>JAWMAG010000039.1:11207500-11387500 GCA_037013455.1 Ceratitis rosa
CAGAAGGAAGGAATCTTTGCCACTGCATAAGAACGGGTTGGCGGATGGAAGACGCGGCGCACGCGGCATACAATACCGGCAGCAGCAAACAGCACAAGCCAAGAAAAGGCCACAAAAAATTCAACAACAAGCCAGCATAAGTTCACACACAAGGCAACAAAGAGACGAGAAATCAAAAACAAAAAAAAAAAAATAAAACAAAAAGCATAAAAACAAAAGAAAAAATTAAAGACAAGCAAATCTTAAGTGAGGATAAAGCGCGGTCGCGCATACACTCCAATTCAAAAATGAAATGAAACACAAACAGCTCGTTATGGATGGCAGGCATGTGCGCCACTGCCACTGCCCCACCAACCGCTTAACAATCAAAAGCTATCAGCAAGCCAAGCCAAGCCATGCCAGCCAACCGACCAACCAACCAACCAACAGCCAGCCAAGCAAACAAGCAAAGACAGACGGCAGGCAGCAAGACTATGCCGCGCACCACTTAAGAGACCCCAATCAGGCAGTCATGCTGGCATCAGTCATTCAAGCAGCAGGCCAACCGCCACAAACGGACAGACACACCCGTACCGAGTATACGAGATTTAGTTGATTGTATATATACCAGTTGTGGTCGCACATAGGGGACGCCGTAGGCATGCAGGGGCAGTTGGCGGGTTGGACGGGTAAGTCGAGCTGTCGTGAGAAATCGACTACACTCGACTTTCCCACGGTATAACAATCACAACTTAAGTTGACGACAACAGCGGCGGAGACGGAGACGGAGACAGAGACGACGCGCGCTGACTCGTTCCACATTAATGCCGCTGCCGGAGCTAAGCCGCTACAACAACAAACACGAGCAGTCAATGTGGCTTGTCGTTGCACAAAGAAATGAACGGACAGGCAGGCGAAGGGACGAACGGGTCGAATGGATGGATGGATGGTTGAATAGTTGTGTAGGGGAATTTATTGTGTGCCGGCAAGGCGATGGAATGTCGATGTCGTGCAGGGGGGTTGGTTGTATGACTGCAGTATGTTTGTGTGCTTGCTTGTGTGTGACCGGATAAGAGCAGCAAGTAGGCAAACAAAGGCGCGCGCAAAGACGAAAGCAGGGAGAGCCGTTGAAGACGTTAAACGACGTCAGTTGAGTAGTGATACTTCAACTGCTTACTTAGTACAGTAATGCGAGTGTAATACGAAGGCAAGACAGACGCAAGCCGAGGGGGGTTTAAATGATGATGGTGCTATCAAATGAGTGTACGGGCATTTTCTCATTGCCTGACTACTTCGACGTCATTGTGGTGGTTGTTGCCAATGCCTTGCTTGTGTTTTGCGCTCTCCACAATAAGCTCGATCGTTGTTGTGTGCTGCTCACTGAAGTGAGTATCAGCAGAGCCGCTCGGAGGCTATAAAAGAAGCAGCTCGGCGACGTTTGTTAGCATTTACTGCATTGACGTTGTGTTAAACAGACACGCGCAAATTTGAAACTCCGTTTGGATTACGAGCGTTTGGCAAATTTAGAAGAAAAGCAGAATAAATATCAGACGATATCAAACTATTTAAATACAAAACAACAGCTGATCCCAAAGCAATGGTACTCGAGATGGAGATGTCTAAAACCTATCAATACCGTAAAGTGATGAAACCGATGTTGGAGCGCAAGCGACGCGCACGCATCAACAAGTGTTTGGATGAACTGAAGGACATAATGGTCGAGTGTCTAACACAAGAGGGCGAGCACATCACGCGCCTCGAGAAGGCCGACATATTGGAACTGACCGTGGAACATATGAAAAAATTGCGTGCACAAAAACAATTGCGTTTGGGTGGTGTTGGTGCTGGCACAGGCGCAGTGCAAGATCCCAAACTAACGATAGCGGAAAGTTTCCGTGCAGGCTATGTGCATGCTGCGAATGAGGTATCCAAGACACTAGCCGCGCTACCAGGTGTCAATGTGGACTTGGGTACGCAACTAATGAGTCAATTGGGTCATCGTTTGAACTATTTGCAAGTTGTAGTGCCGAGTGTACCGTTGGCCGGTGGTATGCCACAACCGCAACCTTTCATACCGACCACAGTAATGCCATCAACAACAGTGACAGCAGCAGCTCATCAACAATACTACAGCTTGAGTTGCAGTGAACGTAGTGCGAGCAGTAGTCCAATTGTAATCACACCACCACCTTCAGAGTGCGGTAGCAGTGAAAGTGGCAGTTGCAGTCCAGCGCCGAGTGAATCATCATTTGGTGGTGCTATGTGGCGTCCTTGGTGAATGAATGAACAGTATGTGTGCAGTAAAAGCACACAGAGTGATCTACGCAAAATGAGGATCGCTTATGGGATTTGAATTTTATGAAAGCTCTAAAGCTTTCGTGCGGCGCAACAGGTGAAAACACCAAATAAGTTGATGAAAACTGTTCGTTTAGTAGACAGTACTCCAGTGCTTACGCGGACAGAATGCGCGTCTCACTTTTGGTGGTAAGAACAAGATTTTTGCACGGCGCTCCGCAGCCACTACAAGCTGACGTTGAGTCAGGACTTTATGGGAACGACCTGAAGCACTTTTATGGAAAGAAAAATTATCTGTAATAAAAATTGTATTAAACTCAAATTTTCCGTAAGAAAAACTTTTGTAAACACAGGAAAACATAAATTGATGTATTTTGTAAAAATTTTGAAAAAAAATTCAAAAATATAAATACATTCAATCAAATGAAAAAAAAAATTATGTATGTATGTCTCATTATTTTATTTATGTACGCTAATTTCTTTGCCTCAAAATCTTGCTTAGCTCACTGTTCAATAGGTCGTTTCGCACGGTATCGCTTATTGCTAAAGAAGGTCTTGATCTTTTCTTAATTCAAGCCGCTGACGTATGTAACTACGTCAATAGACGTCACGCGCGCCAAAGTTGATCCAAAGTTGATGTCAAATTCAATAAAAAAAAAAAATAATCATTAATTTATTTTAATTGCAAATCATACGATCCCCGAAAAGTGAATAATTCCCACGAGCTTCAATTTCAGTATTTCACAATCGGCGCCAAAGTTGGCCCGGACGCTGACAAAACTAGCAGAAAAAAAAAATCAATTTTTTAATAGATTAAATATCAGCTGCGATTATACGCTTTATACAAGCACCAAGGAATGTGTGTTTGTATGTGCACCACTTTTGAGTCATACATATTTAAGTATGTCGATTGCAAACTCGTGCCAATAGAAACTGGTTAAATTACAAAGTGCGATCGCACGCTATACATATGTATATACACGTATGTACAGGCGTTTTGTTGCTTCTCACGCTTATGAACAGCGCGCAACGAACTCTTCGCAAACGAACGTGAAAAGAAGCAGTTAAAATTGTAATAGTAATATGCCTAAACATATGTATGTACATATATTGTATTACCCACTTACATGCCAACAAATGCACATATGTACATACATATGTAGAAAAACTCAAATTGCAAAGCTTCTCTTTTTGTATATATGTATCTTTTTTAAACTTACTCAACAAGTCTATATACATATAATAAAAACACTACTAATAATAACCAGCATTGCGATACAAAGCAAAGCATAGTAAAGCAAAATACACAAAGAAATTAGAGAAAAAAAAAAAACAATAACAACAACAACAACAACAAAGTACACAACTCAAATGGCAGTTAACGCGTCGCATGCCGCATGCCGCAAGCGGAAGCGTGAGCCATTCATTGAAAAATTTTCCCACACTTTTGTGCGGTCGCGCTTAATGTGCGCTGCCAGCGCAAGTCATCGCGCCGCGTCGCGTCGCACACTTAATGACTTTCCAAGAACACACAAAAACGATAAAAAGCGACGCGTATTTGGTTTATCGTTGCGCATATATGTAAGTAAATTCAAGCAAATATAGGGTGGGCAAACTACTGTTTGGTTTTAGAGGTCGGACGTCTTCGATGACCTTCCCAATGTGTCATATATTTTAAGTTTACACTTGAGAAAATAATTGAGAAATAAAGAGGTCTACTACCAAGACGATTAGTTGAGAAAATTTGAATAACTCACCCTCCGCGAAGTTTGTAGATCAATATGTGCAGGGAGTTCGCTAAACCAGTTCGTTGTCAAACGAACCAACTCGGATAAATGATCGCCTAGTGCGTTTACCATAGAAGAAAATATTTCAGCTATAGCTTAAAGTGTGCTCGAACAATCATCAGTATCGCCCACTTCTTTGCGTAGGATTTTGCATCACGACCATGAAGACTTATAAAGTTCAATTGGTCGCAGAACTGAAGTCTCATGTCGATCATCAGATGCGATTTCACTTCGCACAATAGGTTGCAGATCTACCGAATATCATTTTCATCTTTGCGCATACGTTATCAAGTAAATCTACCGCTTTTGGGAATCAGGAAACCCATACGTAACCTCGGAAAAGCTAGTGCACCTTCAACGAGTGACAGTCTGGTGCGGCATGTGATCCGACGGTATCATTCGTTCAATTTTTTTTTTTTTTTGGAGAACTAGAAAAGAGGTGCCATTAACGTCAGTGTCGATCATTAACGTGCCATGTTCAGGGTTTATTTCTTCCCAAATGTTGAAAAGAATGACATGGACTATGTGGGGTTTCAACATGACAGCACTACATGCCAACGCTAAAATGCGGACGGAAGAGATGGACTCATGACTCATGAAACACAAAGTAAAAGTCGCCCCTGCAGCCATAGAGGGCCACAAAATCGGAAATTTGTTCAAGAATTTGGTTGACAGAGAGGGTAGACAGATGAGAAGACTACTACAAGGCCAGCTGTGGCAGCTATGTGAATGAAGAGGCGATCCATCGTTAACCGGTAGGTTGCGGCAAAATAATTGAAGAATGTTTGTCCGTCCTGTTTTACAAAACATTTTTAAAACATCTAACTCTTCTTGGCCCACCCGTTGTACACATGCATACAAATATTTTCATAAGTATACTGCAAGATATTTTGCTCGTGCTAGAAACTGGCCCGCGACGCGTTCTGGCGCACTGTGATGGTGGTCCGGCGTATGCGCGCAAATCTCCAGAGCTTGTGTTTGCAGAGGATACAGCTGCGGATTAAAAACTGAAAAGTGTATATACATAGATATGTATACACTATAAACTTCTAAAACTCACTTCATTTCAAATTAAAAGTACTTTTTCGCTTAACGAGTTATCGGTTGTTTGTATTTTTTACTTCTAAATAATTTCCGCTTTAAAAGGAAAAATTTTGTCAAAATAAAATTATTGCTTTATATTTTTGCGTGTAACTTCCGGCGCAAAACTTTAAGTAACTCTTGATAAATTCATAAAGAAACTCTGCAATCCTCAATCAGTTAAAGAATTATTTGACTGGAAAGTACGCAGTTGATTTGTTAGTAGTTTATGAGTAAGACAAAATTAATTTTTTTAACATAATTGTTTACTGAAATTTTTTAAGCTATCAAAAATTTGCGGTTTACGCTTATTCGAAAATCGACTTTCTTCGTCTTGTTGTTTTTCGAAGAAATGGGGGAACCTACAGTTAAGTCTGAGCTGCCTCCGAATGGATGGGGAATTTTATTCAGTTGTTTTTTATTTCCGGTCAGAAATGCACACGGAGGGATTAACATTCCATGTCGAGGGGCGACCGTAATCATAAGAATTAATATAAAATTTATTTATTATTTCTATGATATTGGATGTTGGTCTGGCGAGAAATTAAACTAGTGACCCTCCGCATTTCAATGCATTCTTTTTGTATCATCTACCAAGTTTATGTGGTAACTGGTAACTCAATGAAATTTATATTGTATTCCACTTGCGTTTGGACAGTTTTACAACCCCCGCTTAAGTCTCAAAAAATCGATTTTTTTATTGTCTTATTAATTACCATAACATCTTGAGAATATTTTCCTGATTTTCAAGTCGATTCGTATAAAAGTATCAGAGGTTCAGCGCCAGAGGTGCTCCCAAAAGACAGTTCGGCCAGTGCTTTAAACAATAAACACCCTTTTCTCGAAACGGTGTTTTTAAACTCGGTGGGTGAAAGTTCTCGAAAACTACTGGAGCTGTTTTTTTGTGGATTTTTTTTTACTTCTAGCACAATTCGCGAGGATTTCGACCAAGTAGTATCTTGTTTTTCAATCACAGCTATTAAAAAAAAGAATGTGTCACCAAAATTTGTATTTTTGCCTTGGTACGATCAACGTCAATGTCAAGCTCTCCGAGTGTGTTTCTGACATGAAACAACAGCTTACATTTAAGGAGGATATGCACCGCGACCAGTGGTCTATTGTACCCTCCGATTTCTTCACATTCTTTCAACCAGACCTAATGCCCTTATAAAACTAATCAGGCTAGAGGGGCTGATTGATTTAATGTGGTTCTTCTTCGGCTAAATGACTCCTAGGTGTTTATGTCTTCTTCTTGCAACAGCTTCCAGAGAAGTTTACTATACTTCCTTCTTCTTTCGTGGTAAATTGTATTGCCACCAGGTCTCTACTTATAAACTCTGAAAGACAAAGGTAGTTTATGTTTCTATTAAGTATGATACATGTTCTAGGGTTATCACACGTAAGATCAGATCCCATATATCTTTTGTGGATTTGCCTTTTAACCCCCTTACCCGACCTTTGTAGGTCCATGGCTCCTGTGCCAGAACTACGCCCAGATCATCCGAGGCTATTTTAAGCGTTATTAACGCCGAGGCGGCAACCGCATGGTGATCTGGGCAATCCTAATGTTCGGCATCATTTATCCTTGCCCGTGTACTCCTCGAAGTCGGAGAGCATCAGGTCCTCAGTATTACCTCCCGTTCTCATGAGGTTCAGGCCCTCAGCCAGTTCCTCCAGTTCTCTCGTCGAAGGGATTTCATCGTCAGCTACTAAGTTTGGTGTCTGACCGGTACCTTGCGATGAGCTGCTTTTGTCTACAGCTCCTTCTTCTGCTCTCTCAGACTCTGTTGGGTCTGATTGTAGTTCTTCTTCTTGCACCCCCGATCTCCAAGGTTTGGCAAGTATGCTACCAAATCTAAATTTGAGTCTGAAACTGTTCCTCGACATGTTGTTGAACGACTCATCATCTATACATTCAGCTTCAAACAGTTCCCTTAAGCTTTTTCATCTAACACCTTCCAGTGGGAGTTGCGGAGCCCTTCGTTTTGCGCCTGCAGGAGGTCGAACGCGTATACTTGCCCCTTATCCACACTTCGGGGAAGGAAAATGGTGATGTTGTGGGTTGGGTGTATATCTTCACCCACCACCGTGGTCAGTTCTACTCCCGTGCTGCTATCTTTGCAGTACGCTATTAATAGCCCTAGTCTGAAATTTACTCCAGTGAAGGCAAGCGGCTTCTTCCAGCCCTTTACTACCTCATCCATTATGTCGTCTTGGATTTCAGTGAGCTGCTTAGTATAAACAGTAAGTCCATCAATTTGTTGGGAAAACATAAACGACAGATCACGCTGGAGCTCAACGTCAGTGGAAAGGACAGTTGAGCGGCGAAATTAAAGATTTTGACATTCACTCCAGGTCAGAGGTGGATTAAATATCTTGATTTTGTAGCGTCCAACATTCCACAGTTTTGTCTAGATAACTGCACAAGGTTTCAGGTGAGAATTCCTGTGAATTTGATAAGATGACCAAAACTGGTTGGCGTTAGTCTCTTCGCTTGTTGTCTCCATTGGAATGAATTTAACTGTTTAAGGAGAGACGTATGAATTACATTAATCATTATCCGAAATCCCCTCATGCACTTGCTCGTATAGAGTGGCGCTGGTTATTTGCGATTCTGATTGATCCAGTTGCTATGTTGTTTTGATATTCAAGGAAAGTTTTCTTTGAAAAGATCGCCGGACCATAAAGCACAGTTAAACGTTGAGAATGGAGAGGCTTTTCAACAATAAATCTTTGATTTCCCGATGCTCCAGATGCAACAGTTTTGCTTATTGAAGTAGATATTGAGGAGGAAATAGGCTTAAACTGTCAAGATGATTTTTCGATGAAATTTTTATAGTAAATTTTAATAACTTGAATGCATTGTTGAAGCGTGTACGTGTATCGTTCCATTTTTATTACTAGTGTGGTTTTCACTTGTCCAAATTGCAAAAAATTACAGCTTTAATAGTGACATCTTCCCGGAATAGGAGGCTATTCAAATTAGCACCACTTTTTGGAAAACCCTTTTTATCATCAACATTCCGTACTCAAATGATTGCAGAGTTAATATGTGGACTTATTATGTATGTACATATTTACATATGTATGTTTGTTTACAATTCACATTCGCCAAAGTGTGACTCATAAATTTAAAAGTCAACAACAGCAATAATACGGCAGAGGTGATATTAAAATATTCCGCAAAAAAATGCCGAGTCATCCATATAAGAATCGTCATATATTTTACGTGTGTACATACATATGTACCATATATTAGTGGCTTTTTTATGATTTTAAAAATCAACACTTTCATATGTTTAGTTCAGTGGTTAATAGAAAAAAGCACAAACTGGAAGTTGATAGTAGATTTGACGATAGGTAATTGGGCTGCGGTTGGTGAACACCTGTTGGTGGCGCTTTATGGTAAGTAAATGCGATTTATAAGTCTAGCTTGTCTTCACTTAAATTTAGTTAATTAATTTTTTTAATACGTATAGAAGGGGAATATTTTGGCTTGTAACCTTGTTTGGCGAAAAATCTCTTGAATAAATAGCGCCGCAAATAGTAAACGAAATCGGTCCAAGAAGAATGCGTTTTTCTTCTTTTGGTTTTGCACCACAGAAAGTTCTGGCATCTCTAAGAAGCCTAACAATAAGTAATGAAATCCTAGAATCTATAACAAACGGTTAGCCCTTAAGCTAAAAATGGGCGTCGGGTTCAGCGTCCTTCTTAAGAACGGTTTTGACAACAGCTGCTACTTTTGATAAGTAAAGTCCTCTCTCGACGAACCCAAACCAAACTCAACAAGTCACTCATTATTTCCATCCTACTATATGGTATTGAGAGTCTTAGAGAGAAAAGTTTTGCGAACGACCTCTTCGGGTTGGGAACGGCGAATAACGCAGCCGATGGAACGATGAGCTGCACTAGATATTCGGCAATACTGGCATAGTTCAGCGAATCAAGAAACAGAGGCTGCGCTGGCCAGGTCATGTGGTCCGGATGGATAAGAATAATCCAGCTTTGAAGGTTTTCGATGCAGTACCCGCCGGTGGAAGTAAAGGAAAGGCTAGAACTCCACTCCGTTGGTAGGTTCACTTGGTATTTCCAACTGTCGCCAAACACCAAAGAGTAGAACCGAATGACGCGCTATTGTTTATTCAGCTATAATCGCGTAAGCGGTGTTCACGTCAATGATGAAGAAGAAGAAGAATGTACATATATGCGCATATATCTAACATTTTACCGTAGTGACATGTGCGCGGGTCTAATACAACGCGTCGCTTAATTCGCACGTCAGCGCGTCGCGTTGACCGCTAATTGCGTGCCGCCACATAATATTCGTGTACCGTAAAGTTTCATCACCCTTTCACAAGTATTTTCGCTTACGCATGACTTTTCCAGTCGTATTTTTAATATCATTATTACTTTTTATTTCAAATCACTAAGTACTCTTACCAAATACCGCAAAATCGTCTCACGTTGCGTTATAAGCGCCTAACCGTTGTCGCAGTCGCGTTGATATTACCGTTGTTGACTTACTTTATGTGTCATTACCTACCTACACTCGGTTATGCGTGCGCTACACAGTTTGCGGCTTAGACATTTACCAATTTCTGATATTTTACTGTGATTAATCGCGTTTAAATACGCCAAGTTTATGGAAAAATCATTTTTGCCAATTTACCGTTATTACTCATTGGCTCACATAGCCAAATGGCAAACGATTCGAGCCGGTATTTGAGGCTAGGCATAAATGACCGCTGGGCACGCGTGCCATCGACGCGACGTCCGGCGCGAATATCGCAATACTTGACTGACTTGAGACTGATTAATTTGACGTGTGGCAATGAGATAACAGTGGTACGTATAGTTATGAAAAATGTCTTTGACTTTGAATTGTTTACTAATGTACACTACTAAAGCTATTGAGTTCACCCATTAAGTGAGTGAGTGAGGACCCAACATGTGCTTTCTTATATACTCGTACGTCCACAGTTGTTTACATTGTTTATGATAACCAGTTTGAGAGCTAGTCATAAATAGTATAGTTCATCTCATAATTGTTTTTCTAACCACTTGGACTCCTTCAATTCATTTTTACAGCTCCTAGTCATATTTGCGGTTCCTACCTCTTCTTCTTCTTCTTTACTGGCGTATACCATACACCGCTTACGCGACTATAGCCGAGTTAACAACATTGCGCCATTAATTTCTTCTCTTTGCTGTTTGGCCAAGTACTGCTAGGTCTTTCCCTACCTGGTCTTTTCAACAGCGTGGAGGTCTTCCTCTGCTTCCGCCGACATGTACTGCATCGAAAACTTTCAAAGCTGGAGTATTCTTATCCATATGCTCCACATGACACCACTCGAAGAGGACCATAAATCTTACGCAAAATCTTTCTGTCGAAAACTCATAATGCCGACTCATCAGATGTTGTCATCGTCCATACTTCCGCACCATATAGCAAGACAGGACCCACAAGCGACTTGTAGAGTTTGGTCTTCGTTCATCTATTTCTTACTAAGTCCAAAGTAGAACCTGTTGGCAAGAGTGATTCTGCGTTGGATTTCAAGGCTGAGATTGTTGTTGGTTTTAAAACTGGTTCCAAGATAGATTAAGTTATCTACGCCTTCAAAGTTATGACAGAGCATCTTTTAAAAGAGGTCTCAGCCTTTTCTTGCATGCCGCCTGATAGGACGGATAGGAAATGACTCATCAAGATCCAATTACCTTTGCAATTTCCTTCCTTTTTCGATTGTATCAGCCTCTGCTGCTCCAAAATTTGTCTCGACTTGCTAGAGTACGAGTTGACGCGGCCTGTCTATGAATGAATTCTTTAAGTAGAAGTTTTCATGTGGGGAGTGGCGAGTGGCATACCAATGAGTACCTATTCAGAAAGCAGTTGCTTGGTCGTGGCTTGCCCAAAAAGGTTCGTTTGCTCTGAAATTTACCTCTGTCCACAGACTAGGGATGGTCAGTTCTGTTCACCCATTACCTAAAGAGATCTGCGATAGTTCGACACGATTTTAAAGTTTATCTTACTGAATGGTACGATGATTTGGAATACTGGCCGGTATCATAGCCACGGTGAATCTGTGAGTCTAACTAAATACTAAAGATCTAGATTTGGAGTATGTCGAGCATACTCTTCGCCCCAATCCAGGGTTTCACGCGTTTCCATATCCATTTGATGGACCGTATACGAACATAGCCTTCAAACGTGGAGGAAACATAAATACCTGTTGGGAATGGCCAAATCGCTTTCTAAGTCATGGAGGCCAGCAGCTTGGCAACAAAACCCTGCAGTATTTAATAGTAAAGTTTCAATCCCGCGCAATCCGCTGAATCTGTAGCATTTTGTTCACCGTCAGGTCACAGAAGTATTGGCGAGTAGTCCTAGAGAGCCTAAGCATTTTCTTACCCCACAACTGATGGAGAAGCATAAAGCCAGACTTAAGCGAGAAATCCCACCAAGTCTGCCCAAGGCCGCAACTCTCCATCTCTCTCTCATGCTTCTCCATCCGTTGTGGGGTAGGAGAAGTGCTTAGGCTCTCCAGGACTACCCGCCGATACTTTTACGATTTTGGGCTTGGCTCACAGCAGAAACTGTTTAACTATGGGTTCCACTCCATCACTGGGCAAGTTCACAAGAACCTTTATGGCATGGTCAACCCCAATCGAAGAGGCTGGAAATACTCTCAGACCAACTGGAAACATAACATATTCACAAATAAGCACACTGTACTTAGCTTTAAAGTGATTCATTTTACAATTTCACACATTAGGCATGACATCATGAATCAAGATGCTGAGTGTTCTAGCTTATCAGGAAATTCAAAGCCAATTGCAAATATAAAAGTTTGACACATAGCTTGACCACCTTTTATTTAAGTATCTCAGAGACGTTTTAACACTTTCATGCTTCACTACTCTCTGTGAGGAGCAGTTTTAATAAGCGATTTCGTAGAAATTCTCAAATCATACGATTAGTCAAACAAAACTCGCAAATTATGACCTGTGCGACTGAAATATGTACTGAGTTCGTTTTAAGCCACAGTATAATTTCATTTGTCTTGCTGCGCTTCATCGCGCTCCATACCAATTTACCCCCATTTTATGTGACTCACCCATAAAAAGCTCTTCGATTTGTCGTGTGCATTACCAAATCTGAACTGAACACTCTCCTATCCCATTTTGATTCCTTTTTTGCGCTAAGCCAAGCATTTCATCACGCCGTGAAATAGCGGCCGCTTTGCTTTACTTTGTACAGATTGGTGCCTGGTGACTGGTGGCTGGCGAGTTGTAGTAACAACACCAGCATCCACACGACGAACCGAACACTGCCGCCGTCGATAATGCTAAGTTCCCTAATTGCTGCAGCGTGTGCTAAAACATATCCTCGGACGATTGTTGCAGGCGATCTACATGACTGTGTCGCGACTCGCCTGGAGCTCACGTTTCGCGAGTGTGCAAAAGCGAAGAAGTTGTATGAACGGCGCTGAAGAAATCAATAAACCGAATTAAAAACAAAAAAAACAAAAATAAAAACAAAAGTCGAAGCTATAAATGTAGCAGTACAAAATAGAGAGAACAACAACAATAGCAAGAGTTGTAAAACCAACAATCAGCGTAGTAATAATAAAAATAAACGCAGCGCCTTAATAAATAGTAAGTACCCAAGGCGGCAGTTGGGATGCTTCTCAAGCTATACGTACATGAGCAGTTCTCATCGCGCGCTCATCGTCAACATCAGTTGGCAATACCAATAATTTCAGCACACACACACAAACACAAACATGTACTCTCATGCGGGATATCAAGTTTGTACCAGCACGAATCGACAGCCATAAATGCAGTTAAAAGTCTCAGCTTCAGTCGCTTGTGCCCTGCAAGGCAACGAGCCAAGGAAGCGGCCAATAAGCCAACAGCCAGCGAGCCAGCCAGCCAGCCAACGATATAGTCAGTCCCAGTGGCACAGTGCGCGTGTGCCAAAGTGGTATAACAACCTCCCATATTACAAATATTGCATAGACAACAACAGCAGTGAAGTGAAAAACAACAACAGCAGCAACACCAATGAAGATTACTAAACAATCAACATACAAGTTATATTGGCTTTGGTTGTGACCGTGTGACCGTATTGCGATGCTCACTCACTGCCGCATTCACCACCATCACCAGCAGCAGCACCGCAGCAATCGTGTTTCTATACGTGTATGCATCGACCTCATGGCCAAAGCTCGCCTTCTAAGCGGCCGCCGTCTCGTGTAGCTCAATGAATTGCCTTACTGAGACCTTTTTATTCTTAATATGCGCTTACCCCTTGGTCTGCATGACATAGTCGTAGCTCGAGGCGCTTGTGAGATTATGCCTATAACCATATGAAGGTATTGGTCTTATGTGACCGCACCGCACAACATTGGTGCCACCGTCAATGGCAGCAGTATTGACTTCTGTTGACTGGACGACGGCTTAACGATTGTGTCCACAATCATTATGTTGATCACCATCACCTCTTCCGTTGGTCGTTGTGCTGTTGTTTTCATTTTTTACCTGTGGTCATGTGGTGTCGATGATTTGTTGTTGTGTGGTTGTTATGTTTGCGCCGAGGCACAGTGGGTGAGAAGTAAGAACAATGGATATTAAAATTAGAGAATTGAATTTTTAAATTAGTTTATTCTTACTGTTCTATTGGCACTCATCCTTTTCCATACTCAGCAGTCTTCTGTTGGATATTTTTGAAGTCACGTGAAATTCCGCTGGTTGGCAGAACCCTGTTTCTTAGTCACATTCCTCAGTTTTCGACAAAACTCCAGAAAGCTGAACATTAGGAATCAAGATTTTTATATTATATTTTTATATGATCAATAACTGTCACTCCCGATTTCCCAAATTACTGACCTGCAAATCTATCGTGGGTCGAATCGTTATGCTAATGATAAAGGCTGAATCTCTGATCGGTTTCTTGAAAAGACTCAACTTCAAATACAGCTTCATTATATCTCCCAGATATTGGTGAGTAGCTCTTTCATTGCATTTTTTAAGGAGAAAACAAGATAGTACAGAGCTTCTTGAGAGAAGGAAATCTAAACTTGTTGACGAATGAACCGAAGCCTGAAGAAAAGGTCGACGAAATGGCATATCCACGAGCTCAAGCTTTGGGCTTTTAGAGTTTTAATACAGAGAATCTTTTCTATGTGGTAGAGCAATATTTTCACAGATAGGCCTTATTGGCCTTGCTTAACTGATAGTGAGTTCTAAAATTGTAAAATAATGCTTTACCGTCATTATGCGAAGCCAAATATAAATTATATGGGCACCGAGTCACAGCTTAATTATTGATAATAGTATAGTTAATGAGAACTACCGTTACGTTATTGTCCATCAAGACATAAGTAACGATCAAGTTGCGGTCTGCTTCTGAACACATTGGCAGTGAACCAGAACTGCGAGCACTGAGTTCGCCACTTCTATGTGCGTGAAGCTTGGTTTTTTCGGAACTCTTTTGTCGAAGTTGTTGAAAAAAGGAGCTTCGGCTTTTCGGGGCGAAGGGTTTACCTTGAACCCAATTACATATGTATCAATACTAACTTCTTTAGACCAATCACCTGAATTAATGATAATCTAACCTGTAAATTGATTTTGAAGAATATTTTCCCCATGATATCAAAAGCTATGAAGCTCAGTTGACTTTAATTGTGAGATAATTAGGTGTAAATTGCATTGTCTTATTCTTTTTCTTAGACGTGGGCACCGTTTACTTGGTTGCCATCACATAGGTCCGTTGGCCCGCGGCTATAACCGTTTTCAAAATAGCGCACTGTGAGTTACTTCTTTTTGCTGCACGGTACCAATTGGAGACATCAAGTAAAGTCAGGTCATTCTCCACCTGCAAGGATCAGGAGTGGTGGTTACCCAGGTACTGAATCAAATGCTTGCAAAACTATAGTGGTTTTGTCCATTCGAAAGACATTACTAAGTAGCCATTGTCTTTTTATGCGCTGCACTATGAACATCCGCTAATTCTTTCTCTTCCAGCCTTCTTTACGGTACAGCAGAATGGTAATGATGACCGACTTGTAGAGTTTTGTCTTTCTCGTCGAGAGAGGATTTTGGTTTTCAATTGCCTACTCAGTACAAAGACTTGTCTTTGTCAACGGGGGTCATAGAATGGTAGGTCTAGGGAAAAAAAAATATTTCGAGTCATTGTTGTTGTTGGTTATGTGCAAGTATTACTCGAGGTAGCTCGAGGTCTTCGTTAGCAATAGGTGTTGCTTGGATTCCAAAAACGTCATACGCTGGAAGAGGTTTCAAGTTGGTGTTGACGGATTCTCGGTGAAGCCTGTTGGTAGCCCGTCCTGTGCAAATGTTTTTCTTATCTATGGCGCTAAATGGAGCTTGCGTAGTCTATAACTACATTCCTCAGCCCTAAGTAAATATATATTGGAATGTTCCCGACGGAAGCATCAGATCAGATCTTGCTTGCATATCAAAATATTTTGCTCCTTAACTCGTTGCATGGATGCTTCACTGTGCAAGTGATATTCCGGTGACAACAGCAGGCTTCCTGTCATGGTCCGGCCGGTATTCTGATATATTTTTAGCCTCTTCATCTGGGTTCCGCTAGTCTCCCCCGTGGAATTTACGACCCATCAGCCAATTGCCTTGTATGTTACGTGAAACGTGTCTTTGTGACTCCCATGCAACTTTGTGTTGCTGTTGCTAAAAAGAGTAGCCGATGATTTTGCAGATTGTAGATGAAGATGTCGTGCAGTGAAGAATTGGGAAAGGTTGGCGAGATAGCATCAGGCTGTCATTATTTTCATGTCGGAAATACACTCCATGGGATTGACATTCCCTGCCGAGATTTTTGAATATTGGTCGAACCAGAACTCCAGCCGATGACTTTTCGCTTGATAGTAACCTGTGCAAGCCCCTCGGCTATTGTGGCCGCCTCCTATTTTCTTAAAATCAGGTATTCTTTTCTCAGATTCCATATTGGTACCTGACCAGGATCTCAAATTCAAGCTACATAGTCTTTAGAGTCGTTGAAGATGGCTTAATAATTCATGACTGATCTTTACCTTAATTTTCTCAGAAAAATTTACACTCCGTACCACTGTCCACAAAATTGCTACGCCTTTCAACAACAACAAGTTGTTGCTCACCTCTACTACTCACTTTGCGATTCTCTTCCCTCCTCAGCCACAATTACACGATCTTCACTTTATATCTAAGTAGTCTCGCGTAGCGTAATATTTTCTTTCATTTGTCGGAGATTTATAATAAAGCAAAAATAAAACAAATCAAAATACATACATACATACGAGTGCTTACAAAATATAATATAAACGAAGAAAATAATATCAAAGCAATATGGGTATAACAAAGTAAAAAATAAAATAAAGAAACAAGAGAAACAATGAACACATTCAAACCACCAAAAAAAGAAAAAAGAAAACAACAACAAAATACGAGAAGAAATCAGAAAATAAAGCAACAAAATTTTAAACAGAAATAAAAAAGGGCAGGTGTGTCGATCGTGTGAGAACCACGTTCCAAACCATTTTCTCACGATCGTCGCTTCAGATACGCCAGCCGTACAACAAACACACGGAGCTTAAGCAGCTCAACAAAAACAATTGCAGCAAAGTCAACGTATGTATGTAAAATAAATGCAATGCAATGCACACATACATACACACACACACACACAAGCATGCGCACAATAATTACGGAGTCTTCGTCGCATGCCGTCACATGAGATGCTTGTGCGTCCCCCACTGACACATCTTGCCCTAACTTCGACTCAGCAGCAGCAGCGATTGCGGCAGCAGTTCAGGCAACGCTCGATCTTTGGCTCTTGGCATACGATCAGGGGATAAACTGCCCTGACTTGACGCAATTGTCTTGTCTTAGCGGAGCTTGGGATCGTTGGTGTGTTTTTTGTTTTTTTGCTGGCTCGTTCTCTTTGGTGCGTCTTTTTCGAGTTTGGTGGTTGGTTCGCTAGTTTACCATACAGTAGCGCATGCCTATTAGCATTGTTTTTGCTTAGTAGGGTGGGCCTAAAAATGCAGTTATCAAGTTTTTTTTCTTCATTCCGCCAAATGTACACGTAAATCAGCAAATAGTAAAAAATATAGAGAAAGCTAACGTTTTTCGATGCCCGAGAAAACTTATCAAAGTTTTTTGTTTATGTAATAGATACGAAAAAACCGCTGAGTGTGGCTTCACTCCCAAGCTCACTGTCTCTTAGCAGTAACCCAAGAGTCGAAACGGGATGATTAACTCATTTCGCATAAGGGTTGTTCACATTTCAGACCCCCACTTCGTTGGTTTGAAAAATAAGGTGAAAAAGGTTCCGGTTCCACTTCACAATACTATAACTAGCACAAGTGCCGAAAGCGCTGGATTACACCATGTCAGTATGTGCTTCGACAATCTCGTTTCCACAAGATACCCAAACAAGAACGAATAGGAAAACACAAACGTTCTCGATCAAGGAGCGATGGCCATCTTTACAGGCGGCTCAAATCTCTGTGGAAAAGTAGTCTCTGGAATGCACTCTCCCATGCTCTCAATAAATATGGGCATGAAACTACCAGACCACTGCAGGGTCTTCCAAGTAGAACTTTTCGCAATCGCCGGTTGAATGCTCAAATCTACGTTAGCAGAGCAATCAGTTACAACTGTCACTGTCCAGCCTTGACACCTTCGCGACACAAGTTCCTCCTGAAAGACACCCTTTAATGTCTCGCTGGCTGAGCTTCTGCAAAAATTGATAGACTCTTTGTTTTTATAAGGATACGAAATGATTCGAACATTGGAGAAGGAGAAGATAGGTGTCTCAGAGCGTTATCCCAACGGATCTTTTGGCCTAAATACGTGGGTCACTGACCGAATCAACTCAACTCAATTGAACTCAACTCCATGAAATAAGGAACACCCTACTATGAATTTCGCTTTTTGAATTAAATGATATGTTGTTTTTATTGTTACCACGTCTACTAAGGCTGCAGTTTGGTTATTGTTTTTTCCCTCTTGGGTATGCATTTTATAAGATTTAATTCTTTTCATCAAAAAGTGTGGACGTATACTAGTGTGTATATACATATGTATGTACTATATGTACCACACATATATACAGAAACTTGCATTTAGGTATATGTAAGCATAATTGTTTCTAAGCCTCAAGCTTTTGGACAACCATTCTTTTTAACTAGTATTTACATACATACACGTATTTAGAAACATACATATATGAACACACACATTCATACATACCAACAACATTATTACTAGTTATCGCTATATTTACGCCTAATGTTTTTGCTACTGTTATAGTTGTTGTTGTGTTTTGTCGCACCGTGCGACTGTCATTATTGGTCATTATTGAAATGGGTGTTATAAGATAGAAGAAATTTAAGCGCGACGCCCGCCTCACGCCAAAGCGCTTACTTTATGTGAATAAATTATACACGTATGTATGTACAATGGTTGCTTGAATTTTGCCTCTGAGCTGTTCACAGAGCCGCTGGCCCTTGGCTGGTTGGTAACATTGCGCCGGCTACCCTACCCTTCAATTGCGCTCACATGTGGTTGTGACCCTTTCGAATAGCCTTCAGTCAACCGGCGCTCCAACAGCAATCCGTGCAAGCATGGCCTCAGTCAAAGTTCGAATTATTCGTATTCGTATAAATATATATGTACCTATATAATTTTTTCTTTCTTTTGTTGTTGCCGCCCTTTGTCCTTTAATTTTATGTGTCTTATTATATCTACCGCCGAACCTCTTTGCATCACCTCACTAACCCTCATCCGTCGTCTCGCGTTAACTTCTATCAAAGCCGTTAATGGCATTCCTAGTCATTTGAGGTCTTTTTGTGTTGTTGCTGCTTATTGTTTTTATCTCTATTTTACGAGTAACGAGTAAATATTTATATATGTATGTATGTGTAGGTATATATGGTAGATACGTTCGCCGCATGTCTGAGTCGTTGATTGTTGTTGATGTTAATTTCCAGCTTCCGGTGATAACCAAATTGACGTTGACTGCAGCGCACGAAGTCGCTTGCGTTTGGTAGGTAATGTTGCCACTCATTTTTTTTTTCTCTTATTTTGCTGCAAACAGTCAGACAGACAAGGCGATAAACGAACTTAATGCTAGCGCGCTGCCTGTGAAAGGGAAATCTCGTGCGCCAGTTGATTTATGTACTTACTGTCAATTTGAGCTTGATTTGGGCTCAACCACTTACTCATTTAGTTACTTCCACATGCGGTTGTAGATGTTAAGGAGCTCCTTACTGAATTTAAAATTAATGTTGTTAAAAGGTTAAAACTCGTCAGTATAAAAACAATCTATTAGGACAGTTGTGGGAGAATTGGTAAATTCCAAAAATTTTCGAATTTTACTAAAGATGTATTTTGAACTTCCTTCTAAATGTCCTCAATGCTGACCTTAACATGGGCATCACAAGTTATACTCTCCGCAGATTCTTTAAGGAAGCGAAGCGATCCGTCTGGTAATAAATGAGGACAAGTCGAAATATCTCCTACCATCAGACCAAGTCGCTCATTATTATCTTCTTATTTTAGGTGCTGAAGTGAGTTCGTTGATAACATCCGTTGAGTCGGCTTTCGATGTCTTCGAGAGAAGGGTTTTGCGGAAGATTTATGACATAGCTCAGCGAATCAAGACACAGTGCAGGCTTGAGCTTATCGTCCGAATGGACGAAAGTAATCCAGCTTTGAAAGTGTTCGATTCAGAAACCTCTTGTGGAAGACCTTCACTTGACGCTGAACGACTGAAAGAAGAAAGCGAAAACGGTACCAACGCCTAAGAAGAAGATGAATAACGAAAAGAAGAAGAAGAAATATATCGTAGCACAAGCAGTCAGAAAATGGTTTAAGCTATTTTTGCCCGAGTTCCACCTGCAATTTGTGGTGTTCGTGCGTATATCCTGCAATTTAATCTAAGCCGCCTTCAAACAGCTGATGGTCTTTTTTGAGGAGCCAGAAATTAACTTGAAGGGTTTGATATTCCCTGGCGAGGTGCGATCACAATTAGATTTTTTTTTATAATTTTTGATGTTAGACGAAGCAGGACTCGAGCGCTGGTCTTCAGAATGACAGCACGCAAAGCAAACCCCACGGCTATTGTGGCCGCAAAGCAATAGAAAAAAATTTAAGATCCCAATAAGGACAAACCTAATATATTCATGCAAGAATAAGTCTTCGGCTATAGTGTAATATGCTGAACAGCCTGAAGGAATTTTAACACAATTAACTAAAGTGTTGGATTTAGCAAGATATTATCAAACAAGATATGCTATCAAAATTATAAGTTAAGAATGAGTTAGGAATTGTTGTATGTGAATGTGAAAACAGAGGTTAAATATCTCTTTACGATGAGTCACGGTGTTTTGGCTGTTCAAATATGTATGTTATACCATATATAGGTACACTAGAATCGCGGAAAAGTTAACTCGCGAAAAAGTAAAACGCTCGGTTAAGTGAAACGAATTTTAACGTCCACGTAAAGTTCTAAGAAGTAAATTTCTTAGATTGAAAAAGTTTTGAAGTCACATACGATTCGTGATGCCATTTTGATCTTTAAATCAGTGTGGGATGAATTATCACAATCTGTTGTTATAAACCCATGGACGTCGGCATTGGTGATATTGAAAATTGGAACCGGGATCAAATTACGGAAGATGACGAAGATTCAGAAGAGTCTGGTAGTGATAGTATCGAATCGATTACCGAGCAAGGTACTCAGCAAACAAAAGTGAGTTTCTCAAAAGCAGTTAAAAGCTTTATTATATCGATAAAGAGGTAAGGATACAAATCAAGTGGAAGAACTTTTTAAAAGCGTTCAAAAATGGTACAGAACTATTACAGAAGAAAAAAGTAAACAAACAAGTCCAGACAATTTCTTTAAGCCATCCAGTACAAATTAAATATAAGATTATTTTTGCAATGATAAAAACTAAGTCATTAAATAAATTCGAAAAACCCATATTTATAGTTGTATTATTTTCTATTTTGAAACCCGGAAACCGATATGGTGGTACCAACTTTGTTTATCGGCGCAATAACAAACAACGAAGATGGTTGCCAACACACGAACAGGCAACGTAGACTGACTGACCATGTAAACATCATTCCCTTCATTTCCTTAAACGCGTTTTGTCGTCTAATAGAACTTATTAGTCAAGTACACAACTCTCCCTTAAAATGAAGTAAGTCGTTTCATGAAAGTTCATGCAAACCAAAGCATGAATACGATTTTTCCGACTTGATCGTTGTCAGGTCCACTGCTCAAAAAGAAAAGAATTTGAAACAAATTAAACCATAAGATTTTTGAGAGCAATTTATCGGAATGACGAGCTAACCATCTATTAAATTACAAATGAATCGCGTCATAAAAAAGTTTTTCTTGTATAAATCGGTCCCTAGCTCACCTACTCGTATAAAGTTAAAATCTCTTTAGTAAAAATCTACTCCTATTAAATGCGAAAATTTGGAAAAAATGTAGCTAAGTCGCTCCAGCCGTTCTCAATCGAAGAAAAACTATGCATTTTTCCAACAACTTTAAAATACTTCTACAGGGATGTGTAAGGATAAGGATTTCCCATTGAGCGAGATCGAATATGTACAAAAAATTAACCACAGGTCTCGTTCTGATAGATATTTTTTCTCCCAATTGGATACAATACTTCTAGAATACTTTCTAGACTTCATCAACCCTTTTGCAAGATGCGGTAACCAATCCGTGTGGAACCTTTGGTCACGGCTAATGAGAGAGTAAGCTTCAGTGGAGCCACTCCGGCTTATACGGTTTAAGGGTCCGCTGAAGTCTAATTGCAGCGTCTGTTCACCAGACTGTGGCTGCGAGCGAACGTCGGTCTTGAAGCAAGCGGCTCGCTATATACCATAAACGTGGGAAAACCTTAAACTTACTCGCCTAGCGAGGTTGTGCGCTGGATTTGGAACGTTTCGCCACGTAGAAAAATTTGAGTATTACATCTGAAATGCCCGGCCCCTTAACTGAAAAGGTGCCGCTGCCCAGCTGGTTGATGTCCTCGTAAGAATAAAGGACAAGGACAAAAGCGAGTAGGTTCTTGTGACATTTACTACAGGGCCATATAAAGGAGCGCAAATTTGTTGTCGGATTTGTGACGGGAGAGATATCCCCTCGTCGGGTACTGGCACTCACCCCCGCGGATGAGCGTCTCGCCACAATACGCATCAAAGCGAAATTTTTCTACATATCGTTGACTGTTGGAAAATTCAGTTTTTACCTATATTGCAAGGAAATTCGACTCTCTTTCTTAAGCAATTATGTACGTATAGGTATAGTATTATTAACGCTTTTTAATCGCTGAAGCGACTTTAGGCTGAGATTTTCCTCCAATTTGTGGTATCCGTCTTGATGTTTTCGAACGACTGATGAATTTTTATGACGAGCTTTTATTTCACGTCAGAAACACACTCGGAGGGCTTGAAATTATTTATTTAGGGTTGGTCGAGGCAGGACTCGAACTCTGCCCTTCGCAATGTCAGTAAGCAATGCTAATCACTTGGTTCACCGCAATTGTAGCCGAGTCATTAATAGAGCGGCTAGTTGATTCTTCTTTCAGATGTACGATGCTGCTTGAAAATACCCAAGGAAGCTAGCTGCTTTGCTACCCGACTACCGACGAAAGCTGAAGAGCTTTCAAATATCCACGCAACATTAAATCGATTTTTTATGTTAATGTCATACAGCTCATCTATCCATCGTCTACTGTGATCGCTGTACCTCCTAGTACATAAAGCTCCAAAAATATGGCTCTAAACTTTTCTTTCGAAAACTTCTTAAGGAACGTTCACTTACTCCGTAACCCCTTTTTTACAATTCTCTAATCTAAAAAGTTGCCTTTTGCATAATGATTAATTCTGAAACTTAAAAAAAAATGAAATGAACACATTGACGGTGACGGCAACTCGATCGTGAGATTTCTTGGGGAGACATTAACTGCGTGACACAAAAACGTAGTGGCCCGCCTCACCCCTGTAATCAAGGATAGTAATTTGAAGAAACCTCTCCTGTCCTGAACTGATCACTCAGCGGATATAATCTTCGTTATAACGTATGCACTATACAGGAGCACGAACAATTTGCCCAGTATGGTCTTTGTTCATCAAGTGAGGAATTTACATTTCAATCGCTCTAGTTCCTCGACTTCAATGTTATGACTATCAAAGGTGATATGGGAGACCAGAGAGTGATGGCATTGCATCTTGTCATTCCACTCCCTTCGATTCTTCATTAAGTCTAAAGAATGCAAAACTTGTGGTGCGGCTATTGATGACACTGTCATCGCTATACGTTATAGAAAACATAATCTAATTGATTTCCATGTTTCGGGACTTGCTGGCTTTCGATCACCGACTTATTGCTCGTTCCGTTTACTCTTCAAAGGTGTCATTCGGGGGATTAGGGGTAGGTGAGCGGAGCTAGTCTCGTCATAAAAAGTCATTATAACTAAAATTCGTTTACCCAAGAGTTCAAGGGAAGATACAGCTATTTTGGATAGCCACAAACAGTATTTGTTTATAGTTTTATTAAGAAAATATTAAATACTTATAATTGCAAAGCTTTCAGCCATGCAGTATTATCGTTGTAGTTTATGTGCTTACATATGTAATGCTCTTCAGCCGACTGATAGTAAAATTAAGCAAATACAGGCTCTCTTTTCTTGTTTGCCGATATGTTCTTATCTAATTTAGTCTAATTTTAACCAGCTAAAAATAGCATCACACTATACCTACATACATATTCGTAAGAGCGTCTACGTAAATCGATAATTTATAAGGGACGACGCGACAAGTGGAAGATTGTACTTGTAACTTAAAAAAAAAGTAGATAAAATATTTATAAACACAAAGATAGACACGGACTTAGTGTAGGCAGACTGAGAAAAACAATGCGAAATGCACATTAATATGGGTCAACATTTTACGGATAAATCGTCTGACCACATGAGTATTCTGCAACGAAGTTGAGGTATGCACCTTATCAGCTACCATATTCGCCGTACTTGATTCAGTATGCTCTGGACATCGGTCGCCAGTTTACCTACATGAGTATGCTCCGGTATTGAAACCTTCTGTCTTCGTTACTGCTTTCTCTCCACAATAGTTCGCCTTTCCTCATTGTACTAGCTATTCTCTCGACTTTGTCGCAAACCATTTGTTTCAGTGAAACCTGAAATACCATCCCGCAGTTCCCTAATACCGAGTTACTGATAGCTGCTGTCAGAAACCAGTCTCAGAAACGCCAGTCCTGTAGAAAAACGTTTGGCTCTCTACTATGGTTGCAACTTTTCGGCGTCGAACCTTCTTTGTATTGGTTGACACACATTCATTGCTGATCAGAGACGAATGTGTTTCTTTGCTATTAGCAGGATGTGCTCCGAATTGTTTCTTGAGTTCTCGAAACGTACACACATCGAGAAAACTATATTTCGGCCCCGGCGAAGTCGTTCAGTCTCAACAGCACGTTCCAAATGCTCATATAAAACATTTTAGATCACTTCGTCTTTTTCGTCCATGGGAATGTGGCAATGGGTTTTGTCGAACTTTGCTTTGATACGGATTGTGACAGGACGGCCATCTGCTGGAGTAGATGTGGTACACTGTAGACTGAGTCTCTCTCCAAACACGAGTACGTCATGTGCCGTAGCACATTCATCGGAATGGTCTTACGAGGACATCACCAGCGGGCAGCAGCGCCCAGTAAGGAACCGAACATACAAGTGCATGCCCTTAAAATGTTTGCAGTGGTATCAAAAATGAGTCTCTCGCCCGTAGCATTGTCAATTTCTTTACCTTGGAATTAATTTCTACGTAGAGTGAACCTAGATATTCCGGAATGCCTCCACTAAATATAAAGTGATGTTTTTCCGAAGGGTCTGAACTTTCCTCACGAGGGGTTATCACTTAAAAAAAAAACTGTTTTTATAATTTTGCATACGCAAGATGTTTTTTGAAATCCAGTTGACACCAGGTGGAAATACCACCTGATCCTTCCAACGGAGTGGAGGTCTTCCTATTCTTCTACTTCAACCGGAGGCTACTGCATCGAATACTTTCAAAGCTGGAGTGCTTTTATCCATTCGGACCTAGCCAGCGTAGCCGCTGTCTCTTCATTCGCAGTGCTATGTCAAGATCATCGTATAATTCGTACAGCTCATCGCATCGTTCCATCGTCTGTGGTATTCACCTATTGCCAATGCGTAAAGGACCATAAATCGTTCGCAAAACTTTTCTCTCGAAGACTCTCAAGGCCGACTCGTTGAATGTCGACATCGTGCAGGCTTCTGCACCATACAGTAGGACGGGAATGATGAGTAACTTGTAGAGTTTGGTTTTGGTTCGTCGAGAGACTTTTGCCTACTCCAAACTTCTGCCTATTGACAGGAGTAAATCTGCATTGGAATTTAAGACTGACATTATTATTAGTGTTCCTAAATAGACGAAAGTAACCACTAACTTGAAGTTATGACTGTCAACAGTGACGTAGGAGCCAAGCCGAAAGTGTGGCGATTGTTTATTTGATGACAGGAGATATTTCGTCCTGTCCTTGCTCACTACCAGACCCAAATGATTCTTTTACGTATTGTACAGCTCTTGACTTCCGGGTTTAAACCTAGTATCCTCTGAATAACCAACTAACATCGATTGGGTGAAAGTGAAGTTTTGCGTACAGTTTGGGACCCACCACATAGGAATTTCATACGTAACTAGTTACTATAAAAATGCAAACTAGTAGTATATTTGTTTACAACCCGTATCTTTCCCTGAGGATCGTTAAAACAAGCTGGCAACCCACATCCAAATCGACCACCAGCTATTTCTGTTGATGAAATGTGACACCCCTGCTGCAATAGAGTCATTCGAGAGCGCCTAAATACTGCATTTGTGCAAATGTTTTTGTATTTTATGTTGTTATTGTGCCAACTTATACTATGTATACATAGTATATTTAAGTAAATATATTTTTTGCCGTCAAAACAAATTGTTTATTTTACCTCCTTGAATGAATATTTCAATGCATACACACACATATATACATGAAATGTAATTTTGTATTATTTTTCAGTTGGGGTAAGCAAATTTTCATACGTGTTCGAACAAAGGCCACATTGAGCATGGGTTAAGAAGCATAACGAAGATGAAGGCGGTAGCAACAGTTGTGCGCATGCCTACACCCCATGTCGGTTGAGCTACATATTTATGTTTGTATGTATCTGCCTGCGCGTGTGTTGAAGCTGATGACGAGCCTATTAATGCGCAATCATCACAAGTCTGCGTACCGATCGCCACGCCACGAATTGTCAGCTATGTATGTACGAGTATGTGTTTAAGCAAGTCGTACGAGCCGCGCCGTACACCTATTCAAAAAGCACTAGCACATTTCAGACCAGCCTCCCAGCACGTCTTATCCATCCTTTGTATGCGACTGCTCATATGGGGGTACATTCTTCGTATATATATTTTTTTTTTGTTTTTATTAATATTTCGATTTTTTATTGTATTTTATTTTTTATTTTTATTTAAAATTTTCTTTGTTTTTGTTTCTGGTTTTATGAAATCCACTACTATTCATTGGCCCTCCTTTCTATCGCATGTATTGTTGCTTGGTTATAAATTTATTATATACAAATGTACATACATATGTATGGTGTATATTTGTTGGATGGGTCCTTACTTGTCCACACAGGGGTCACATGTACACACATACATATTGCACTGATTAGGCACACTGATCTTATCTTATACATTCTTACATACTGCTATCAAGCATACATACATATGAGTATTTATGTATGTGTTATAATCTCCAACCGATCTACTAGAGTACTCCCTTGGCTCATGCATGTCTTGTGCCTTCTATGCCTCCATATACATACTTAAATACATGTACATATATAAGTTTTTTATGCGACGTCCTGCATGATTATTCCTTTTTCCTTTTGTTTATTCTCTCGTTTTTTGTGCTACAATTTTGTAACCTTAAGAAAAGATCAAAATTAAGCAACAACAACGTCGTAGGCTTTAAAATAATGGGCAGCGTGAAAAAAAAATCATTTTAATTGTGTGCACACGTGTTCAAATTATCAGCAGGATTTCGGCTACTTTTTTTCGGTCCTCACTGGTCATCATCACTGTTCACGGCTTTACTGCCGTTTTATTGGATTTTGTTTAATTTTTTTTTTATTGAAAAAGGTATTTTCTTGATCAGCAAACCAAACTTTTCAATTCTACATGCACCACCTCTATTAATCACAGCAATGATTTGTATTTTGGGCTTCTCTTTTGTCAAGCGACCTTACCACGAGCACTAACCTAAGCATGTCTATAAATAGGTAAATACGAGGGCCATCCGAAAAACAGCCGAGATATTAGTAACGGCAATTTTGTGTTGGAGCAACAGTCCCTAAGAATTTAGCATACAAGTCCTGTCCCACGAAAGAAAACTTGAGTTGGTTTGTCAGGGCAACTGATTCCATCGTCCTCAGAATACCGATCGTGGGGTATAACATGCTGTAGTCCTGCTTCTGAGTACATATATACAGTACCAAGACAATTCCCAAACACCTACTCTTGCGCTCACATTGCTTACTCGGGTAATATGAGCAACCCTTGTGCAAGACGTGTTAATCAAAACGTGTGAGAAGCCCAAGGGCAGAAGCTTCAGTGGATCCATTCCGACATCTTCGGTTTAAAGCTTCCCTGGAGTCTTAAAGCAGCGTCTGTCACCAGAAATGCGGCTACGAGCGGTAAACGGTCTTGAAGCAACCCGCTGCATCATAAAACATGGTTTCAGTTAAGAATCGAAATATGCAATTTCGATGACGACTACTGCAAACGTATTAAGAGTTTAATGAATTGAGATCAAGCCAATGGAATGTTCGGTCTCTTAATTGGTTTTCGGTCACCGGTCTTTTGGAATTTTCGATTATCCTTTAGGTGTGCCCCTCGGTCGGTTGGGCGGGAGATGGGTAATGCCGGGTTCGTAGTCGAAAGGAAAGTTGACACGGTTCAATTAGTTGATTTGCTCTTAAAAAGTTTGACTGACATCACCGGCATCTCAAACATACGATAAATGGGAAATGCATGGAAAAAGATAGGTTCTTGTGACCTTAATAAGTGGTCATATAAGGGAGCAGTTATTTGGTTTTAAACTGATATTTAGTGCGCGACTGCTATCGTTCAGACCTCTGTTACAACATAAAAATAGTTCTTAGTGACGAAAAAGGTGGGTGCATTAGGACCTCCCATCCGAGCTCCTGGAGATTCTGGCGCGACGTGTGCGGCCTGGCGTTGTCCTGATGGAACACAATTCGGCCTCTGTTGATCAAAGATGGCATCTTCTGGATGAGTGCTGCCTTCAAGTGGTCCAGTTGTTGGCAGTAGAGGGCCGAATTGAGCGTTTGGCCATAGGGGAGCAGCTCCTGGTAGATGATTCTTTGACAATTCCATCAAACACACAGCAAAACCTTCCTGAACGTCAATCCTCAGCGCGTTGCGACCACGACCGATTTCGCTTGACGTTGTCGTAAGTGATCCACTTTTTATCACCAGTCACCAAACTGCGATTCAGCAGCGTTTCGCAGATGGAAATTCGGTCCATCATGTTTGTTTGCGTTAGTTCGTGTGGCACCCAAACATCGAGCTTCTTTTTGAATCCAAGGTTATGCAAATGGTTCCAAACGGGTTTCTGGCTTATCTTTAGTTCCTCAGCAATTAAATAAGTGCTCACGTGACGGTCTGTATCCACTATTTCCTTGAATTTATTGCAATTTTCGACGACAGGCCTCCCGACGCGTGGTGCATCTTTGACATCGAAATTACCGGAACGGAACCTAGCAAACCACTTTTGTGCTACACGTTCGTTTACAGTATCGGGCCCATAAACTAAATTAATTTTTTCAGCCGCTTTGGCTGCTTTTTCGCCTAGATCGAAGAAAAATTGTAAAATATAGCGAATTTTCTCTCCATCTTTGACGAGCGCTCCCAACGTACTGAGTCAATCAATCGAAAAACTGTCAAAAACTTTTAGCGCGAATAGTATGACATGATGCGACACGTAACACTAGTACTATGGACAATAACGCCATCTCTTAGATAAAAACCGAACGAACTTTTTACTTGACCTAATATATTTTATTAAAAGATGCGACGACTTAGAGAGTGCCTATGCTACACCTTTCGGTCCGGTTCTTATAGAACTGCCCTAATATAACGCACATACTTCTTTGTTGCATCTTACAGACTAATATGCTTCCTTGCAGTTGCCTTTATGCCCTCAATACTGACCATAACATCACAGCCTAAATCAAGTCGCAGCAAATCATCCACCTGAGACCCGCACGAAAAAAAAACAACAATACTATTAATTAGAATCTCAATAAAATGAGTAGAACGGCTAAGGAAATATTCTTGTATACAGTAACAACAACAGAAACTAAAGAAAGTGAAATGCGTAGTTTGGTAGGAAATTAGAGGGTTGTAACTTCTCTATGGAATGTACGAGTGCATAAATTCTTCTAAGTATACGCATATACATATTCATGAACTTACGAGGTATGTTCTAAAAATAACGAGAATTTTTAAACTTCACTTGTTTGGACATTTTTGTTGTTGTTGTTGTTGTGATATTGGTCGGACGAGCACTCAAACACTGAGCGTCCAAATGACAGTACGCACTACCACCCACTCAGCTATTCCATCCACTTGCTTAGGATTCACTAAATGAGCTCACCAATGATGCAGAACTTTTGAAACATATTATAACAGTTGAACGAAACATTGGTTTACTGATATGACGCTATGAAGCTAAGGCATTACGGTTCGGCAAGACCGAAGCGTGAAGGTTATGCTCACTAATTTCTTCGAATTCGACATAGCTCATCGGGAATTCCAGCCACCAGGTCAAACAGTCAATGAGAAGGTAGTAGGTATTTTGCAGAGGAACGAGGTATGCTTTTTGCTAACTCGTCGGTCTCCCAAATCCCTTTGATGTCTCCAAATTATGGTCGTATCTTATACATTCGAGAGTTTTTTTAAGATTTCCCTACATCGCATTGCCACCTTTGAGTTGGTGTAATTATAATGAAGAGACTTAATGGTAGCTTGGCTGTCCGAATATATTGTAATAGGTTTAGATATTATACTTGAATTGCAGTTAGTTTAGCTTGATAGAACCTGCGTGGTCGAGAAGTCTCTTGCTTGTTTCAATTTCAAGTGGCAACTGACGCTGCCATTGAGTTTTAGGCCATCACTGAAGCGGGATACGGATATTTGATCCAGAACTGTTACGTTTACCTATTCATTCCTCTCTGGAATTTTTTTTAGGGAAGATGTTGTCAAAACAGAGTACAGAAATTATGTACTCGTAGTCCACCTCTTACGAGAGGGGTGTAGATTTTAGTATTTGGCAGTGAGGTCTCTCAATGGTTGAATTGCATTTAGTCTTATGGTGTTGCAGTTCGCCTATAATTTCCCATACAAGTCCGTCGGGAGAGAACTAAGGAGAATTTCAAATGCAGCTCTCTTGTAATATAGTGTTCACTACCGTAAAATGTATCTCTGAGGGAATTAAAGTCTATCTCAAATAACTAGTATAAAATTTCTAATGAGGACTACGTTGAAGGCGAATAAGTAAATATTTTGTTCAAAAAGTGAAAATTCTCGTTATTTTTTGACACACCTCGTACATATGTAAGTATGTTTTGTTAAGTTACATGTTCTACTCCCCGCACTGAGACTACCTGTCTTGAAAATCGAAATTATTGAGGTGAACCGCTGTATGTATAAAACGAATTGATTTGATTGACGTGCAGGAAATGACAGGTACTCATATGCGTACATACCCAGGTATGTATATACATATGTGTATTGGTTTTGATTTTATTTCTTTATTAAAACTATAGAAAGGACTGAAGAATGCCATGAAAAATAAAATAAAAAAACTTATAATTGTGCATTATTATGCATTTCTCCTATGATCCCTACGATCCTACCTATATAATGATTATGAGCTTGCCCTCAGACACTGGTTATTTTGTATGTATTAATAGTGAAGACTGGGAGTTAAAAATGTATTTGATATAAAGAAATTACCAAATCAAATTAAAAATTAATTGTTAAATATCCAGCAACACAGAAGATTCTCCATGAACATATTTTCGCTAATCGCGGACTTTTAATTTGCGGAACTATTTTGTAGAGAACCCAGTCGAAGAGCAATTTGCTTCTTTAATGATGCTTTTGATTCATGCATCACTGGTGTTCACGAGATCTGTATCTCTCGTCCTTCCGGAGTTCTCAAAGAGCAAGATCTCCCAAGTAATTTCTTAAGGCAGAGCTCAAGACTGTCCAGCAAACTCTTCACCATGATCATTAGCCTTGATCTCCAGTCAATTTCATTGTTGAGTTTTTATTCTCTTTCATATCTCCTGTTCTAGATCAGTCGCTACCAGGTCTGAAAGTTGTGCACTTATAGCTTGGAGCTCTGCTTATTTGTAGGTGCCTCACTGCAGCTGTCTTAAGGACATTTTTTGGCCAAATATTATAGGTATATTGTGCGCATATGTTCAAGCATATGTTTCGGTGGTGTTGATCACCTGAGATGCTTTCCTTGCCTCGAAAGACTTTGGTGGAAAATAGCTTAAAGGTTTGCTTTTTAAGGTCAAACTCGGCGTATACACGTACGCTAATTATTGTTGAGCTATTCCGTTGGCGAACTGAACGTTGCTACACTATTCATCTTTTTTTAGTGTAATAAGGAGTCTTCTTTTGCAGATAAAGCATGTGAAGTGTATGGTCTAAAAGTCGGCTTTAAGGTTAATTATTTTGTCTTTAATAAAATGCCTCAATATGGACCGAATTTTCGATTATGTTGCCCTCTGTGGCAGCAATGGCGACTTCAATTTCGAATTTGAAGTTATTAATCGTTCCTTGCGTAGCTCATGTCCTGAACATCTGCCCACGGCAGCAGTCATATCACAGCTGCCGGACCAATCGATTTAGCCTTATAGATTAATTATGTGATGGCGGCCACAACAGCCGAGGAGTTGTTAGCATTGTTTACTGCCATTCTGAAAAGGGTTCGAGTCCTGGTTCGATCAACATTCAAAATGATACAATAAAAAAACTCATAAAAATCCATCGGCCATTGAGAGGCCACAGGATAAATTGTAGGTTCCTCCATTTGTTGAAAAAACTTCAAGATCCATACCACAATTTGGATAAGACATTGGCTATGGGAACGTAACGCCGTCTTGTTGAAACCACGCTTCATTCATGTCGTTCCCTTCAACATTTGGCAACTGATCGGTAGCTCCTTTCTCGTTTTCGAAGAAGCAGTCACTCGTTGAGTATTCAATGCCGCTTCCTAGATTACGTGTGAGCTTTCTGACCTCTAAATGCTAGTTAACGTAGCCGGCGAGGTGAAAATGAGCTTCAAAGGAAAATTTCCTTAATAAAATTGTTCATCTTCTGTCTCGCGATCTATCTATGCAGAGCACAACGAGCGACGCGAAATCGTAGGGAAGATCATGGTGTTTCAGTTTAGGACCAATTGAACTTCATAAGTTTTTATACCGAGGTATTTATGTAAAATTCTACGAACGGCGTCGAGTTGTTGTTGATGGCAGTTCGAGCACACTTTGAGCTACAGCGGCAATAATTTTCTCTGAGTGCACGGAACAAGCAATTATTTGGTCCGCTAACGAACCGTTTTCACGAACTCGCTCCCATAAATGGATCGGTCAACTACTTTACTACTACTTGTAATTTTCGGCTACAATTGCGGTTGGAGGCACATCATTTTGGATGCCAGTTTTCAATACTACTCAATTTTCTTCAATCATAAATTACCCATTTTATAAAGCAAAAACCTTGTCCTGAATATTTGGCTCGCCGGGAATGCCATTGAAAATTGTGCAAGGTCAAACAAGCCGTAGTTCAAAGACCAAATGGTAGATGGCCGTTACTTTACTATATTGAAAGAGGAATTTTTATAAGTTTTCTCTTGCCATTCACACGAAACGCCGTCCCCGTCTAAAAACCAAGGTTTTTGAGCTTGCACTAAAAGCATTTTCTGATTTCATCAGAGAACTTTTGTGGTAAATCACTTTTTTCAAAAACATCCAAGATAAAGATTTTTCTGCGCAAAATTTGGACATTTTATTTAAAAGGTGCGGGCTTTTACCGCAAACCCATGAAATGCAAAAGTTTTCCATATTAAGTTTCCACTGGCTAAAATAATAAAAAGCATTTTTGTATTTTCATTTTTCATTATACATTTTGTATATTTAAATTTTTTTATCTTACGTGTATACTAAATTTTTTGGAAAAATTTTCACTAATTCAACTATTATATTATAAACTTAATGATAATGTTTAACAATTGTTGGAAATCACATCGACGAAATGCAAATGCTGCTGGCACTGGAAGTATGGCCAATTACAAATGCCTCGCTTCTGGTTTAAAGCTTTTTGTTTGGCGACAACTGAGTAGTTTGGTGTTGTCAAGTTTATGATTTGACGGCAGAAGGTAACCCATGTCTGCACGCCTGGAAGACTTCATCACTGAGTGTGTATACTTTGTAGTTAATTACTTGTACTGGGAGGTATGTAAATTTTGCTAGGCTTATTCGCGAGCAGCCTACCAAGGACGCCAAACATCCTCATCCTCGGACTGAGCCGCATTTGTTACAGGCCGCGCATCGATGGGCGAATAATCAGAGTAGGTTGTAAGAAGATTTTGACTCCCACAGCTGCTGCTATGCTTCTCACTGCTGGTGCTCGAATTGGGACTGCCATTGTAGCTGGAGATGGGCGAAATGGGCACAGAGTAATGTGCGCGTGCGGTGTTGGTAATGTGTACGGAAAGTGGCGCGTTAATGGGTGTTGGTGGTTGCACGGCGGGTTGCAATTGATTTAAACGCTGGCCAAGATGAGTCATCAGCTGTGTGCCAAGATTCACATTCACATCGGGCAACTGTGACAGAGAACGGGAGACTTCATTGACTGCATGTATGTAACCGGAGCGAAAGCCTTCTGCTTGTGACATGGCGCCACCCTTAGACGCGGACGCCTTACGTTGTTGCTTCAGCTTTTGTAAATGGGCAACAGTCAGCTCTAGAATGTCAGCCTTCTCCAGGCGCGTTACATGTTCGCCCTCCGACTCCAATGTGACAACCATTAAGTCTTTCAGCTCGTCCAGACACTTGTTGATGCGTGCGCGTCGCTTGCGCTCTAACATTGGCTTCATCACTTTACGATATTGGTATGTCTTAGACATTTCGGATACTTGGATGGACATTTTATTACGTTTTCTTTCTTTCTTTGTTGTTGAGTGTACTATTTAGTAGTAATCTCCAGTGTGTCTTTCACTGTCGAGTGACTGTGGTGGAATGCATGGTTCTTTCGTTAGTTTGCGCACTTTTATACCCAGCCGCCGTGTGCAGGAATGTGAGAATGAGTGTTGTACGGCTGAGCGCAACCCTCTATAAATTTTATATTCCTTTTCTTTTGGTAAAGCCACGCAAGCGGCAGTATCAGAATGTGCTCTTACGCTATCACATAATGGAGAGTATAAAGAGCTTCGTGTGTCGGAGAGCCATGCTCGTCCTTGTGTGCATGCGTGTTGTGCGCTTGCCATGTTCGATAGCATAGAAATCAACCCTCAATTTACTTATCCTGCATTTCAACGCTTCTTTGCCTCACTACCTTCCCCCCTTCTTCTTGTGCTAACTTTAACCATTCCTTTGCATGTTTACGATGTTTGTGTCTTGCAAGTCACCCCTTGTCATTTGTTTGTGCATTCGAACGCTTGCTCAGTTGCCTCGTTTATAGGGGAGGAAATCAAATTTCAATGCACGAGAAGATATAAAGGATCTTTGATCGTTCCAAACCGTGGGAACCACGTTCCTTGTAGGTTTCTCACACATCGTACGAGTGAGCTCACCTGCGTATGCAGCCAGAAGACAGCCGGACAATATGCCAGTCAGTCAGCCATCAGGCGAATAGGAGTATAAGGATAAGGAGGATAAGGGCACACACAAACACCCTTAAGAACCAAGAGTATAACGCTGCTTTCGTACCATGAAGGTATGTTGGCGAGCAGCCAGCCGGGTCTTGTCGTCGGGTGTTGAGCAAGTAAGCATGGGAATTTTGCAATCTGGTCGTCCGTTATGAACGTCGTGAACGGCTGTGAAGGGCGGCTGGCGTGTATCGGCTTGAGCTCAGTTGAGCTGCGTAGCACTGTAATGAGTCGCATCGTCGCAGCTGTGTTGTGCTACCGCCGTTTACAATTTCTTTGATTCCGATTGCAGTACTCTGCTCAGTCTTTACTTGTGTACGTGTGCGTGTGTCAGTGAGTGTAATGATCCTTAATCGTTGTATCCTGTTGCACGCAAGTGGTTGCTCTAGTAATAAGAATGAAAAAAGTGATTATAATTGAAATGATATCAACGAACTGTAATGGAAAATAAAAGGCGAAGAAAGCGAAGTGAGGCAGGGAATTCCTTTAAAGTGCACAACAGTTGCTTTTGTTGTTGGTAATTATGTTAAATTTTTTGTGCAGTACTACTGTTTTTTTCTTGCCGTTTCGGCAGCGTGCGTAATGGAATCAATCGTAATGTGGGAAAGCGTTCCCACGGTTTGAACGGCAACAGCAACGGGTCGGGTCGGGTCGTTAGCATTAACTCGTCGTCGCCGTCGTGAGCGCATAGCAGTAGCCAGTCAAGAAAGTGAAAAGGTGTGTGACGTGGTTGTTGGCTTGACGTGACGTTCATCGTTGCTGCCGTTGATGGTGGTGCTGGTGATTGGTAGGAAAATGTGAGTATGGGTATCATAACGACTTCCTGTCAATTGGGCGCTTTGTCTCATCACCAGTTTACGGCTTTAATTCTCGGTCACATTGCTTGTGCTGTTTTTTTGTGCTTTTTCCTTGTATCGCTATTCACATACGTGTACTTCTGTTGGTGGACGTTGTGCACGCGAGCGCACTTGTTTTCTCGAGACGTACTTACTCGTATGTGCATATATACTCGTATGTGCCTGCATTTATGCGTACGCTCAGCGTTGTTTTGCTGTGCGTACTCCTTGAATGGTCGTGTGTATTGCGCATGCGCAACCGACTTCATTGCCGCTCACGTTGACGCTGGCTGTACTTGTGTTGGTATTGTAATGATTTTTCAATTTAAATGCAAATACAATTACTTATGACTATATGGCGAGTTGAAAGTGCGCTTGGCGCTTACGACGCGGACCTTTGAAGTTTTGACCTTACATGTAGTTCGGCATGTAGAGTTTCATACATATGTACATACATGTGTAGACACACTTGGCAAAAAAAAAACTTTGTCAAAAATGTATTCAACTCGATATACTAGCTTCATGTAATAAGCGGCCTAAAACGTAAGGCAACACCGGCCAACTTAGTAAAGATTGCATCCAGCTACTGACTGATGGACTGTTACTGTAAGAGACTGATGATGGGCCGAGAAAATATGCGGTAACGGGAATTAAAGTACTACAAGGTTCCATTATGGCGCCACCGCTGTGCGTACTATATGACAGGGTGACCGGCGCCTTCCACTATCGAAGGAAGTTCTGATCATCGGATGCAAGGACAATGTTGCAGTAACAGTAGTGGCATAGGAACCAGGCCAAGTGGAGGACCTATGTAAATATATGGCATTAAAAATCAGGGACTGACTCACGGCAACAAGCCTAAGACTGGGACTAGGACTTACACGGCTATGCAAACTGTTGTTAAGCAACACTAAAAGCTCCGTCAGGATCGGGAATGACCTCTCCGAGCCGTTCGATACCAAACGAGGTTTCAGACAGGGTGATTCCTTATCGTGTGACTTTTTTATTTTAATGATGGAGAAAATAATACGAGCTGCAGAGCTAAATAGACAAGGTACAATCTTCTATAAGAGTGTACAGCTGCTGGCGTACGCCGATATTATTGGCCTCAACAACTGCGCCGTGCAAGACGAAATATCTCCTGTCATCAAACAAACAGTCATCGCATTCGCGACTCGGCTCCCACGTCACTGTTGACAGTCATAACTTCGAGGTTGTAGATAATTTCGTCTATCTAGGAACCAGCATTAACATCAACAACAATGTCAGCCTGGAAATCCAACGCAGAATCACTCTTGCCAACAGGTGCTACTTTGGACTAAGTAGGCAATTGAAAAGTAAAGTCCTCTCTCTGCGAACGAAAACCAAACTCTACAGGTTTCTCAACATTCCCGTCCTACTGTATGGCGCAGAAGCGTGGACGATGTGAACATCTGATGAGTCGGCTCTAGGAGTCTTCGAGAAAAAAGCTTTGCGAATGGCAAATACGGCAGACGATGAAACGATGAGCTGTACGAGCTATACGATGATATTGACATAGTTCAGCGAATGAAGAGGCAGCGGCTACGCTGGCTAGGCCATGTCATCCGAATGGATGAAAGCACTCCAGCTTTGAAAGTATTTGATGCAGTACTCGCTGGTGGAAGAAGAGGAAGGGAAGATCTCCACTCCGTTAGAAGGATCAAGTGGAGAGTGACCTGGGTTCACTTGGAATTTTCAACTTGCGCCAGGCAGCGAAAAGAAGAGAAGAAGAGTTGACATGCCCTGCCGAGGGTCGACTGCAATTAGAAACTTAATTTTTTCTTATTAATTTTCTAAATTTTTTTTTTTTTCATTGAAGTTGGTTTTTCATGGGGTGGGTGCCAAACGGTACCCAAAACCGCAAGGGATTCGCCTTCTCACTTTAGCTCGCCTCCAAACGGATGTTTGTTGGCCACCCAGAGGATACTTGGCCTAAGACGGAAAGTCGTAAGTAAGCAGCCTGAACCATATGTATAATAATGGTTTCTAGCTACTCCCAGATGAATGGCAGTCAAAAACTTTCCACACTTGGTTGAACTTCTACAGATGGTCCCATCTCCCAACTTAATTTTTTATTTAAATAAATTTTCTAAAACTTTTGGATATTCTATAAACCATTAAGAGCCGTCGGGTTCCTGTTCACAGTGATATAAAGGAAAATGGTAAGACAAATGAGCTTGCGATCAAGCAGATTCTTACCAACGGAGAGCACATTGGTATAACTTTTGCCAAATGCAAACTGCTACTCAGTGAGTTTACTTCCGAGCAAGCTGAATTTAGATAGAACCATTTTGCTGCCTGCAAACTTTCTAGAGAAACTTGTCCTTAATGGGACTGATAGAGGTCAAGCGAAATATACTTTCTCCAAGAAAGCGCATGCTGCAAGCTATTCCGGTAGATGTCACTAATTGTGAGCTGTGATTTTTTAACATTTTACAAGTTAGAATTACGCTCGCTATAAAAACGGATTCACACTAGAAATTGTTAAAATTCACTATAAAAATCGTGAAAACCTAAAAGAGACGTTTCGTAAAACTAAACCCTTTTTCGGTCTACGTGAAGCAACTTGTCGGACCGCAATACAGAAATTGGTGGACAATATGGAGCTGCTGAGACGACTTAGTGATTGGAAGAATAAAACACGTTCACGTCACTCACGAACAACTGCGAATATTGCTGCTATTGGAAAAAGTGGTGAAGAAAATCTAGGTTTGTCCATTTCTCGTCATTCCTTGAAATTTGGCATTCCACAAACATCATTACACCGTATTCGGCACAAAGGTGTGGGTCTTAAGTCGTATAAAGTTCGGTGAACACTAGAAGTCAAGCGGAGCGATCATCCACAACGACGTGTCTTTGCTGATTGGGTCTTTGATATGCATGAAAATGATTCGGAATTTCATCGAAAAATCATCATGACTAATGAGGACCATTTTCACCTCGATGGCTATGTCAATAAGCGAAATTATCACACCCAAGATTTATTGTTGAAAAGCCTCTCCATCCTCAACATGTTGGTGTTTCGTGCGACCTATGGTGTGGCGGGGCTATTGGACCTTACTTTTTTCGAAAATGAGGCTGAAGCAACAGTTACGGTGAATGGAGTGTGCTATCGAGAGACGATTAATGAATTTTTGGGGCCCCGGAATGGGATGGTATTGACACAAGCAACAAAACTAAGGATCTTCCAGACCGTGTTATCTCTCGAAGATATAGTGATGCTTGCACATCGATAGCCACTTCATCCCTACCTAAGTTAGTTTTTACCTTTAAACCATTAAATTGATACAACCTTAAAACCATGATATTAAAATGACAAAAATTATAAAAAGTGTTATTTTTTTTTGAAATCGTTCATTTATTATGTAGGTATATTTAAGATTTATTGTTTTAGAATATAAAATGAAGTAGACTTAAAAACATAGAACATAGAATGTATGCAAAATTAATGTTAGTAATATTTAAAAATAAGGCATTTTGTAAGTTAATTTTAAAGCAATGTTACCAATAATTTGTCAAAACGAAATGTACAAATAACTATGTACTACTTATATATATACATACATACAATAATAATAAACGAAATTATTTAGAATAACACTGGAAGATAGTTGAATAAATCAAATAGTATAAACTGGAAGCATTAAATCACTTAAAATTATTTACTAAAAAGCTGAATATCTGTAGAACTCACTTACATACATACACGTATATAAGACCTTTAAATCTAATATATTAGGAAGAACTCGTGGATATTTGGAGATCGGTTTACAAACAGACCAATCGCTAACTGAGTCGTGTTGGCGGTTATCACAGGCAAATCACATTAACACAACGAAACGCATACATATCTACTTATACATATATACGCTTATATGAACAGTAAATTATTAACTAAATTAATCCAATAATGACAATTTGTACTTACAACAATAAAGCTGATGGGGCATTGAGTTTAACTTACTTAATTTTACTTACATTACTACATACCCTACTATTAAACTATTAAAGCCACTGGCTGTTGAACATTCATACACGTATGTAAACATATGCATATACCATATACGAGTATATCGATGATGTTTTACACTGTAGCATTTCGCAAGCTGCGCACGTGTATCTACTACCACGGACGCCACAAACACTCACCGCCTTCGTTCTCGTTCTCCTCCTCGTGCATAGCATGCAGACGTTGCATCATCCTACCGCTTAATTGTTGTTGCTGTTGCTGTTGCTGCTGTTGTTGTTGTTGTTGTAGATAAACGCGTCTCATGTGCTCCGCTTGCAAATCTCTGCTTGGCGCTGCACGCTTTACAACCTCTAAATTGAGCGCCTCCTCATTGTTGGGCGCCGTCAGTGGCGCCGCGGGCTGTTGCAAATCCTTAAGTTGATAACCCAAGTGTTTCATAAGTTTCGTGCCGAATTTCACATCTAAGCCGGGCACTGTGGCGAATACGCGCGACACTTCATAAGCGGCCTGCGTATAGCCGGCGCGAAATTTCTCCACATTAATACCTGTTGAAGCGCCGCCAGCGTTTGCTGTTATTTGCTGCTGCTGTTGTTGTACAACACTCGCCGCGATTTCATGCTTATGTGTACGCAAATAATTCACTGTCAGCTCGAGTATGTCGGCCTTCTCCAGTTTGGCAATGTGCTCACCTTGCGCCTCCATCGTGTCCACAATGAGATCTTTTAGCTCGTCCAAATACAGATTCATGCGCGCGCGTCGTTTACGCTCCAACAGCGGTTTTGTTACCTTACGGTAATGTTGTGTTTTGGTCATGAAACGTTGTCCGTCCACAGCCATGTTCTTGTATGTTGTATTGAGGTAGAGCTTTGGAAGTAGTGCGCGTGTATCGCTGTTGATGCCTCAAAGGTAGAGTCGCGAGCGTGTGTTGTAAGTTGTTGAACAAGTGTAAGCGTTTTCAATATCCGAGTGTAAAGCGAACGCCAACCCAAATGAGGCGAACAAGTTTTCAGTTTTATTTTTATTTGTTTATTTTTTGTTTTGTTTGTTTTTATTCACCGACATAGAAACACGCTCGTTCGGCCGATCTTCATTTGTTGGCGTAGCAAGTGTGCCAAGTGTTCATCGCACGGTAGCTGTTTGAGAAATGATGCGAACGCAAGGTATTGCGATCCTTATGTAGCCTTCCATTCGCTCTGCACACACACACACACTCACTTGTACTTCCTCTTGTGCTCGTGCACCTCAACTCAAAGTGTGTGCGCTTGTGTGCGTCGTGCTGCTTTGCTTATGCCACCCCTAAACCAACACCAGCTTCGCACTTTTATTTGTGCTCTGTGTCCACAACCTGTTGTTCCGTGTTGTGTTTCATCGCTCCCTCGCTTTTTTGCCTTCCTTCGTAAAACTCGTCGCCGGCAGCACTGATTCTTTCGATTCGTGCACGATCGGTTCGGTTGGTATGCGAGCGCCAGACGTGCGTCTGCAGTGTCTTACGTGTAGCGCGTACCAGCAGGCTCCAGTCTAGCCGCGCTGGTGGTTGATCATTCCTGCTCGCTGTGCTCTCGTGTGCTACCCACTGCGCTATAGTATACTCGTGTCACTACTATTGGGCGAGCCTTTCACATGTACACGTATGAGAAACGAAGAAAGTACGAGTACACTGGAAAAATATATTACAGAACAAAGTAAGACATGGACTTCATGATAGACTTTCCTCTTCCTCTGCTTCCACCAACTGAAACTGCATCGAAAACTTTTAAAGCTGTAGTATTCTCATCCATTCGGACCACTTGACCTAGCCAGCGTAGCCGTTATCTCTACTACATATAATATTGCAATTATGAGCTGCAGACCAGGCAGATCCACCATTGTCCAAATGTTCACCACTCGCCAAATTGGATATTGGAAAATTGGATCGACACACGCCACCTCTTCGTTGATTTTAAAGCCGCCTTCTAAACGTTGATGCTGGTGCTGTCAAACATTCGATGGACTATCAAAACCGAGGAAGACGTTTCCGAGTCGTAAGGTACTAAACAATGCTTCGAAAAAGGTGACAGTTTATCTTAAAGTACGAGCTGTAGTTTCGTCGATCTACATACCAGAATCAACCCCAACCTTAAAAATAAATCCCCTCTCAACTGAGCTGGCTGTTCAAATCTAAGGCATCAGATCTCTACAATGTTGCTGTACCACATCAAAAGTGACTAAATAAAACACTGCAGAGGTCTGAGTGCCCGGACACAGTGACATACCAAGCAATTGCATGGCAGACGAACTAGCGAGAGAAGGAACCCTTCTATCCACAGTAAAACATGCACATGATTCAGGTTTACCTTTGTCCGCAGCAAATTATATGCTTAAATTGGCCTTTGCCAAGGAAAAATACACTAGATGCTAAATGAGATCACATCAGATCAAAATTGAATGCGAAAAACTCCAAACATCTTATCCTTCAAGACCAATTCCCAATTAGTGTAACGATAGACTTGATACCAGGTCACAGTTTAAGGGGGTTTCACGGGAAAAGAATGGGCTATCATTCGAATGATTTTTAACGCAGTTATAAGGCCGAAAAAGAGAAAGAGTCTATTGAATGCTACCCCTGTCACTGTACAGCCTTGACATCTGCGTGACCCAAGTACGTCGGAAAACACTTCATCGACTGTCCCACTGAAATACCTTTAGCGAAAGTTAGCAATCCTGTTGCTTTTATAAAGCACACAAAATGATGCGAACATTTGAGAAGGTGAAGATAGGAGTCTCCAAGCGGTATCGTAATAGGCCTACTGGCCTAAGTGCGTTGGTCATTGGCCAGCAGCCGCATCAACTCAACTCAATTTAAGTCCCCTCTAAGCGAAAAAAATCTAGCTCTACAAGTCGCCCATCATTTCTGACCTACTGTAAGGCGCTGAAGAGTGAACGATGAGTTGAGGTTTGCGAAAATGGAACTAGGAATGAGAGACAACACGACATTGACATAGCTCAACCACATTATGTCGTACGGTTGGATGAAATCACTCTAGCTTTGAAGGTACCCTATCATCAGCTTCACTTGCTATCTTAAATAGGCGTCGAACTGCGGAAAGGAGTAACGACTAGTGCACTACCTTAAACCCGAAAGTAGTGCCTAGTGTTTGACAAGAAGAAGAAGAAGAAGAAGAAGAAGAAGAGAAAAGAGTAGTAAAATTACTTATAGGTATTAAAAATAAGCTAACAATCTTTCACGGTGTACTATTCTTACCGATACAATCAACTTTAAAATGTAGAGCACCATACGCATACAGCACTCGTGCGTGATCTAGACGACCTTTACGAAACAAGTACTTCGCCTCGTTGCTCTTTGCTCGCTCCCTCCGCACTATGCGCACTGACTTCCCGCTTGCGTGCGACACACAACCAGCCATCCAGCCATCCAGCCAAGCAGTCAGCAAGCAATCAATCCACCACCACCGCACCAACGTACAATGGTCACACGCTCGAGCTCGCTTCTTGATCACAATTTTCTCTCGTTGCGTGTGCAATGCTTGCTTGCGTGCGTGCATCGGAAGGGATACGATCCATAATAATCATTTAGAATACATCACTTTAGTGCATTACCCGACGACCAAAGTGAGGCACAAAAGACAATGTCCGTGCTCAGTAATTTCGATTGTTTAACTCCGTGTGTATGGGTATGTCCGTGCGCTTTGTGATACCAGCGGTGGTGGTGGTTGTTGGTGATATGAGCATCGTGATGATGATCATCTTGACGGTGGATGGTGGTGGAGTTTTTTGTCTGTATCTTTTCATTTCCTGTCAACTCTGAAGAAGAGAAGAAATTGCGATATTTAAGAATATGGAAATCAACAACAACAACAATCACAATTGGAAAGCAAATACTGGGTGTCGTCGTCTTATAATGAACTTGATGATGAGCACGTACTGTAACATTTAATATCACCCATTTAACTATGCAATTGCATACCGTATGTATGTTTCTGCTGTTGCATATATGCATACCTATCTATGTAACGGGTGGGCCAAAAAACAGTTGCGTTACAGATTTTTTTATAAAAAGGACAGATAAAAATGTTTCAATGATTTTGTTCTTTAAAGAAATGTCTCAACATTCCGGTTTATGATGGAACACCATTTCATTCATTTGGTGGCTGCGGGTGTTCTGTCCGTGGACACTTTTTCTATTGTGTGGACCTCAATAGCTGCAGTGTTTCGTGTTTCCAGTCAAGAATCGTTTCTGGCTGGTTGGCCTGGCCCTTAGCTTTAACGGCTTCTCATATAGAATAGTCCAATGGAGTCATTTCGCAGTCGCGGTCTTTTCACATCTCCGTTCCGGCAGTGCGCTAAAGATACATTGCAACCTTCGCTGTGTGTCCTCACTCCTCCCCCCTTGAGATCAGGACGAGAACATACTTTGTGTAACAATCGAAAACAAACAATCTCGAAGAAACAATACCGCCGGTCCACATGCGGCGCCAAACAGTTACCTGTTGGGTATACATTGGCTTTTTCATGATTCCTTGAGAGTATTCTCAGCCCCAAATGTAGCAGGCAGTTTTGCTTGATAACGTAGCCGTCGAGGTGAAAATAAGCTTCATCGGAAATGATGATTTTTCGCTAAAAGTGTTCATCGTCTGCCACTTGCTCGCATCGGATTATCAAGAGGCTCAAGTTCCTAGACCAGTTGGACTTTAGAAGTGTTCATATCGAGGCCTTCATGCAAAATTCTGTCCGATATATTTAATTTCTGTGAAGGTTGTCGCAGTACAAGTGGATCCACAAAACGGCCTGGTAGCACAGTTATTTCGTCCGAATTCCGTGCGTAATTTTCGGTTGAAGTCTTACCATTTTTTAATTGTAAATTTAAGCACTTCGTATAGCGCAAACCTTGTGCCGCATATTTGACATATCAGGAATGACAATGCTGCTCAAATAGGCCATAGTTCAAGAAGCAAACGTTAAATGTCCCACCCTTTATATGCTCAACTGTTGGCATGCAAACATCTGTGCATACACAGATCCCCATAGAATTATTTATGTATGGTATATATGTATTTATCTACACATATGAACGGCGCTTTGTTCGTTGCTGTCATTTGGTTAGGGGAGATCTCTTCCTTAAGGTGCATGTGTGTGCCAGGATCGTGAGAAACTTTTCTCCCTGCTTTCCCACCGTTCACACTGATCGCACTCGCACTCGCTGCCTGATCGCTCGATTTGCCCCCTACACAGAAGTCACCTGCCACTCGGCAAACGCGCGCGCTTACAAGTACAACGCAAATACATATTTAAGTATGTATGTATGTACACGTATGTATGTTTAGCAGAGTATGTAGAGCAGCTCAATCTGGCTTTGGGTTTGGTTTTGGCTTTGGCAACTTACGCGCACATGCAAATTCTTATTTTCATACATTCATGCATACATACATATGTATGGTATGTAGCTATGATGTGCTGGTGGTTGTTGTACAATGGTAGCAGTGATGGCAGGTTCTCGAAATGCCCTTTGCATGTGTACAGGTTCTCATGGATTTTTTTCCAACTTGGTTTACGGTGATTTTGTTACTGTACTGGTTTTTTTTTTTTTTTAATTTCTTCTTTGTTGGTCAACAGCTGTTGGGCATTTACTTTTTGCTGTTTACGTCCGTCCGTCCGTTTGTTAGCTGATTGATTTTTGTTTTGATGCGCTCATTCGCTGACCATTAACTTTGTCCGAGCATCGAACATTTAAGCGGCGTTACGATCTATGGAGCTGCAAGTGCGCTGTAACTTTAAGCGCCAAACACTTCATTCATAAGTTTGCAAGGTGAATGAAGTTTGGGAATTTCTTCGAGTACGAGTATTAATTACATTAAAAAAGTGTATTAAATTTACGTGAACTACAAGCTGTGATTTTCGGCAGATGGTTCCCAAAGCACATTCAATCATTGGAGAACTGCCAGCTTTTCCCACACATTAATGAATGAAAAGCATTTTTTCCTCACTTTGGAGAGGATACAAAAAAATTAATACCAGAAGAAATATGTATGAGTATGTATATTATTTACAAATATTTCATTGAGAAATTGGGAGCTAAAGTTAGCTGGAAGTATGCCCAATCCTTATTCTTGCATTCAAATATAGTTAATCTTGAGCTAAGTGAGCCACTGAAGTTGCGACGGCAAGTGTGTGTCGGAGTTGAAGAGTGAAACTCACTGTGTGAATGCTTTACTTGGTAGATCCTCTCGTGCAGTGGGTCTGTGTGATATCTTTGAAAACATCCTAACTAAAAAAAGCTCTCTTTATTGGCATCAGTTGCTTGATCTGATATTTCTAGAGAAGTCAAGATTTCCCTTTTCCTCTACTTCCATGAGTGTGTACAATCTATAAAATCTGTAGTGTTTTCATTCTCTCTACAAACCGTTCATCATTGCCCTACTACTTTATGATACATATACGTAAGCGAGGACGTTGAGAACATCCAATTAGGTATATCCGACTTTGGGAGTATTCGAAATAAAGAATTTGTAGAACATTTGTGGTACTCAGTGTAAGGGCGACGTTATCGGATATTGAGGAGACTTCTACTACAAAAATTGTTGCCGACTGTGAGGTTTTCCTTTTATGGATTAATCAGTGCACACATAGGTGCAAATTGTAACACATGCATTTTGTCAGTTCTATGTTGTCATATGCGAATAACTCCTCAAGCGAGTATTATCTATTTGAGTCTCATCATATTCGTGCAAGGGGATTCGGAATTTGGGTTACCCTCTGAACAGGCTGTACAAGTGTTCCCCATGGGTCATCAAATTATCTTCTTGGTTACCAATTAATTGTGCTCAGGTCTTCAAATCTTATCAAAGTTGAATCTTTTCTCTGAATTTTTAAGCATTGATCCTGTCGACCAGCTTCTGAGTCTCTTCATACACGCGCTATGCATTTCGGATGTTCTTTGTAGAAAGTCATATACAATACGTATATAATAATGGGCGGCCAGCAGTAACCGAGTGGTAAGCATTGTGTACTAACATTCGGAAGGCCAGGGTTCGAGTCTTGATCTGACCAAAACCCAAAGGTAGTATACAGAATCAATTTTCTAATTGCGATTGCCCCTCGGCAGAGAACGTCAAGTCCTTCGAGTGTATTTCTAACATGAAATAAAAGATCCTGATGAAATACCATCGGCCGTTCGGAGGTTGCTTAGAATAAAATATAGGTCCTGTTGGAAAAACAAAGTGGAGCAAGAGCTCGGTCGTAAGCGACGGTCCATCGTCCAACAGAGTGGATAATTCGAGCATCCATGAATCTGTTTAGCCCCACGTTTACTGTAGTGTATAATGTGTGCGCATCTTCAGAGGTCCAATACAGTGCGCACCAAAGGCGATATTGTTGCTGTAGTGCAAACTATCGCAGAAGACCCGAGTGAGTCCATCCGACATTGCGCGCAACAATTTGAGATGTGCCCATCAACTTTATGGAAGATTTTCCGGACGGATCTAGGTTTGGGGACACACAAAATTCACCGCTGGCACGTATTGAAGCCGAACGATCATCAAGCATGTCGCACGTACGATGACGGCCATCGATACCGATTTTCACAAGAAAATTTTGTTCAGCGATAAAGCTCACTCTTGATTGAAAGGACACGTTAATAAACGAAACTGTCGTATTTGGAGTGATGATAATCCACAAGCTTTGTTGAGACGTCGTTACATCTTCAAAAAGTCATAGTTCGGTATGCTCTATGAGCGGAAGGAATCATTGGTACATATTTTTTTTTTTTTAATTAAGCTAGCCTTAGAGAGCGTTATAGAGCCATTGTTAATGACTTTGGAGGATGTTGATGAGTACTTCTTTGGTCCCAACAAGTCGGCGCTGCATGCTATACAGCCGATGAAGTAATCAATTTATTGAAGGAAACTTTTGATGATCGTGGCCTGGGGCCTCCATGACCGTTTTTCGATTGATTTATGTACCAGGTGTGTTAGTTGGAATTTGCCGGTTTTTTCGATAAAGGAAACGCTTAATTTTCAGAGGAATCTCAACATTTATTTATTCAAAGTATTGACCATTGGTTTCTACACATTTCGCCCATCTCTCAGGCAAATTATGGATACCATTCCAAAAAAAAACTTTTTCTATTTCGAGGCAAACCATTCGACGAGCCATTTTTCGACTTCTTCAAAATTAGCGAAGCACTGCTCTGCAAGGGAGTGTCCCATCGATGCGAAAAGGTGATAGTCGGACGGGGCGAGGTCTGGAGAGTACGGTGGGTGCGATAATATTTCCCAATTAAGTGTTTTTAATGTGTCTTTCACCAGTTTAGCGGTATGAGACGGCGCGTTGTCATGTTGTAAGATAACTTTGCCATGCCTTCGGGCCCATTCCGACCGTTTTACGACCAACGCATGATTCAAATTGATCATTTGTTGTCGGTAGCGATCCGTGTTCACCGTTTCACCAGGTTTTAACAACTTGTAGTACACCACACCACACTGGTTCCACCAAACACAGAGCATTGTCTTACGGCCAAAGCGATTTGGCCTTGCAGTCGATGGGCCAGCTTCACCTGGGGAAAGCCATGATTTTTTTCGCTTCGGTTTCTCAAAATAAATCCATTTTTCGTCCCCCGTGGCAATTCGATGCAGAAAAGATTTCCTTTCGAATCGTTGAAGTAGCATTTCACAAACGGTTTTTCGATTTTCCATTTGTCTATCGTTCAGCTGGTGTGGCACCTATTTTCCATACTTCTGGATCTTTCCCATGGCTTTTAAACGTTGGCAAATTGCTCCTCGAGTCACATGTAGTGTTTCTGCCAATTTTTGTTGCGATTGGATTGGATCAACATCCAATAACGCCTGCAATTCCTCGTCTTCGAACTTTTTCGCTGCACCAGGATGTTCATTGTCTGTCAAATCGAAATCTCCACTTTTAAATTGACGAAATCATGTTTCACATGTTCTAATCACTGGAGCATGTTCACCATAAGTTTCTACCAGCAACCGGTGAGCTTCAGCTGCTTTTTTCTTTTGATAAAATAAGAAAAGCAACGAATGCCGCAAATGCGATTTACTTGGAACGAAACTCGACATATTCACTGAGGTAAACAAATATGACGTAATTATTTTGGCGGAATGTGACTTGCGTATTTTCGTAGGTTAATGTCAATAGAAAAAAATTACATACATGCCAAATCATAGAAATTTATACATATTGCTAGCGACATCTACTATTAAAACCGGCAACTTTCAACAAACACACCTGGTAATGTGTGGAAATTTATACTCAAATGTCAACAAATACTAATATTTACCACAGACAGTGAAGGAAGAAACTTACCTGCACTTCCAAAAAAAAAAATAACACAAAATTCCTTAATTACATTTGAGGTACCCTGCAGTTTCAAAACTTGAGTTTATTTTCAACTTAGTCAATTTTTTAGCCGTTTTCTGTAATCTTTTCCCGTTGCTGGACAATTTACATTTACATACGTGTATACAATACCGTATTTTCATTTGTTGTTTCATTTTTAGTTTTTTTTTTTTGTATGTATGTGTATGTGTATAATCAGGCTAAATACATATGTGTGTATGTATAATAACTATGCTGTTACATTTATTTATTTTCGATCTTTTACTATACGTATACATAGGTACATAGTATGTCACATCGAGTCCTGCCATCAAAAGCACATTTTACTTGCACATATACGTATAAATATACATACATTGTTCATGACATACATACATAGTGCTGCTATATATTACGGTATACATATGTATGTATGTATTCATAAACATTGCAAGTGCAGACAGTACAATTGCCAAATTTCTTTAGGCACCAATAAATCCAATAAATATCATTTGCTACGTGCATATGCAAACAAGCATACATACATATATATATACAGATTACTTTAATCATAGACATCTTTCGTAAATGCATGCTTATGTATTTTTATTTTGGATTTCATTTTCAAGTTCGATCCTTAGCTGTTATTACCGTTATTACCGTTCTATATCAAGGACTTTCCCCACATTTATTCCTTAAAGGTTAATGAACTCTGCTGGGACTGAAGATACATGGATTTTTTAAACCATATTTTAGGGACTGGCGAAAGGTGCTTGGAAAGCAAAGCTTGGAGGGGAAATAGAGCATAAATCAAGAAAATAAAAAAATTCAAAAAATTAATAAAAAGAACTAAAAAAAAAATAAATAAAAAAATAAAGAAAAAATATAAAAAATAAAAAATTAATAAAAAAAAATATAAAAAAATAAATAAATAAAAAATAATTTAAAAAAAAAAAATAAAACATTAATAAAAAAAAATATAAAAAAATAAATAAATAAAAAAAAATTAATTAAAAAAAAATAAATAAAAAATTAATCAAAAATCTTGTAAAAGTTTTTAACCGACTAACCGACAACTAAAGCGGTTTGGTTATAAGAATGCATAAAGATTTCAATGATCTGGCAAATAAGGAGTCTTCGTTTGTCCCAGACGGTTTTCAAACTTTTGAAAAATTTTCAGAGTCCGCTCTCATTAAATTGATCAATTTGAGCAGCCCACCAGTCGTGCATCATTCACGTCACTGTTATCATTGATAGCCTTTTGCAGGCGTATGAGCCTAACCACTTACGAACAAATGATTCAACGCTATAAGAGTTTCAGTTAGAAAGCATAAAACTTGTTGCATTGAAAGATGGCAGGGCTGTCTAGTCTAGCTTTCGCAAGCTTTCAACAAATCGTGTTTAAATTTCATATTTCGGAGCTCCTTACACCTCCTATTAAGATCTGCCAGATCTCATAAACCGATTATTGCTCCATCTTTGCGCCCGGTCAGAATATGGATGACTTATGTTCGAAGGCTAGCAGTTATCTTTTCAACAATTTTTTGTTTCTCCATTGCCAGCAGTGCCAGCAGAGCCAACAGTCCTCTGCTCCTTGACATAAACGTCAAACCTTTTACTGAGTGGGAAAAAGACCAAAAGTTGACGACGACAAAGTTCCGACAGTAAGTATCGCCAAAAGTTGTCGGCGTGACTTTCGAAACTTAATGCCAAAGTACAGAGTTGCAAGCAGTTCCTCAAATCGCGAGCCGGCTAGCCTTGAAGTCGGCAGTTCCTTAACTACGTTGCTACCATTTGAACACCGTGAACTCATGAGTGAAATACAACTGAGAACTATCAAAACATCACACTGTAGACTGCGAAAGCAAGCCTATCTACCGCGGATTAACACCTCCTCTCTACCATTACCCTCCCCGTAAGTGGCGGAATTCAAGCTCCATCCATAGCAACCGAAGAGGTGGAGTTGCCTGGTGAGGCCCACATTTGATGGAAAACCACAAATCCGACTAGCAGCTCGGCCGAAAATCGCTTCAGCGGTTACAAAGCGCCAATTATATACATATATACTAGTATATAATATACGGTTACAGCATGTACCAGGTACAATTACCGACGCCCCTCGGCACGGTATTTCAAAACACCCGAGTGTCTTCCTGACAATAAAAAAAAAGCTCCATTGATAGTTCAGTGGCGGCTGAGTATATTAATTGGTCGAAACATCTCGTTTACATGTTCGTCCTACAGTACGTTCAGGGGAAAATATTTCAGCTGTAGCACGAACAGTGATCTACATTCACTCGGCACCGTTTGCAAGAATTATACAAGAACTGAAGCCTCATAATCATTCGACGTGATTTCGTTTCGCTCAATGGGCTGAGGATCGCTTGGCAGAAGATGAATATTTTTTTTTTTTGATAAAACTCTTCACCTCAGCGGCTATGTTAATAAACAAAATTTTCGCATTCCGAAACCCCGCACGTAACCATGGAAAAGGCTCAACGAGTGAGTGTGTACCCGCCGGAATTTTTGGTCTGTTTTCCTTCTAAAACAAGAAAGGAACTGCCGTTACCGTGCCTCGCTCCGCGATTATTTGTTGCAGAGAATGACATGAACGTTGTGTGGTTTCTACGACAGGGCGACACCACGTAATGAGCAGCCAACATTACAATCGATCTCTTGCGGACTGTGATCGAAAATCGCATAATTAGATGAAAAAGCGACTGTGATTTGACTCCATTGTACATTTTTGCTAATGTGTTGATAAATTGAAACGACAGACGGTACAGAATGGACTATTGGAGGACCAGTCGCTGCAACCATATGAATGAAGTGGTGGTAATTTGTTATTAACGGGACTTTCAAATACTTCTATTTATTTTCTATTTTTTATTTTTCATAGTCTTGCGTTCGGTGGGTCGGGGGTCCAAAACTTAGCTGAGAAATAAAGCGTTAGAGTGTTTTACATTTTATTGTCGTTTTTTCTTTTCTTTCTATTTTTCTTCAAAACTGAGACCGGTGAGAACGTAACCGTCAATGGCGACCGTTATCGTGTCATGATAACCAACTTTAGATGAGTGAAATTGAAGCTCGTGATCTTGGCTACATTTGATTTCAACAAGATTTATTCAGCAAGCACTTCGATGAGCAGATAATTTCACGTTTTAGGCCGGTCAATTGGCCACCAAGATCGTGCGATTTCACACCGTTGGACTTTTTCCTATGGGGATATGTGTAAAGTCTAAAGTCTATGCGAACAAAGCCGCTTCGATTCAGGCCTTGTAGCAAAACATCACGACCAGTCAAAATGCTCGAACGAATAATCGAAAATTGGACTCAATGGATGGACCATCTGGGGCGTAGTCGCGGCCAACATTTGAAAGAGATACTCTTCAAAAAAAAAAAAAAACAAAAAAATGTCAAAGAAGGTTCTTTCGGATGATAATAAACATTCCCCATTAGATTAGAATTTTCTGTGTTGTTTTTTTTTTTTTTCTTTAAAAAAGTAGGGAATCTCGAAATGGGTTGCCGGTATTTAAACTATTTTTATTGCTGTTTTGAAATAAAAAATAAAAAAATAATAACAAAAAAAAAAAGATGAAATAAATAATTAAACCAAAGACAGCTTAACGGTTTCAGTATAGTTTTTTTAACAACACAAATTGCCTGCATTCTGCTGCCCAGCATTGACGCCTGTTGCGACGCTTACCAATGAATGATTTAGAATCTTTTACAGTTTAGTTAACAGTATTCAACATACTCAATTGAGAAGTATTAGTTTGCTTTATTTGAGAATTTGTAAATTGTAAATTTTGCATTGTTTTATTAATTATTTTTATTTTTGCTTCGTTTTGGTTTATTTGAGTTTTTACTTTCTCTTTAATTTAGTTGTTTTTATTATACTTTTTTTTTGTGTGCTGTTATTTCAACGTTGTAGTTTGTAAATTTTTTTTCTTTAATTTTTTTTTTTATTATTTTTATTTTTTACTAATCTGCTAAGTAAGAGTTTTACACATACACACCTATACATATAAGTAATATATTCAATAATATTTAATAATAGTTACATACATACGTACATACATTTATCAATAAACTATGAATAGTAAAACGTATTTATGATTAATTTATATTGTTTTAACAATTAATGCTAGAATTAACTTTAACATTATTATTATACATACATATGTAAATGTGGACAAATTTTGCTTAATTTTTTCTTTTTTTTTTTTTCTTGTTAAAATTATTTTAGTCATTTGTAAGTATTACAATTTTGTTTTTGGTGTTTTGGTGTTTACGCCTGAAGATATTTTAGCGGATTTCTTCAAACTCCTTTGCCTTAGATCTATATTTTCTCTAACTTTGTCATATCATTGTTTGAAAGTGATAATATAATATAATATATAAAATAATTATATGCTGATAAAAGCAAAAAACATTTATAAACATTTCATCTTCGCATAACTAGTAATAATTTAAAATAATGCTAAAATTTACAAGCATATTTTTTAACATTTTTATTAAATAGTTCTATTTTTGTTCTTAAAATTTTTTTTTATAATATTTTTATTAACACTTTTTACCTTTTAAATTTGTATTATTAAAATTTTTATTATTTTTTTCCTCATATTTTTTTAAGAACATTTTTATTAGTTATTTATCTTTCTAAATTTTTTTTTTAAATTTTTATTCTTTTCCTTTTTACCCTTTTATTTAAGATTTTTATTAGGTCTTTTTTCTTCTTGAATTATTTTTTAATATGTTTTTTTACCTTTTTTAAATTTAAAAAGAAAAAAGTGCTAATAAAAATCACTTTTCTCTACTAATTTTTTTTTAAATATTTTTATTAATTTTTTAACAATTTATAGTACTATTTTTTTTTTTAATTTTTATATAATATTTTTATTATTTTCATTATTTTTTCATAACATTTTCTTAAACATTTTTATTAGTTCTTTTTTCTTCTAAAGTTTTTTGAAATTTTATTAATTATTTTTTTTTTTTACTTTATTAGTCCTTTTACTTTCTTAAATTCTTTTATAAATATTTTTTCTTTACATTTTTATTAGGGTTTTTCCTTTTCAAATTTTTTTCAAACAATATTTTACTATTTTTTACCTCTAAAATTCCTTTAATTTGCACAAACACTTACAAATTTAAATTTTCTTAATTTTTTTTTTGTATTTATTTTATAAAACCGAGAGGAAGACGTTTATCAAAAATATAAATCGTAAAAAATAAATGCAAAAATTGTTTTGGTCTTAAGCAAATAGTTTTTAATTTAATTTTTTTTTAACTGAAAATGTATTTAAAATTAAAATTCGAGAGGATTGTGAGTGAAGTAAAAAGCGTTAAAAAGCTAATAAAGATTGTCTTGGTAAATGTTTTTGGTTAAAATATTTCTTTCCTTTTAAGTATTTGGCTTGAACAAATCAAATAACAATAACAATTTCTAAAAGCTGAATGAGAAAGGAAAAATAATTGTAGAAAATCCCCAAAGACGATCGGTTTCAGCAGCTGGACGAAGGTGCACCACCTCGAACTCGATGTGAAAGTCGAGGCATAAAAATATCGACAACAAACAACATAAAGTTACGGGCAGTCACATTTGATAGTCTTCACGCCGCCACAAAAGTACAGGGCCGCAAGAAAATACTCAAATCACCTGGGGAAAAGACAAAGAAACATTGCTCGCAATATACAAGGCAATTGCCCGACCGGTCATAAAATACGCTGCTCCAAATTTGCACGAAGATAAAGAAACTACAAGCATATCAGTACACCGCATTCGGGACCGTGATAAGAAACATCCTGATGTCACCGGAGCAGCATATGCACAGTGAAACTGCTACGCTACCGTTGAGGAGTATATTGTTATGTTGTTCGAGCAATATTTCCTGGTATGCTAACGTCGAGAGCAGGCCAACCGTTTACCACATTTATTTACGGCTGAACTCACGACACATTAGAAAGGGAATACTAGATTATACTGACTCCATTCAGACCCATAGACAATAACCTACCGACAGGCTTTAAACGCCATTCACCGAGAGTCTGTCAACACCTTCATACTTCAAGCTTCAACTACTGCAGACGAAGAGCTCGCGCTGCCTCGAGAAAGCTGTGTAATATTAGCACAATTAAGATGTGGATATTGTAGTCGGTTTAATTTCTACACACCCAGACTTCACACCGACATAACCAACGTACAACACTAATCACCTTTTCGCATGCTCCTTAACCGAACCCGTCGAAACAGCTTGTTTCCTGGACCTCTCTCTAGATAAACTCGATGACTTAGACTTCTTGCCAGCTCCCGTGCGATACACACGGCATTTAAAAAAAAAAAATTTTATAAAAATGGGAACCTCTAATTATGGTTATATAAAATACGAGTGAGGAGTTTGTAAAAAAATAAAGATCAAAGATCCATTTTAATTTATGAAAATCATGAGTTTGGGGTAGAATGAATTGTTGCGCGCATTATGTTAATCAAAAGATAAATACAAATTTTTCAAATTGATCGGTCCCAGCTCCAAATCCCGGAAGAAAAAATGATCTCCTTTTCAAAGATAAAGTCAAAGAATTACCTAAGTACCAAATTGCATGTAAATGAAGCGACTTAAAAACCAGGTGTCTACGTCATACGTGTACGCAGAACATACTATCCAAGTTTCAGATATCTACGACCAGTGGTTAAGGCTGTGGGTTCAGGTCAAAGCCTTTGGGTACATACATATATAGATAAATTTCCTGTACGAGGAAATTTAAAGAGTCATAAAGAGAAAAGTGAAAATGAACGGACTCGCCCACTCTTACAGTCTATCTATGGATCTACTCTCGACTTTAGACGCTAAACTCAATGTAAAAGTGGGAACACACGATGATCCGCATAAAAGCGTATCTGAGAATAGGCCTACATTGACTTACGAACGTAACTATCTCTCCATTGCCTTTACCAATGAAAATCTTCTTTCTCAACTACTGTTCGCCTCGCCCGATCACACTTTTCGTAAGGCATTCAACTAGTGCGCTGCTCTAGTATAGCACGCTCAAAGCGTTCTACCAAATATTTAAAAATTAATTAGGAATGAAATAATAATAATGGATTTTCCAATAAAAAATGTTATTTTGAATAAACTATGCCGGTAGATGCCACTTTTGAAGCTGTAACTACTATTACAATAATAAAAATGGATACTCGATGAGACCCATTTCCACTTCGATGGCTACATCAATAAGCAAAACTGTCGCTCAGAAAACTCAAGATTTATTGTTGAAAAGCCATCCTCACTCAACGTGCCACACAAGCAACGAAACTATCGATCTTTTAGGAAAAAAGTTTCCAGACCGTGTTATCTCTCCTTGCGATTTCTTTCTTTAGGGCCACATTAAAGATAAGATCTACACCATCAGGTTAACGTCGACTCAAGACTTCAAAGATGGAATTCGTGAAGCTATTGAGGGCATACAGCAGCCACTTTGCGATTTTGAGATGAAAAATTCCATAAAAATAAAACGGTCCTTTAAACGTAGCCGTGGTGGCGGCAATTTAGCTAGTATTGTTTTCCATTATAAATGTCATATCATCCTCTTTACATTGAAATAAACATCCAATCATTTATCACAAAAAAATGCCTTTTTTTTGAATATCAAAATAACACCTCTTATTGGAAAACCCTGTATTTTTCGATGGCAGAATAATGAATATGGTATAATCAAATATAAAGAAATGTTATTATTTGTATGCATAAATAGAGAAGTAAATAGAATTAATAATTTTTTTATATACATACATACATACATATATATCGCAGATCAAACGGAATATAATAAAAATTTCAAGATAAAAGTAATAAATATTTGATAAATACATTTTGTTAGAGAAACATTTTAGCAATAGTAACAACTAGTATACATATAGAAGGTAGTATGAGTAGTATATATTATATAAGCATTTATGTTATGTATGTAGTAGATATGGTGCAGGAACATAAGATTTAGTAGATTTAGTGACACATTTAAAATGCTTCAATACTAATTATGCTAAATATATTTGAGATTTAATTTTAAATTGAATTCGTTAGTAAACACATACCTTTTTTTATGGCACACAAACATATGTACATAGATAAATGGATTTGAGAGAACTTGTACATATGTGACTAATGGTTTTTTCGTTACAAATCTAATACTGTCCTGGACTCGAATGTACATACGTGTACAAATGTGTTCGAATCGATAGTTTTTCAGAGTATATGAAAGATCTAAACTAAGTACAATTATATGGCAACCCGACATTCGGTTTCAGCTGTTTGTAAAATTCGCTAAAATGGAAAAAAGACGAAGAGAAACTACGATTGAGGAGTGAAAAGCGACCGCCAACGCTTTAAGTTCGTGAAAAACGAGAAAAAGTAAAAATTATTTCTCGACGAACAAAAACCAACCCTACAAGTCGCTCATCACCTCCATCATGCTATATAGTTCAGAAGCGTGGACGATATCGACATCCGATGAGTTCACCTTGGGAGTCTGCGAGACAAAAGCTTTGCGAACAGTGAAACTTCCCTTAACGGGCGCCTCTATTAAGCGGGCACTTTTTCAAGACCCCTCAACTCAAACTCAAATTCACCTCTGATAAACGGGCACCTCTATTGGCCGGACAAAAAAAAAACAGATGTTGTTACCGACGAAATCTTCAAAAAATACCACAAAATGATCTTGAATGACTGTAAATTGAAATTGAAAATGAAATAGCAGGCACTATATAGATATCAACTGAACGTGTTCATCATATCATTCACGAATATTGGGGTATGAGAAAGTTCTATGCAAAGTGGATGCCACGCGAGCTCAGTTTTGACAAAAACAACGACCAGTTGATGTTTCGGAGCAGTGCTTGGAGATGTTCAAGAGTTATGAACCCGAGTTTTTTACATCGATATGCGACAATAGATGATACTTCATCATTTCACTGCGAAGTCCCATCGGCAGTCATTCGTGTGGAGTGCACACGATGAACCCGCACCAAAGTGTGGAAAACACAAAGGTCGGCTGGCAAGGTTATGACGTTTGGGATGCATATGGTTTAAGTTTCATTGCCTGCCTTGAAAAAGGAAGAACCATCAACAACGAATATTACATAGCGTTATTGGACCGTTTGAAGGCCGAAATCCCTGAAAGACGACTGCATTTGAATACAAAGAAAGTGATGTTTCACCAAAGCAATACAACGTGTCACAAGATGCCAAAAATCTCTGAATTGGGTTTCGCATTACTTCCGCATCAAAGGTATTCTCTAGATCTTGCACCTAACAACTACGAGGGATTAAAAAAAGTTCGGTTAGTTGGTGACTTTCAATTTTTTTGTGTTAAATCTAAAAATACCAAATCCTTTGCAATTACTCTATTTGTCTTCCTTTCAAATTTTCGAACGATCGACTAAAATGAAGACGAGAAAACGCAAGATATCTGAGGATAGGTCAGACGATATTCCACCACCAATGCAAACTGAAATTCGCCATGTGACGCTCTTCGGGTTTCGGCGTAATCTACAGCAAATACAAATATTCAGTGAATGCTAAATTGCATATGGAGCGATTGCACCGTCTTTAAAGAATATTTCTAAGTGGTTCTGAAGTTTCCAGAGCAGACATTTTTCCGTAGAGTACGAGCCCCGAGAAAATCGATCAAAAACTTCCACTGATGAGGTCACTGTTGCTCTGGTGAAGTCCAAAATTGATGAAGACCCACTATTGACACAAGAAATGATTGGTAATTAATTGGGCTTGATTGCCATGGTTGTGTCGTGAATATTAAGTAATCATCTGGAAATTTTAAATGTGGCTCAATAAGAGGCTCGAGTGCACTTTGTTCAATTTTTCCCAAACAAATACGAAAATGGTCAGTCTAGCAACTTTAGTAAAATCGTTACTGGTGACGAATCTTGGTTCTATAAGTACGATCCAGAAACCAAACAGCAGTCCATGGTATGGAGTCCAACAGGAGCAAACCCACCCGTAAAATCTAAGCAACAAAAATCAGCAGCAAAAGTAATGATGTCTGTTTACATCACCCGTTCTAAAATCGTAGCTGTTATTAGACTGGAAAAGGGTCAGACGGTAACTGTAAAATGAGTGCTTACCAAAAGTTTTAAAAAATTTATTGGAAAACAGGAAGAAAGAGGATTTGCGGCGCTACATTTTACATCATGACAACGCGCCATCCTACACTGCTGAAATAACGAGTAATTTTATGCCGAAGAAATAAGTCCAGCACCATATTAGCCGGATATAGCACCCTGTAATTTCTGGTTATTTCCAAAAATTAAAAAAAAAATGTAAAGGAAAGGTCTTTAATAGCAACGAGTAGATAATTAATGCGGTTAATGCTGAACTTGTTAAGCTTAAAAAAGCAAGATTTTGAAGACTGTTTCCGGAAGTGGATCTATAGGCTTAAGAAATCAATGGCGATTAAGTAGAAAACATAAAAAAAGTACAAAGATTAGGAATAAATACAAAAATAATTTTTTTCTCTGGTAAATTTATCGAACTTTTGTTAATCCCCTCGTACATATGAGAAGGCGACATTTTAAGCGAGAAACGAAAACACCATTAGGTACATATGTACATATTTGTTAGTAATTGTGTGTGTGTGTTAGTAAGTCTACATTGATGATTTTAAAATTTGTGTTTAGTAACTTTATAAGCTTAATTTATATTATTTAATATATTTTATACATACATACATATACTATAAAATAAAAAATAGGTACTTTAAAACCTCCATATGTATGTATGTGCTTGCAAAAAGTAAAATTTAATAATTTATTGTAAAGCGTTATTCTAAAAGCAACTGGCACACACACATACATATACATACATTCGGGTATATTTTTATTATTCAAGCCAAAGCATACAATATATGGTACACACACTTAAACACACTTGCACACATAGGTACATACGTATACATATAATTATTATATACACTTTATGCTATATGCGTATATACTTTTTATGAATATACACATATATAATTTTTATAAATATACATATATATTTTTTTTAACTTTTACATACATACATACATTAAGAAAGCAAATTAGTTTAATATTTACGTTCAACTTTCGTAGATATTTTATAACAATATTTCCATTTTTTTTTTTTAGTTTTTTCCTTTTTGTTATTCAGTCATTCTTAAACTTTTACACTTAAATATGTATTTGTTTTGTATTATTACAACTAAATTCGATGCTGGTGGTTAGTTAGTTCATTACATAGGTATTTGTTCTACATATATATGTACATACATACATATATAAGATAAGTACATGTTAAATCTTTGTTTGTCAGTGTCGTCTTTGCGTGTAATTCCATCAACTTTACATATGTACATACTCATATAGTATAATATAACATTCTAACTTACATTTAAGCGGAAATCAAACATCCATCACAATTGCATACATATACAACATACGATACATATACATTCAAACATATCATATATGTACATATGTATATGACTACATGTTTCATTTCCTTGGCACATTCTTGGCGCTCCTCAGCAACGCTTCATGAAAACTCTTCCTTCTCACCACACTTATGATTTTTCTTAATTTAAAATCTTACTTATCCTCACTTATGACTTCACTTACTTTTCCTTTAATTACATACAAACTTACATTCTGCCGCTTACTGTCCCTTTTTCCTAATTGCATCCCACTTGCATTCTCATGTGTTTGTTTTTTAAAAGCATTTTTTAAAAAAGTTCAAAAAACGGAATACCCGTTCGAATAGTGTTGCACGTTGACCGCGTTGATTGGTTGTTATTCATGCAGCTAGAAGGAAGTGGGGGGTAAAAAAAAGAGAGTAAGGTTAATAAGACGATACTTGAATAATGAAGATTTTGTTGGTTCGATAAATGGTTAAAGAAGATAATACATATATGAGTACATACAAACATATGTACATATTAGAGCTCAAGCAATTATTTGAACATTTTTGCGAGCAGCACGAGCTCATTACTCAAATATTTACGACTATGAGTTCGGATAACTCGAGGTTTTCTTGAACATTTTGACCAAATCTGATTTTTTTCTTTGCATTTTGTCTGTATTTTCAAATTTTTTTATGTTATTGTAAGTGTTAAAATCATTCAAATGCTAAAGAAATTCGTAGTTCACAAGCTTTACATTTTAACAGTTGAAGAATGGTCGAGCATTGAATGAGTATCCAGCTACTCCTACTGCTCGATTACGAGCTCTAATGGATACATACATTCATATATATCTGTATACGTATGCAGATTTTCTTTACAATAAGCATTTTACAGATATATGTATGTACATATATACATTCTTAAATAAATTCAAATTGGAATTCGATGGTATTAAAATATTTACAATTAGATATAGAGTAATAAATAATAACACCGGTCAACAAAAAATATTTTTTTTTTTTTTTTTTTTTTTTTTTGGTTTCTTTTCTCATGCATAAATTGCTATTCTAAATATTAAAAAAAAAAACACTAAGAATTTTAATTTACATAAATTTTAATATACATAATAATTTTATACATCTTGATATTTTTCAAACAAATTGAGGGACCTACTAATATGCTAAGCTGCCTCCTAACTGCCGATGCGCGCCCGTCTGTCTTCTCGGTTTGAGGGAAAAAAATTTAACTTACATAGATTATATCGACTTTAAAAGGATATTAAGAATCTGTATTAAAAAATTTGAGCACGCGTTGCGTCCAATATCCAGTGGACATAATCACATAGCAGAGTCGGTAATTCGAGCAACCATGGATTGGTTTCGCGCCACGTTTACTCTAGTGGATAATAGACATCATCAGAGTGGAAGACACTATCGCTGCTGTGGAGCAGGGTATCGAAGAAGACCCGAATAGGTCCATCCGCCAGCGCTCGCAACAATTGGAGCTTTGAACATTCACTTTAAGCGGAAGTATGTTGTTTTGCGAGCCTACAAAATCCAACCCGCGCAAGAATTGAAGCCGAACGACCATCAAGGGAGTCACACGTCCGGTCAAAGGGCCCGAAACGAGACGGTTTCCGTATGCCATACCATATAAGCCCGAGACGATTGACGTCTTGGAAGGGAAAATTGCTACAAAAAATTATCGAAAATTGGATCCCTCGACTGAAATTTACTCAATCCAGCCGCGCTCACTTGCGAGAAATAATTTTTAAAACATAATGGCAAACCCTTGTCTCTATGATAGAGTTGAATTCATGATCATAATATTAAATTATACATGTCTAAAAAAACACAACCCTTATCAGAATCCAGTCGTAGTTTGCTCCTCAGGTATTTTGGATTTTATACAAAGCTACTCAGTTTCGCTGGAATATGTTGTTTTGTTTTTTCTAGTGCTTGCTTAAACTCCCTTAGGAGCAGGCAAAATTAATCGATGACATCGAGGTCATTTAAATCCAGGACCAAAGAACGAGCTGTTTCGACGGATTCTGACCAGTGAAGTTGTTATACGAGTGGATTTACAAAGAGTTGGTTAGTGGCACAGTCTGAATAAGTAGTAGTTGATTCTAATCTAATTCTAATTTTAATCTGATACTAATCCCAACCTTAATTGTGCCAATATTAATCGGATCTAGCGAGGTAACTCAAGCTCCACAACTGCTATGGAGAGTGGTTGGATATCCAGAATGCCATTGACGGGAAGATAGGTTTCAGTAGGTGTTGGCAAAGAGCTAGAATTGGTCATAAATTGCCACAAAATGTACTGAGAATTGATGAAAGGAATTATCAAAATTCTTTATGCCTCTAAGTTAGTATTGCTATTCAAGTTCTGATAGAAAATTTGCCAGGCATAATATTTTTCGCTAAATAGAAACAAAAAGGTGAATCGTAATTTAAGTTGCAGAGAACTGGCCACTACACTTTCTGCCTGTCACGAATCTATTTGTATGAGTCCACAACTAAGGCAATTGCTAAAAAATGAAACCTTTGAAGCAAAAGTGAATGACCGGAAAACACTAGCATGTTTTGTGAACGCCCTCCAAACTTTCTTGGAAACAATAAATCAAAAAATTATAAAGCATTATTAAATTAACTTATAATGTCATATAAAGCTTTGGGGTGAAAGATTTCATTTAAAATATGATGGACTCTCATTTGGAATTCTTTCCGGCAAATTTGAGTACTATGAGTGACGAACAGGATGAGAGGTTTCATCAGGACATTTCCATTTAACGGAAAAGTATTATCAAGGGAAATGGAGTCGAGGACTAAGAAGGAGAAGGGATCTCCCAATAGGCAAATATTCACGAAAAGTTAGTGATAAAACCTTTGAAAGTGTAGATTTTTTTTTCTTCTGAAAATAGATGTTTTGATATCACAATAGAATCTGAAGTGTATATATATGTTCATTAATATATTCTTTTTGTTTGGTGGCCCTAATACAATACATTTAAAATTTGATAAAAATTTGCATGTGACAAAAAAGTTTCAATTTTGTTGACCAGTGTTATAAATGATCGCTAACACAATTTATATATTCATGTAAATTATTTAATATAAAATTTCGTGCATTATAATTATTTACTTAAATTGAAATATACCCACAAATATTCGCTATAAAAGCATGCAACACGTGGCTGAATTAATCTAAAGAAATGCTGAGGGAGAAAACTAATTTCTGCTGTTCAATTTAAGAGCCACGGGAGTCATTGTGGTAGGCATTTAAAGATTTGGAACTAAATTTTGCTAGTTGGAATTGCATTTTATCTCCCTCAGCTTGGCTTTAGAGCGTGCAACGTGTTAAAAAAGTTTAAAAGCGATTGAAATTATTTAAGCATATTTTGAAGTGAGTACAGTTTCTTTAAGAGTGTGTCCTGTGGATACAGTAGGTTTTGTTTTTAGTGCATTTGAAAGATGAAAAATGGATGTTGATTTTTGAAGTGCCGCAAAAGCAATCGTAGAAGAAGAAAAATGAGCATGGAGCAATATTTAAGTATAAAAATAGAAGTGTGAAAAATGGCGAAAGAATGTATGTTCGAAGGAGCGTTTTTATGTTTCGCGAAATTAGATGATTGTAGGGGGGTGATTAAGCTCTTTAGTACTCATAATTAGTACAAATATCAGGTTTCATTGCTATTAGACAATTAATCTTTGAGCTACCTTGAACCAAGCAACATAATCGCGAGGGAAAAGTGAAATATGGACGTGTCGTTATAAAGTTCCTTACCAAGCAAGAAAAATCAGTTTCGACCATACTAAATGAGATGTCATTGCTTTACGACGCCTTTTGTCTGGTGAAAACCCATGATGTACAAGTGGTACAGTTAATTTAAACAAGGAAAATAATACCTTGAAGACGGCCCGTGACGTGGACATAGCATCGAGGTGACCACGTCAGCACTTATACAAAAAAGTTATCCTCGACGATGCTGGACTAAGGAAGAAACAATTTGCAGAAAAAGTTGGTGTAACCAATACAACCATTTTTAAAATCCTTCGCGATCATCTTGGCATGACTAAGGTCATCAGCGCAACATAGGTGCCGAGAATGCTCACACCATCGCAAAAATAACAGCCATAATGCCGCGTTGCATTTGCTGTCCAGCATGATTGATTATTATGTGTTTCCAAAAATTTAAAAAGGGCTCAGTGGTACGAAACAAAAAATTATCACCGCTGATGAAGTCGAGGAGGCAGTTTCAGCGTACTTTGAAGATACAGAGAATTCATTTTTTGTGTGGGCGCAAATAAATTATTTGAAAGATCTAATCAATGTATCCGTCTTGCACCCCTCCTTCCTATATATAACCCATTTCGCGAACATAAAAACGCTCCTTCGTTTTGGTAGTGGTACTGAGAAAGAATTTTACACGAATAAGCCATTTATAAAAATTTGAAAAAAATTTGTGACCGCTTACCAAACTCTGCTCGCTCTTTTTGATGTGTGTGCGTGCGCGTGCATGTGAACGGCTTAATGAATACCTATGCATTTTTAATGGCTTTAATTCTACATATTTCTCCTCCACCAGACAAACAAAGCTACATGGCGCTGTGATTTGTGTTATTGATGCATTTTAATTATTTATTTATTTCAGTTTTTAATTTTAATTTTTTCTCTTTTTTTTTTTGGAACATTTCGACAGATTGAACTCTTTCATACATTTTGAGTAATTTTTTTATTTGTGGCGCGCACAGGGGCGATTCAAAAATATCCTACATAATATGCTTGTCTTATGATAAAGCGGAAACGAAGGCGTAGACTCTAGATATATTGCCGTTCTGCATATACTATGTTCCAGAGATACTCGCTAACAAGAAAAATAAACTCAACGAAATGAATTCGTTTCGTTTCGACGCCATTTTATCAAACCTTCCATTTTGGTTTCGTTCGTTAACGTTGAAACCGTACAAAACTCAAAGTTAAGGATAATTTTAAAATGGCTGCCTGCTATGATTTAACGTTTAACATTATCTATTAACGATTTAACATTAACGACAGCTTTTCGTTTCGGGTAAAAGCGAAGGCGTAGAAATTTATTTTGACAGTATTTCAAAATGTTTCAACTGAAACGATAGAAATTGTTCGATTAAAGTGAAATTTATCGTTATCGTTACCGAAAATTTTAATATCAAAGTTGCACCTTGTTCTGGTCGGCCAGTCATTTAAAAAGCCGATAAAATTCTCCAAATAGTGGAGCAAGATCGACTTGGAAGGTGTCAGGAGACAGCGGAGGCGTTAGGCATTATTCACTGGCTACTCAAAGAAGCTCGAGGTTCGGGTCCAACATAAATTAACGGAAAAACGCTTCTGTAACGTAACAAAATCGAAGAATGGCCGGTGACACTCGACAAATGTCTTTCAAAGCCTGAATTGACGATAAACAAGGGGATGCTGAGTGTATAGTAGGATTGGAATCAAATTATCCATTAGACAGGATCAATTCTGAGCTCCACAGTCAAGAACTAATCAGCTTACATGAAGCTGAAAAAATTCTTTCAGAATTGACTAATGGAAAAAGTGTTGTGTTTCATCATGACAAGGCCAGACCACATACCGACCCAAACCGTACACCATATGGCTACTATTTATTTCGGTCTCTGTAAAACTTCATCGTTGGTAAATAATTGCTAATTTTTTCACAGATAAACCACAATATATACTTGATGAGATTACCATATTAATCAATAAAGAAATTTTTTTTCAGAAAAATTCCGGCGACTTTTTATATAACCACAGACTGGAGACTATTTTGAGTAACCGTGTTGCTTCGGTAGACTTTATGCACAACATTAACTCAGAGCTTCACTGACATACCTAAATTGGAGCGTTCGGCGTTGCGTTTTCTAACGCCAATGAGTAGCAAGGCGAGCTATCTTTAAATAAGAGCGCTGACGTTTTCACTTTTTCCCATTCTCTTTTGAAGTTCGTATCATTTTAGGAACATATAATAAATTAAGTGCATGTTTTTCAACCAAGATACTACGAATCTTATTGCCCGGCAAAGGTGTGCCTCCACCAGCTGAATTAATTTTTCATTGAATATTTGTCATCTTATTTGCAAAATACAATTTATTTGTCAAATTTTTCTCCCATTTGCCATTCCACTTCGTCAGTTTTTTCTCCTTTCTTTCAAACTTTTATCCTTCACACCTAACTTCATCATATAATATAATGTGCCGTCAAAATTGAAAATTATATTTGCTCAACATTGACGCCGCGTTATTTTGAGACAGTTAATTTTTGTGGCGTAAATGAAAGCCAAATGGGATATATTGGATGAGTGCATAAGTTCGTGCCCGATTCCGCTGGATGCCATACGAATCGTTTGAGAGTGGCGCTCGTGAAAGAAATATATACATATTATATATCGTTGGAAAGGTGACAGTCCGATCTGTAAATCAAGCATAAAATAACTTCATTTTGATTGAGTTGCTTAGTGAAAAGACGCATGCAAGATGAACAACGAAAAAGATCATATGCGTCATATTATGTTATACGAATTCCGCAAAGGAAAAACAGTGGGCGCTGCAACTAAAGATATTCGCGAAGTTTATTTGGACCGTGCTCCAGCACTCCGCACAGTAAAGAAATGGTTCGCGAAATTTCGTTCTGGAGATTTTAACCTCGAAGATCAACCTCGCAGTGGACGGCCTTCTGAGCTTGATGACGATGTTCTAAGGACTTTAGTTGCGAATAACTCACGTATTTCGACGGAAGAGGTTGCCAGTGAATTGAACGTCAACAAATCAACTGCGTTTCGTCGTTTAAAAAAGGTTGGGTACACTTTGAAGCTCGATACATGGGTGCCACATCAGTTGAGTGAAAAGAACAAAGTGGACCGTATGTCAACAGCAATTTCTTTGCTTCGACGGATCAGAAACGAACCTTTTTTGGATCGGCTCGTGACTGGTGATGAAAAATGAGTCCTGTACAACAATGTTCAACGCAAAAGAACATGGAAACAGGCACACGAAGGGGCGGAACCGATGTCGAAAGGTGGATTGCATCCGATGAAGGTACTGCTGTGCATTTGGTGGGATATCCGAGGCGTGATCTATTTTGAGCTCTTGCCAGCTGGAGAAACGATCACTGCCAACAAGTATTGTCAGCAATTGGTCGAATTGAAGAAAGCAATTGATGAAAAACGTCCGATTTTGGCCAATCGCAAAGGAGTTCTTTTCCATCATGACAACGCCAGGCCACATGTTGCAAAACCGACCCTGGACAAACTGAAGGAGATGAATTGGGAAATCATGCCGCATCACCCATATTCACCCGACATTGCACCTTCTAATTATCATTTGTTTCGATCGCTGCAGAACAATTTGAATGGAAAAAAATTTAAAAATGTGGAAGACGTCAAAAACCACCTTGACACCTTTTTCAACGAGAAACCGCGCGATTTCTATGAATCAGGCATCCGTAAATTGGTTGAACGTTGGGAGTGGATTGCCGAACATGACGGCGAATACATAATTGATTAATAAAAGCGCTTTCTTCAAAAAATTTCAATTTTAGTTTGCACTTGAAATCGGGCACGAACTTATGCACTCATCCATACCTAGATTCCGCAAGAGTAGGAAAAAAATTTCAAAATTACCCTAACCGATTGATGGCTGATGAAAGACTTGCGAGTTTAAGATTTTAAAGAACTTATAACCTTCTTTCTAGTATCATTTGATTCACCCCTGGCAAGTTTGCAACATTTTTTGCAACCATTTTTTAATTTTTTTTATTTGCACACATACATAAAAGTACATCAAATTTTTTTTCAAAAACCGTTTTGCTTTAGGAAATCAAGCAAAAATTGCAAATTATTTGTTACACTTAAAAGTTTTTATTTTTTTTTATTACAGTTATTTATTTGCTGGAGTTTTGCACGTTAAGAATAATATTTTCCAATTTGTTTTTTTTTGTTGTTTATTTTATTATATTTAGTAAAATGCATAGAGTTAGTACAAGCTGAGATTGAGACCAATTCATTCAACTACGCCTTGCACTAAAATGCCTGTGTGGTATTTCTAATAATCTGTATTTACATTTTGAGCAGTTTAAATGACAGCAAAACTGCCGCAATATATTTCTATTACTCTAAAATCTCGTACTTAATTAACAACAATAACTCACTGCTACCGCATTCCCATGAATTCTATCAGTATATAAAATTCTAACGCTTCCTCTCCTATATCAAATGACACTTTTTAACTTAATTTAGCAATCTTAACCACACATAATATAAATTTGAACTTTCCAATTTCAAAATTTGGTTTATTTATGTACATACATATGAGTGTGGAGAATTTGCGATCTGTCTAATTTTTAAGCTTTTAAAATCGATACTTTTAAGCAGGTCACAATTTGATAACAAAAAAATGTTTTTTATTTTTTATTATTTTTTTTTTTTTAAAGCAGTTTCTTTTTAAACATTTCTTGCTTTGTAGCTGTCGAAATATTTTTTATATTAATTAATTATTTAATTATTTAATTATTTGAATATTTTACTGATTTTTTTTTAGATTTTTTAGTTTAGCAATTTATGTAGTTATGTAGACAATTTTAAAGTGCGTAGTTTTTAAGTGTTGGTTATATAAGCAGTTATGTAGTTTAGAATCATTATTTCTTGTTTTTTTTTTTATTTTTTTAATGCTGCTACAGTTACAACAACAACTAATGTGATGGACTATCGCTAATTCGATGTTTAGCGCGTGGTTTGGTGCATGAGGCACGTCGCAGCGAACTAATACTGCCGCCAAAAGTATCATGATCTAATGATTCCGATGAGAATGCTACTAATATTGGAAGAAAATATACAAAAAAACAAAACAAAAAAAATATAGAGGAGTAATAAAATAAATACAAGCGTTGAATTTTTAACATTATTATTATAATAATTTCACTTTTAATTTTTATACGTTTTTATACGGAATGTAGATGGATATACTAAAGTGCGCATGTATGTGTGTGTGATTGTAATGAAAAATTTTGACTAAACCATAAAAAATTATTAAAGAATTGCTTGCAAAACAGTTGGGCAATAATAGCCTTGCAGGACTTGGTGGTCAATTAGTCAAAATTTTGATAGATCAAGTGAAAATCCTATGAACAACAGAACAACACCTACTGGTATCTCTCTCACCATTAACCTGGGATAACAATAATAATATTATAAAAGGGTTTTCCAATAAGAGCTGATATTTTGAAAACTTTTTTGACATTTGACAAGTAAAAACTACGCCAGTAATAAAAATGAACAATGCATTGAAATTATTAAAATTCACTATACAAATTCCATCGAAAAATCATCTTGACTGATAAGGCCCATTTCCACCTCGATGGCTACGTCAATAAGCAAAACCATCGTCTCTGGGGCTTCGGAAAACCCAAGATTTATTGTTGAAAAGCCTCTCTCTCTCTCTCTCTCTCTCTCTATTTGGTGCGGCGGGGTCATTGGACCTTACTTTTTCCGAAAATTTGGCTGGAGCAACAGTTATGGTGAATGGAGTGAGCTGTCGAGAGATGTTTAAAGATTTTTTATGGTCCCGGAATTGGATGGTATTATTCTGGACAACGTTTACAAACAAAAAGTCGACGCTACGTGCCACACAAACAACGAAATCATCGATATTTTAAGTGAAAAGTTTTCCAGATCGCGTTATCTCTCGAAGAGATGATCGCAATTGGCGAACGAGATCTTGTAATTTAACACCTTGCAACTTCTTCCTTTGGCGCCACTTGAAAGATAAGGTCTACACCAACAGACTAACGTCGATTCAAGACCTCCAAAATGGAACTCGTGAAGCTATTGAGGGCCTACAGCAGCCACTTTCGAGATTTGATGAGGGAAAGTTTCATAAAAAGAATACGGTCCTGTAAGCGAAGCCACGACGGCCATTTGGCTGATATTGTTTTCCATTATAAATGTTATATCCTCCCCTTTACATTGAAATAGACATCCGATCATTTGTCTCAAAAAATGCTATTTTTCTTTGAATATCAAAATAACACCTTTTATTGGAAAACCCTGTATTATTTCGAAATTGGGAAGTGGTGCACAAAGTGTAATGGAAATGTATACATATGTACATTTTTCGAATTTACGTTGTGGGATTTTAGGACTTTTTTTTTTAATGCATAATTATGTTACTGTATCTGTACATAGTTATAAGGGGGTACAATTATAACATATATTTAAATATTATACTGTGTATTTACCGATGTCATGTTATTTATATTTGTCGTTTGGTAAATGCTACGCATATTAGTGTTTTTCATTTGCTTAAATGCAGGTAGGTATGCTGTTTTTTTTAATAAATTTTCAGTAAAAATTCATGTGGCAATATGACACCTTCAAAGCGTGTATTGAATGTGTGTGTGTGTGTGAATGCGCCATCCATTCAATCATTTCTTAATAATGCATACTACTTAGTATATATGTATGTATTTGCAGCTCAATGCAATGTGGCTAAAATAAATTCAATATTCGATTAGATTAAGCTTTAAATGAGTGCAAGCATAGTTGGGAGGGAATCTTCTACTACGGCGTTAATTTGCAGGAAAACTCAACTAATATGTATATGCAAATAAAATAATATGATTTATGTGTATTTTTATACGTAGCAATGTAACTTATATATATTATTTGAAAATTAAAATAAAATATTGAATATGAAAAGTATAAATAAAAAATAAATATAAAGAGGCTGCTGATTATGACATACATGTATATATGTGTATGGTATTTAATGTCTATAAATTACCTTTATCTATCGGTGATCCTAAAGTGAGACTGCTGAGACTCGAACTCAAATTATATGGACGTGGTGACGGTGGCACCGGTGTAGTCTCATCACCTGGCAGACATGTTTCAACCATAGCCTCCAAACAGTTTACGAACAACTCCGATGATTCACCCATCATAGTATACTGAATACGTGTATACAATAAATAATTACAACCACTAAATAAATACAATGAAATAAACGCCCAATCACCTTTGTAAATGGACCAGCAAAGCGCCAGAGTCCACCAAAACCACAGCTTTGTAGGAAATGTAATTGCTGTTGTGAAGGATCCTCGCTTGCGAGCATATTTTGTATGATACTTTGTACTGAATTGAGGACGACTTGATCGTGTGAAACAGATAGTATATTGTTGATCTTCTGATCGAGCAATGAATGTCTGTTAAAATCAAAAGAGAGATGTAATAAGCAGTTTGAAAGAAAAAATAATAATTCTTTTATTCAATGCAATGTACTTACATGACTGGAAACACTTTTGGGAAAACAACCGAACCTTCGGCCAGGTACTGATATAGCACGCGCGTCTCATTCTCATCTGTAGAATATTTCACTAATGTAGCCAAGACAGTCAATACCAACGCTTGTGTGGACAAATCGGATATGACCTCGGGATCCAAAAGTACATTAGACTCATTAGAGACGGATGTACGAGATCCACGTTCCTGTTGAAGGGACATAATTATGGCATATGATTAATTAGCCCAAACAAATAAATTTTAAAATCACATACTAATTTGAATTTTGAAAGATTCAAAAAAGAAATTAAGCATTTCAGTTATTTATTATACAGGCATGCGAAGCGAGCAACTAAGAAGTATTAATTGAAATAAACAAAAATAAGTTCAAGTAAAAAAAACGAAATGGAACAAAATTAAAAGAAAATATAATATATTAGGTAAAGTAAAAAGTTCGTTCGGTTTTTTTTTATGCAAATGGCACCAAACGGTTTTCTGGCTGATCTTTAGTTTCTCAGCAATTTCCATGATTTTATCGCAATTTTCGACGACAGGCCTCCCGACGCGTGGTGCATCTTTGACATCGAAATTACCGGAACGGAACCTAGCTAACCACTTTTGTGCTACACGTTCGTTTACAGTATCGGGCCCATAAACTAAAATAATTTTTTCAGCCGCTTTGGATGCTTTTTCGCCTTGATCGAAGAAAAATTTTACAACGTACTGAGTCAATCAATCGAAAAACTGTCAAAGGCAAACTTTTAGCGCGAATAAGCACGTTTTGAGCGCCGTATAGTATGGTATGATGCGACACGTAATACTAGTACTATGGACAATAACGCTTAGATAAAAACCGAACGAACCTTTTATTTGACCTAATATAAAATATAATTAAGTTAATAAAAAAAAATTCATTGAAATGAAAAAAATTTAATTAAAGAAAACAAAAATGAAATAAAAATAAAGCAAAGCTTAATAAGGTGAAATAAAATAATATAAAATGAAATTAAACAAATTGAAATGTAAAAAAATAAATAAAACAAAATGAAAGAAATGAAAAGAAAACAAACTAAAGTATGGAATAAAAAAAAAAAACAAATTTAAAAAGGTTCGTACATAATACAAAATAAAATGAAAATAACAAAAACTAAGTAATAAAAAACTAAATAATATAATAAAAATGAAATAAAATAAACCAAATGTTAAAGTAAAAAGAAATGGCAAAAATAATAAAAATTAAAAAAAAAAATAATAAATCAATAATGAAATAAAATAATTTAAATTAAAGTGAAAATAGAATAAAATGAAAAGATCATAAATATAAAATAAAATAAATCAAAATAGCTTAAAATAAAATAAAATTATTTTACTTATAAGGAGAATAAAATTTAAATAATAAGATAATAATAAATAAAATAATAATTATAAAATTAAAATAATATTCAAAATATAAAAAATATTGAAAGAAATAAAGCAAAATAAGTTAAAATAAAATTAAGTTAAATAAATTAAGACGAAACTGAACAAAATTGAAAGAAAAGAAATATGAAGTATTGTAAAAATGAAAAAAAATTAAAATAAAACAATATTAATAAAAAACTAAAATGAAAATAATACAAAGTTTAAATTGTTTATATAAAACAAAACAATAACAGAATTACATTATACTCATAAAACAAAAAGAAAGAAAAACTAAAAAAAAAATATTAAATAATGTAATTTAATCGATTCCATTGCACATGAAATAAATTAGGCAAAATAACTGAAATTAAAATATGAAGAACTCATTTATATGAATGACAGCAATACAAAAAGAATTTTGGTATTGAAAGCAAAGTTCTTATAATCCCAAATTAAATATGATTTGTTTTCCTTAAATTTTTTAGTGTTTCATAGGGTTTTTTGTCTTGTGTTCAGTTAATACATGTGTGTGTACATTTCTGCAAAAGGTTTTCATTTTTCAAAAGAATAGTGCTGTACATAGATTCCATAGGTGCGAGGGTACGGTGCAAATAAATACGTGTAAATGTGCCTGGTCGTGTGTGCTTTTTTGAAAATTTCTTTTAATTAACCATTCATCAATGTATAAAATACAAATAAATGATAAGTGAAAATTACTACAAAAAAAGAGCTAGAAGAATAAATCACGTGACAGTGAGAAAGAACGAGCAAAAGGTACATATTAATAGTAAATACAGAGATAGAAGAGCACAATATGAATGTAATACCTGACGTTCTTCGATAGCGCTCGTATTATTCGGTTCTTTAGTTGTTGGCACCGAAAAAGAGCGTTGTGTCTTAAACAAAACCTTTGCATTCTTCAGGTTGATAAGAGTTTTATATTTAACGTTTTTTTTTTTTTTTTTTTTTTTTTTTTTTTTGATAATAACAGTGATGATCCATGAGAGTTTTCCGAAATCAAAAACAAGTAAAACCCAAACACAGGCAGCCACAAACAGTTATATAAATTATAAATGTTCAAACACAAATAAATTCCAATTGCAACAATTTGTGAGATGAGGCATAATATTTATAAGCCGTGATCATCGTCAATTTGAGAGTGGTTGGAGTCGCATGCAGTTGTATTTGGAGGCCAAAAAAAATTTTTTTTTCGTTGATTTAACGTTGTTTGTGTGTGTTTTTCGTTTGATTGTTTGATAGATGTTTGGTTGTTGGTAGTTGGCACATTTGTTTTATAAAAATCAAATTTGAAGTTAACAAAGACCACAAAGAAATAAAAATTGATGTTTTATAATTGAGTTTTTTTAAAGGTGTATTTAATTTTTTTTTTTGTTGATTTAAATTAAATATAATTGTATTTAACCGTCAACAGCAGTACGTTGAACACGTGTGTCATTAGTTTTGTTGCCAGTACACGTTTAATACAATTATGAAATGCAAGCACCAATTAATCAGCAGGCAATCATATTATATATTTTAATTTTTACAATATAACGAATAGTTGAACATAAGAGTAGAGAAAATAGAGATTTAAATCAATTACTTTACTTGGCTTATACTTCATTAAAAGCTACGTATGTTAGAATTTTTGAACTAAATGATTTGCAGGACGAACGACGCTGTTCATTGTTGGTGCTTATGAATTAATTTTAATTTAATTAAAAAAAATTTTTCTCCCTAAAACAAAATAACATAATATTTATTAGAAGCAAAAAATATAAAAACAAACATTCAAACATAATAATAATGAGCCTGCAAAACAAAAAAAAATATATTTCTTTTTATAAATTAAACTAAGTAAGACATGTCGACCAATATTAAGATAATTGCCAAAATAAGGGAGGAAAAAATTATTTATTTTTATTTGCAATTATATGCTTCAATGCGTCTGTCCGTTCATCCTGCTTATAAAAGAGTGAATGAATTGTATTGAAACAATTTCTGTATATATTATAGATAGCAAGTTAAAAATCGAACTTGGTGTATAGATACATAGTTATTGTTATAAGAAGAAGAGCAAATGCATTTTCAATAACAGCTTACCTGATGTGTGGGTCCTTTATGATGGCGGGCAAACTGTAAAGCTGATTGATTGAGCATATCCCAAGATTTCTGTCGCCTTGATAGCGGCATGCCAAGTGCCTACAATAAATACAAATGTATGTGTATACAATTTACAATAAATATTAAAACAAAGTTGCAAGCCGTTTACATTCTGATTTCCAAATAAAGCCATCTCGCCATTTTCTATAACACTCATATCGGTGGTCCAACGGGGAATAGCATGTTTGACGTGACAACGTGAGCGCACCTCCTCCGAAACAGCCACCAATGCCGTTAGATAAGCCACACTTTCGGGTGTCACTTCAAATTTGTCACGACGGAATGGTTTAGCTACATAACCTAACAACATACTTAGCAGGCGAGATGTGCGAATAACGGTTGCGGGCACAGGATGTCGAAAACCCTAAAAAAAAATAATAGAATATAAAATAATTAAAAACTAAACGTACTTATAATAAAACAAGTTTTCCATACTTTAATTATATGACCAACAAGCGCAAAGTGAAAGTTACTGCGAAATGACAAACCAACTGCATGATCCAGTTGTTTGAAGTGCCACTCAAGTTTCTCACGGGTATTCATCATCATATCAGCTATGTGTTCATTTTCAAAACACCCTTGGTCACTCAAAGTATGCAGGTTTTGTTCGAGAAACGCCAAGCCAGCGGCATACAATGACACCTCGTCCAGCTGTAATACTGATATAGCGACCCAGAATAATGCGCGATGTATGGGAGATTCCTAAAAATACATAAAAGATAAGCACAAGTTAATTTGGGAATAAGAATTTATTTCAATTAACGCCTTAACTAACCGGTCTCAGCAGTGGTTGTATACGCGTTAAACATAACACTAAACCTTCAATTAGTACAATGTCATTAAACGATTCCAGTGCCTTCACCAAAATGCGTAACAACTGTTTCACCTCCTGATCGGTTATACTTTTGATAATGCAACCATAGACGATAAGTGCGCGTGGTTCTAGCGCTGGATTATAACAGAATGCGAAGTTACGTGACAATGATGTCCACGTTTCCAGCCATTGGCAGTCCGGCACGTCGGGCATGCACACAGACATTATTTCCAACAATGCATCCACCACCTCTTCCAATGAGGGTAAAGCGATACGCTCAACATCAGCTGGCAATGGTTGAGAGACACGTTCGTTTCCCAACCATCTATCGGATGGATGACGATAACTGGAACGGAAAGCAGTAACAGCGGCCGATTTGACTTTGCTCAGGCCGAATAGAGCATAGAATTTGAATAGAGAGAACTCATCGAGCGCCAAACGGAGAACACGTTGAGCATTCTCTGAGAAAGTTGGTTTGGTACAAGTAATAAGAGAGTGAATTATGTTGACGACCAGACCGTGTATGGAGGCACGCATTGTTACCGAACCGGAACATATCTGTGGGTTATGGAGATAATGAGTGCATTAATATAAACACAGAAAATCGAAATAAGAATCAAAATTAAATTGTAACTAATTGTGAAGCTAATCGTAACTGTTCAGCCTCGTCATTTGACTACTCACCAAAAATGTGATAATGTGAAAGAGATATGGCAGATGTGTTGCGACGTCGAGACAGTTATTAAACGATAACATGAGTAGAAAACGCGTTAATATGGCGATATCATCCCACATCATATGCTGCTCAAGAAAGTGTGTTGGGTTTGTACAGGTCTTATCTAACACACGGCACATGCGCATTATAATTTTCTTTGAGACGAGGAGTACATTCGCCGACGCCAGGGCAACCGCAGTATCAGCCATTATCTCGACAGGTGGCGAACCCAAGCCATATGTAATTGATTTATGAATGAAATTATCCAGCACCATATCGATTAGATCGGGAATTTGTCCAATAGAACCCCAAATCTTTGCCTGGACCGATGGATACATTTCTTTCTGCTCAATTGTCAGACACACTAATTTATCTAGAATTTGTGAAACTTTCAATTTCTTAGCATCGTCATTGGCTTTACAGAATTTCAATAAATTATTCAACCATGGTGTCATATACTCCAAACACAAATGTTTCAATTCAATAGTGCTACGTTGAAAGCCCTGTATACATTCTTCGAGAAATTCCAGCGTTAAGTGTGGCTCATTAGTGGCCAATTTTTCACTGACCGATTTGATGAAAATAGTGTTGTTCGATGGTATACAAAGACCGTGCGCCTCTAATAGTTGTCCTTCGATTTTCAGATCGAACGAGGCGGTGAGCGCACAGAGTAAATTATAGGCAGCTAAGCGCAAGGTGGGATCGGAAGTGCCAAGATTAAGTAATGCCATATTTAAAAGTGTACCCGGCACATCTTTCGGCCGTATTTTCTGATGTAGCGTCATTGCGTTCGTTTGGCTTAACTCCCAGCGGCTACGTATATGCATAATGACCTGTACAATGGTCTCACAATCGTTGTGTATGAAACTTAACTGGCCAACTTCATTGGTAATTGAAAGTGTGAACTGGTTATCATCTACCAAAAGAACTTCTTCTACTTCCGATGCATAATAGACATCGTTCAACAGTACTGAGTGTCCCAATACTTTTGTTTTTTCCGCCGAAGTGATTTGTAATGCAGCTGGACCAACTTTTACAGATACTTTGGTATCTTTGTGACTAAGTTTGAGCGCATTGTGGAATACCTTTAGGTCTTCTTCAAGCGATAAAGTGGCACCTGGCAGTTTCAATTGTTCTGGATCGATGTATTCATGAAGTTTGCTGAGTGATTCGACAAATAATAACTTGCGATGGCCCTGCAGGAAATGATAATAATTAAATATTATATTAAGATTGTATTAGATATTATTTGTTGAACATACTTTTACGGGTAGCAATATTCGATCGTGGTACTTTGTGTACTCACGCACCCAAGAATTGCAATTGTAAATATAAACAATCTGTAAACTCTCGACGGAAATCTTTGGCATCACACAAAACCATTTCTGCAGATATTCTGTGCGGAAACGATTTTCCGAACCAGTGTGGGTGAAATCCATGAGCAATTCGAATGGTGAATGACAGAAATTTCTAAGCGTTAGTATGACATGATAAAGAAGCATATCGCCATTAGTTTCGCCAATTCTACACGTAAAAGAGGTGAAAATTTAAAATAAAATGTGTACGACTTTATTATATTTTCAATTATATTTAACCTACTTGTAACGTCTTGCAATATAGTAAAATATTGGTAGTCCGGCTTTGCTGGTACCTGCTTGATAAAAGACATTGGTAGCTTTCAAAAGTTTGAACTCCTCTTTTTCTGCCATTTGATGTTTAACCATAATTTCTTCAAAATTATGACAAGACATATCAATGGAGCTCCAACGAGCGTATGACGAGAACATCATGCTGCAATGTATGGAACTTTTTTCAAAAATGAACAAATCAATCGCGATTAACTTTGTTTATAATTACTGTGAATCCACTGGTTTGTGTTCCGGTGGCCCCAGATAAGCAAGCAACGTAGCCATTTTATCGAACGGACGTCGACCAACCGCTTTATGATCACGACTACTAGACAAATAGTCGCCAATACGCTCCTGATGAGACCACAAAAGACGATGTAATGCCAAGACATTGGCATCTGATATAAAACTCATGCTGTGCGCTGTCTGATCTACAGTCTCACAATCCGATGCAATTTGTACAAAAAAGTGACGGCCCTGTTCGAAGTGGGCACGTAGAAAATCGTTGAACGAAACCATGTGTTGTTCCTTAGAGAATTCAATATGATTGGCAATATTTTGCAAAATTTTCGACATCAACATGAGGCCGCGTTTCACGGACGCAGGTACTTGACGACTCACAATTCCGAGTTCTTGCGGTGAAACTTGAAGTAAATAAGAGATTATGGTAATTGTTTTCGAATAACAGTTTGTTTTGTCACAAGAACTCACCAATGGCTGGATTTATAAAACGCAAGAAGATTACCGTACCCACGGCGCCAATATTAGTTTGCAGCACAGTGGGGAAGCGTTTGCTTAACACTTGATAGAGACAATGGCACATTGAGCGCAATTGCGAGGGAAAGCGATCTACAGAGTTTAGTATTGACTCAAAGAAAACTTTAGTAAGCGACATTAAATTCTCCTTATTACGTTCCAAGTCTTCACCCGGCTCGAGTCTAAAAATCAATAATTAAAAAAAAAAAAAAAGAAAAAATTTTATGATTCACAGCAGTGTATCTGTCATACGAGTATACTAGATAAATTTATTTTACTCACCTAGCCGGATCGACTTCATAACTAGTGGAGGGATCATCAAGTAGCGGTTGTATTAGCGGTTCCAATAAATTCTGTAAATAGCTGGCACCGTATATTTTAAAGCAAAATGCCATTATCTTGCTGCCGAGCGAATTGCCACGAAACAATGTTGACATACATTCCGATATCTCCACTTCGCGATAGAACATATTCCACAGCAGTGGTGAGAGCAGATGTTTAGCATCAAATAATGTAACCAAAACACGTGCCAACTCATCCATTTGTGAAGTGGTAACTACATTAGCCAAAGCCATAGCTATTGGCAGCTCTCCTTTATCGCTAATCATTGTGACCAGTTGCACCAGCTGCTCGAAACGATCAGCCAATACTGTCTCGGCAAGTGTATCGAACTCAGTGCCCTGTTGCAAGACTTTTGTTAGAACTTCCATAAAAGCAGAACGTGTTTGTAAATCGGTATGATAGCCAAGATCAATGGAGTGCATTAGACCTGAGTCAATGTTGGCACCAAGCAGATTTGACATGGCTTGTATAGTGGCTTTGCGTAGCGCGCTATGCTTGCCATTTACAGGCGGATGCGGTGGAAGTAATGGTGGATTAATCGGTTCTTTCTCAGCAACTATATTTTCATTATTACCATTCATGAGATTCATGAAAAGTGAAAAGTACCTGGCGGATGGAAAATAATATTATCAGTTTTGTATATATGTACATTAAAAACCAGCACATTTATGGGCTTACTTCAGAAAAAGTGCGCTCTTTGCATCCATCAAGTCGCCACGATCAGATTCCTCCGGTTGCAATGGTAGCCCACATAATAAAGCGCCAACCGCTTCCATACAGGCAATGTCAAGATCACGAAAGAGGTCGGTATGTCTAGAATGGTTACAAAAAGTTTTTATTTTTATTTTTTTTATTATTTTAGGTGACAATAATGGAGTAGCGTTTCAACTTACTGTGCGAACAATGGTTCACTACCCGGTGGTACTATTGTATGCGTGGTGCCCATAATCCAATCCGTTAAATACTCAACTAATTTATTGCGAAATTTCATTTCTTGTCGAAATGCCAAGTCATCACGTCGCCTCATCATTATCTCTACCAAATTACAAAGACAACCTTTGGTGCGAAGTGAGTAAACATTCAACTCGCAATGACGCACATATCGCACAATACCCAGCAACATGCCTTCGATACTCGTCACACTAAGATACTCCGAAGCAGCTATTTGTTCATTATTTGGATCTTTCACAGGTTTGGGACTCAATATTAAAGTCATTATATAAATAACATGCTCGATGAATAGCGTATTGATTTCAGTAACGTTCACCTGACCCTGCTGATCGAAAAATTTCTCAACAATTGAACGTATTTGATCAAAAAGTATGGGATAGAGCTGCGGCGTCATTTCTTCAGCTATTAAATCTCTCACATTTTTCTGTATATTCGAACCGATTTTTTCATTATTGCACACCAACAAACGTAATAGTTGACCGATAAATCTGTGTAAGAAAACGTACAAATATTACGTATATTTCGATTATATAAATATCTGTATATGGAAGTACTCACTGTGTCACCGGACAGTATTGTAAATCCTGTTGTGGCACCTGTACTATAGCAGAAACGGGTACTGTGCTTGGATGCAGTAGAGAACCACGCCCGGAACTGGTGGAGCATGAATAAAGTGAGTACAGCGAGACCGCTGGTATCGAAGACATAGAATTCATACTGCCTGATGCCGCTATACTACTCTGGGACTGCGCCAAGCTATTGTGCGCCTGCAGAAGATTACCCGATGGAGATACACCGCTAGTGGTACTGCCAATTGTGGCATTAGTTTGAAGTTGCATTTGTTTCCAACGTGAAGCTAAACGTTTTTGCAGGCAAACTCCACCTAGCGTTAACAAAAACCAGGTCATATTGGCCCATTCTGTGATGTGCTCCTCCAAATCATGCTCTGAACTTTGATGACTTGCGCGACGTTTACCAACACCACGATGAAAAAGTTCAGCTTGTACATCATCGGTTTTGCATTTTGGATATGTTTGTAGCACTTTGCTGGTAAGCTCCCAGTTTCTGTAGTGAATAGATCATTTTTTTTTTATAATTTAAAAGGCCATAAAATCAACTAAAGCTACCTGAATGTTTCCTCCCAAGCAGTCTGTACACCATCCGCACAAATCTCAATTTTGCGTAATAAATTCATCATCCGACGTTGTAGCGCAAGTCGGTCTAAACCAAACGAAAAACAATATATGAATATTTAACAGCTCATAGTCGAAATATGGGCACACATAAGGAAGTTTCACTTACTGTATGCATTGCCGTGATTAGTTTCGTAGAAACATATGCGTGTATCGCCAGCAGCTAGTAAGAAAAAAAAATTGTTACACAATATGTATTTATCAAATATTTTGTTTAAAACCACATTATAGCACTTACAACTTGCTAACTGCGTTAAATCTTGATAGATTTGATAATTAGCAACTGGCATTACTGTCCCTGAATCATCTGCTGTCATCAAAATATCCGACTCTTCACATATAAGCCCAAAGCAAGAGAGAGAAGTCAATACGGCATCCAAATCGACTGACCAGAGGTACATAAAAAACACTACTTCCAATTTGATACGCGCCTGGCGGCAAATTTGTAACTCATGTCCGACTAGAGCGTATTTTTTGTGTCGTTGCAAATATGCATTGCGACAAATCAGTATCTCACGTATCCATTTCAGCACATCCGTAAAGTTGGCGATCTGATGTTGTATAAGCTTTTGTGAAATTGAAAAAAGAACCTGTGAGCTAACATCCCAAAAACAATTCATAGGTGCTTGCGGATTCCACAAATCAATTTTGTCGAAGGAGTGTAACGCTAGTAAAGCCTCCATGGCTTCCTGTGCCACATCGGGCATGGTGGGTTGATGAACGAGACTCACAAGACCATTAATGAGTTCGAGCGAGGAACTTTGCATTTCATGTGCCACTTTACATTGAGTCTGAAAAGTAAAATAAAAATTTATTACAAATAAACCACTAAGGAATTGCTATACGCTTTACATTCAGCAGCAATGTCGGATCAGCATGAATAAGTCGAACTATAAGTAGCAGTAACATTTTATGTGCGGGTCCCTCTTCCGAGCGCGTCAAACCTTTTTGGGTATCTTTCGATTTCAATGTTAACGAAGTTATCATACGTAATGGCGTGTGAGCTATATAACCCTGCGTGGCTTTATTTAACGTGTCAGCGAAGAGCGCACGCAATTCGGCAGAACGATAATGTACAACATTCGTTTCGGGCCACCAAGGTAGTAGGGGCTGATTAATGGTACGGAAACAATTTTTATTCTGCAAGCGAAAATCTACGTAAATGTGCGTTAATCTGCAAGAAAAATAATAAAATATAATGAACTTGCATTGCCTTGTTGTATATTAGCAGTTTACCTCAGTAAGGAGCAGACAATTACAAAGTGATAGGCTTGGGGAGATGATAAATTTAGGCACACCTTTAACGTGTCAATATTATGTGGGTTTAGTCGAAATAGTGATACCCAACAGTCGATCATTAGTTCAATATCAGCATAATTGTAGGCTTGACCACGGGAAAATGGTTTAACTGGATTGAAGAGCAATGCCTTCAAGTCATTAATGATGTACTGCACCAATTTAAATATAACGTTGTTAGAGTCGTTGATATTAACATAGGTTGAGGCTTTGCAGAGTTTCACGCAAGCAATGGCGGCATACTCAGTTACTTGTTTTGACGGTGAGTGTGTACCGAGGCCACGCTTTACGCCCTCAATAAACTGTTTCGCAGATTGTTCTTTGTCACGTGAGGTTTGCGCCGATGACGACTGCGTCGAGGAAGATTTATCTTTTTCCTTATATCTTTCTTTGTCTTTCTCTTTCTCGGATTGTTGTAACTCATTAACTGTGGCTTCCAAGCAACTCTGTTAAGACAATATTTAAATATTATATTATATTTTAATATTAAATATTTAATAAAAATAGAAAAACCAATATAAATAACTTACTGGATTTAGAATGAGTAATAACATTTGTAGTGGCCAGACAGTGGTTTTATTCTTCTTATTTTCAGTTTTGTACGCCTCCACAAACTCGAGGAGCGCTTCCCAGCAGCTGAATAAAATGTTATGAGTAAAAAACCTTTAATAATAAATCACGCTATATTAACCTGGAAATATCTTTTGTTGTAACGCCTCGTTGTATATCCTGAAATTCTTGGGGATGATATTCTATCCAGTTCCAAATAGCTTTCTCTAATGAATGCAACAAAATGAGAGGTGGTGCCTTCTTTGATCTTGATTTCGTCACTATTTAGTGGAAAATTTATTTCTTCAAAAGTACAATTATATTGATAAATCAGTTCAATATTACCTTGCAATAGTTTCGTTAATTTATTTAGATCCATGTCAATATGTTGTATCAATTCAATATCACAGTAGTCCGGATTCTCATCTGAGCAGGTGATTAGTTCTTGTATACGCGCCGAAATGCGATTAAAGACTGCGGAGAAGTGATTTTGTGAAAGCGCGAAAAGTACTTTTGAGGCAATTGCCTTTAGTTGTGCTGCATTTGGATTATTATCGCTTTGTACATCGATAAATTGTGAAATTTCACGAAGTAAGAGTTTAACATTCATTGCCTCCTCAAAACGTGCTGTATCCTTGGTCTGATTAGCTAGACAACGTTCTAACGTCGTTAGTATAATGACTAATGATTCAAAATAGGTACGCTCAGTGTCGTGACGATTTTGTAGAGCCTAAGGGAAAAAATATTATTTTTAATATTTACGTGTAAATTCCAATACATACCGCTTCGTTGACCCGTTGCAGCATTTTGGTGAGTCCAGAGATAACCAGTGAAAAACGATAACGAGAAATTTGTATAAGACAAGCAGTTAGCTGATCTTGACTTATACGTGCTTGTGTGCCATATAAACCAATTTTATTGGGGAGCTAAAATATATAAAATAAGAATTAAATTTACATACGTACATTCTTATAGCGTCACGGAAAATATTAACTGGTGTAAAAATAGTGTAACCTATATTTAAAATTTATTTGACCTAATTTCTGTAAAAAAAAAAATAATTGCAAACGGTTGTGCATACGTAAAACAAAAATTTCCCCAATGCGTAAGTTTCCAATAACAATTCCATCACTATATCAATTCTACATTTTGCCATTCATTCTCAACTATCATCATTCATGCAATGCAACTTGTGGCTTTACAATAAAATTTCCCAACTTTCACTTTCCATTTGCCTGCGTCATACTCAATTCATTCATAAATTCATTCCTATAATCCCCTTTCATTCATAATCTACACCAAACAATAAACAACCGGTGTAAACTAAACGTAAACAAACTAATTTCCCAAAACAATAACAAACTCTGCCATTTCATTCGCACACAACTGCCATTGCATTCGCACAATGGGATATTTTTCAATCGATAGGGGAAATTTTTTGACAATCTTTTTGCGTAGTCCAACTGCAGCCCCTGGGCGAAACCAAGTGAAAATTCATGTTTTACGCTTACCTGGTCCTCGAATCTTGCTAAGAGTGAGTTCGCCCACTCACCGGGCTTTTGGATTGCCATTTGAATGTGATTTTTACTCTAAGATTACACTTTTTACATAATTTTTCATTCTAATAAACGGAGCTACACAATTTTTACACAGTTTTCGGTTTCACAGATTTTTACTTTGTGAAGTTGGCTGCTATAGTGCTGAGGGAATTTACATAAATGGCATAGAAGGAATGTCAAAAATTTAGTGCAGAGATGTTGAAATTTTCAAAATTGCAAAGTTAAACGAATTAATATTTTAGGATATAGATTTTAATTTTATAGGAGAGCATCCGTAAACCACGAAGCTCGTTCAATAGAGTGGATAGGAGTTTGTTTAGTTTTTATGTTATGGCCATGTATCCGGGGAGGAGGGAGAGCAAAGCTAAACAGCTTACTTCTAATGAAACAAATATTTATTATAAGTTAATTTGTTCTATGTGCGTATGATATACATATTGGAAAATCACTTATTATACACATTCATATGTATGTTATAATGTATTTTTCGTTTAAAATAAAATATTTTTAAATTATAGAAGTAATTTGAAACAAGTCTCATTACATCACATTTCACAGGAAAGGCCACGTTAGGCAACATGAGTGGAGAAAGGAGGCCTTAAATTTGGTTTATGGACAATCCCATTTATTATTTGACATTTGTACATACATATGGTATGTATGTTTGTAGAATACCAAATTTCATGCTCTTTGTTGCTTTTTTATGACCCAAAATCTCAAATCTGAACAAATCGGTCGTATGCGGGATTGGGCTCCAGAATTTATCCGCGGTAAGGCATGCCTGCCGTAAGAGGCGACTAAAATCCAATAGTTCCCGCGACAGTCGGGTCTTTATACCGGAACCGGAACGACCCTGGTATGGTCGTCCGATTTCAGTACCGATGTGTAACTTATTATGCTTTCATGAAATACCCAATTCCATGCTTTCAGACGCTTTTCGGACGGATTTGTTATCCAAAATCTCAATTCTGATATCGTATATACATATATACATATGCTATAGTTGTGCATCTAGCCAATTCCGACAAATGATCATCTCATTGTAACAGGGCACACCTTTCAGTGCTGTGAGTATATAGTTTAACGAAATTTTACAAAAAATCTATAGCGATTGAAATCTAGCATAAAATGGCATAAAATTTTACTTGCCGTTATTTTAACATACATATATGTATGTAAGACAAAATCAGCTTAACCAAGAATCTTTGATTTATTCTGCACTCTTGTTCCTAAAAAACAGAGATCTGCGTGGCCCCCTTTCTGTGCTTTTACCCGCGAGTCGCGCATCCCCCGTTCTAACCGGAAAGTTATCACTGTCAACAATGCAGTGGGAGCGTAGATGCGAATGCGCCAATAATAACAGAAGCTATTGCATTTCATCTTCATTCCCTTCCAAAAGGAACTTGTCTGCCGAGTTTCATCAAGATAATTACTCAAGTTTCCCCTAGCACAAAGAAACAGACAAACACAATATACCGTCAATACTTACAACACTTAAGTCCAATGAGAGTTTTTTTTCATGGTCCCAACACTGTTTCACTACTATAGTTTGGGCAGCTCCACTGAAAGCTCAAAGCTCGGCTTGCGCCAAATCGGAAACTTAGCATTCGTTAATTGTGAAGTTTCAGTCTGTTGTGAACATCTATCGAGTTAAGACGTGTTTTATAAACAAAAGTGGAAGGCGGTGAAAGTGAAGAAACATATATATATCCATAATACTGCAATTTGAAAAGGTGACAAAAGGCTAACTTAATGTGTATACGCAAATTACAATTATTAAAAAACAAAAATACATGGTATAAATCACACAAACATATACATATGTACATATATGTACATACATTTATGAAGTAGAATTTATTTAAAAAATAAAAATAATAATATAAAAAATATTCCTTTGGAAATTATTATTATACAAGTGTGAGATGGACGAATGACCGGTTCAACGGGTCAATTATATCACATTCACAAACAACATATGTACATATGTATTGTACAACAATCGAAATAAGTCCCAGTAAGCTCTGCTCTATCAAAGAAGCTATATTTGTGTGTATATTGCCGTGACAAAATAATGCAATATTTTTCAAATTGCATATAAAAATTGCACGAAAATAATTTTAAATCGAGTATACCTACTATGTAAACTGTAAACGAATGCATTGCGTATAATGAAATATATGAAATATATAATGAAATATATGAAATAATTGAGCAAAAGATAATAAATATGTACATATAACCTTGCCAATACCAAACACTAATTGTTAATGCTAACGCTCTGGGCATATAAAATGAAAAAATTAAAAAGAAAAAAATGCAAACAATGCGAATTTATTTATTTATTTATTGTACACTAGCTAAGACCACACGCCCACTCTTGCCCACGCTCACTCACCTTGCGTTTCGTGACACTAAACTCTCTGAATTATCAAATGTTTGCAGTGATTTAGTAGTTTTTGGGGGAAAACCGCAAATTACTCAATATCAACTTAACAAATAAATATGTATTGTGCATGAGTAAATACATATAAACACATATAGGTATGTATGCATACATGTATGCATGTATGCGTATTAAGTGTGCTTTTCAAGCCAAATGGCGTTCAGGCTGCTCTTACAAATAATACATATACATTTTTACAAGTACATATGTACATATATATATGTCTTTATACATATGTAATATGTATCAATGCACAAATTACTTTGCAATTTAGTTTTATTTAATTTTATTATTATAAATCCATTATCTATTGTTATGGTTTGAGTTTCATGCCTGACATCGGCCTTATAGTAAATACTCCGGCTGACATGCATTTCGTTGTAAACATATATGTATATGTATCTGCCAATAGATACCACCCGAACAGAAACAGTGCACCGATGGTAAAAAAAAAATTCAAATCGGAAATATAATATTTTTAACAAATTATAAAAATAAAAATTACGAAAATATGAACCCTTTTTGGGATTTCGAACAAACTGATCTTTTGGAAGTGACCACAAGGCAATTCTATTTTTTATTCACAATGCAGCTCCGCTTGTGAAATATTTTAAAATTTATGGTCTTACAATCAACGCCAATCTAAGTCAAAATTCACTTAATTTCCAGTTATTGTTGTTGTTGTTATAGCCGCATAAATATTGCCCAAAGTAGTACTTGGGTAATGTTGCGGGAGTGACAGTCCTTGACCGGAAAAAAGTCTGAGTCGTTCCGGTATAAAGACGTGTCTATCGTGGTCGATTTTACCGCCGATTTTAGTCGCCTCTTACACAGGCATACCTTACCGCGGCAAAATTCTGGAACTCCGGCCATACCCTCGCCCCACCATATTCTGCAAAGAAGCTGATGCATACACGTTGTCAGCTCTTCACCGCTATGGGCAAAAATTTTCGGTAACGACTCATCTATACATTCCTTTTTTAAGACTTCGTGTTAATTCGAAAATATGTAAAATATTAAAAAAAAAATTGAAATTTGATTTGCGAAGCAAACATGCTTAAAGTTTTTTGAGTGCCAATTGAAATGTTCAATGCCTCCACACCATGATAACCGAAGAAAACATAGATTAATAATTTGACATTAATTTCGAGCGCGCAAGCGTTAAGTAGCTGATAAGAATTACTAGGTGGGGAGAAAAGTAACCTCCTTCACCTCCTTTTGCTACTGCAAAAACAGCTTTTGTCGTTGACGTGTTTGGCATCATGTTGAGTATGGACAAAAGCGATTTTCGTCGTTTTTCGTTCTCAAACACGTCAATAACAATCAGCTGTCAATACAAAACTAAGGGAAGTTTCGCACAGAAATTTGGCATGTTTGTCTAAATGTGAACGGAATACAAGGCACTATAACCTTTTTTGGAGTAGCAGCAATAGAGGAGGTTACTTTTCACCCCACCTAGTAATAATGCATATACACGTATATAGGTACATACAGAATTAGAAAAAGGCGATCATTACCAAAATGTTTCACATTACACAGTGACTTTCAGTGGGACAATGGATCTCAGTGAACAGCAGTCAACACTCGTATATTTGTACATACATATATTTATATGAATATACTCGTACTTATTGTACCATACATCCAAATTTCACTTTGCACAATTTGTTAAAGCATTTTTCGTGCAGTTTTCCGGTTTTCACTTCCTTTCTACACATAAATATATTATATTTTTTCGCCATCACTGTACTCACCGGCTCACTATCCGAAGATCCGGCTTGGTAAATTTTTGTTTCGATTGTTTTGTTGCAGTGGCGCAAGACGAAACTGAAATAATATCACACATTTTTTGTGCACATATTTTTATGTTTACTACAAAAACCTCAATTGTTTGGCTAAAATTTATATTATTTAGGTAAATTGAAGTTGCACTTCATACAACAATACACACAAAATAACTAATTTTCAAAATAATATAAATAAAATAAATAAATATAAAATAAAATAAAATAAAAGGAAATAAAATGAAATAAAATAAAATAAAATAAAATAAAATAAAAAAATAAAGTAAAATGAAGTGAAATAAAAAAAAATAAAATAAAATAAAATAAAATAAAATAAAACAAAATGAAATAAAATAAAATCAAATCAAATAAAATAAAATGAAATAAAATAAAATAAAATAAAATAAAATAAAATAAAATAAAATAAAATAAAATAAAATAAAATAAAATAAAATAAAATCAAATAAAATAAAATAAAATAAAATAAAACAAAATAAAATAAAATAAAATAAAATAAAATAAAATAAAATAAAATAAAATAAAATAAAATAAAATAAAATAAAATAAAATAAAATAAAATAAAATGAAATGAAATGAAATGAAATGAAATGAAATGAAATGAAATGAAATGAAATGAAATGAAATGAAATGAAATGAAATGAAATGAAATAAAAGGAAATAAAATAAAATAAAATAAAATTTAATAAAATAAAATAATGAAAAATAATACAAAAATTAGATAAAATCGAAAAAAAAATAAAATAAAAGACAGGAAAATAAAACCAAATGCAATAAAATATAATAAAATAAAATAATATGAATTAAAATAAAATTGATTAAAATATTTCTTTCACCTTCTTTGCACTTCATTGCAGGCAAATGCGAAATATACGTGTACTTTGTGGTGCAAAATTTTGTTTAAAAATTTCGCATTTCAGAATATCTCTTTTTTGTCCTTATATTTATTTCTAAAAATTATTATTATTTCTATCTTCTTACTTATATAAATGAAATGTTGCTACGAAGTTATGTTAAAAACCTTTAAATGCTTGGGATTCCCCCAGCTGAGGTTATATTGAGACTGTTAAAAGCTTCATAAAGTGTGTGTACATACAAGTAGTTATCGTAAATAGCGCGATTACGTGCAATCGGCGTTGGTTTCATTTGAAACTTTTTAAAAATGTTTATTAATGCATAAAAATTTTGCACATATGCAAAAATAGTATATATTTATAATCTTAACGACTGCATACTAAGTGCATACATATGTACATGCATATACTATTTTTCCAGCTTATCAAAGTTTTTAGTAATTCAGGTTTAATCTTGGTAACAGGATCATGGATCATCGAGCTTCACATTATTTTATAAGTAACACAAAATCATTATCAATTAAATTTTCTAAGAAGAAGTTCAGACGTAGTAGGTTCTTTGATCTTTCTGCTGTATGAGAGTACACAGTTGAACTAATACATTTAAACGATCATATCTTGAAACCGGCTAGATCGGATTTGATAATTTTGGGTCATAAATCCGCTCCGCTCTTAGCGTGTAATTTTCTATTCTGCACACGTATGTATGTATATACAAATAAATGGTGACATCAAAAAACATCGAAATCGGATAACTTTGTCATATACTAGGTGGGGTGAAAAGTAACCTCCTTGACCGCTAGGTTGCGCTGCTACTGCAAAAAAGGTTATAGTGCCTTATATTCCGTTCATATTTAGACAAACATACCAAATTTCTGCGCGATACTGCCTTTAGTTTTGTTTTGACAGCTGATTCTTGTTGATGGAGCATGGACAGTGCACAAGAGCATCGCATCCATGGCTAAAATCAATGATTTAGGGCTCCTATTGCTTCCGCATCCGCCATATTCGCCCGACTTGGCTCCCTCAGACTATTATCTCTATTCAAATCTCAAAGGATGGCTTATCAATAAAAAAAATCAGCTCACGCGGGGAAATCGTTGACGCCGCGGAGGAGTATTTTGTAGACCTTCCGGAAATTTACTTTTTGGACGGGATCAAGAAGTTGGAAAATCGCTGGAACAAGTATATCGAGCTAAAAGGGGATTACATTGAATAAAATAAAAAAAACTGTTTTTTCATTCACCCCACCTAGACATACATATGTAGCCCTCTCCAAACAATTTTTCAGACACGAGAACTAATATTTAATCCTAAATAAAAAACCATAAATTTGACAATTCCATGAACGGCATGGCCAAAGACATTTTCCTTTTATCGTTTTTTTTTTCCAAAAAAATCCATCGGCCGTTTGGAGGTACATAGCTTACTGGAAGCACACCACAAAATAGAGAAGGAACTCGGCTAAATATTTCCCCAGCGGTTATAAATCGCTATAGGTATATTATATCTTTCAAGGCGTTTATTGTTTTCGTTAATTTTTTCTCTCGTAAATCACAAAGAGCTTCAAAAAACATTTGTAACATCTCGGATCCCTTTTAGTTAAGCGAAATATAACTTATAAAAAAATCGTTAAGTTAAAATTCATAGTCATGAAATGCCACTTTTAATCGCTTTTTTTTGTATTAAAATTGGTGCAAGTGATTTTGGGGTCCACTCGTACATGTAACGAAATCACCATGGGCGCATAATTCCTACTAATATTTTTTTCTTTTGTTTACAGCCTAAATGAATATACATATTTATACTCGTATCTACGTGTATTCGTCATACGTGATCTTGCACAATATTTGCTCATTATCATCATTTATTACCGGTGCTCTCTTTGCTCTACTCGCTTTATTACCATGCATATTACATATACAAACAAGCACGCACATACATACATATGTATGTATATTGGCAACATTTGCCAATTGTGATTCATAGTTAGCTCATGTAAAACCGGTTTATAGTTGTCAGTTATACTCATTAATTTGTGACGTCAGCTGCATTTTATTAGTATATATTTTAACAGTTAAAGATAAAGGTAAATATGTGTTTACATCGTGTGAAAAGCACGATCTAGGTATTTCATGAACATTTTACATTAAAATTAAATTAAAATTCCTAAGAAAATAGCAAGTCGCGATACGATTACTTTTTACTAATGAATATACGATACCGTTACGAAAAACCTTTAACTACTGCTGATTCAGAGAGCGAAACTTATTCTTCACTGACTTTAGCGGTTTGGGGCCAATTGGAAATACTAAGGGAAACAAGATCGCTCTTCACCTGATCCTTTCAATGGAGTGCATATCTTTCCCTTGCTCTGCCACCGCCGGCGGGTGCTACGTTGAATACCTTCAAAGCTGGAACCCTTCGTTTGAATGTCATGAACTGAACTAGGTGCCGCTGTTTTTCAAGCGCTGAATTCTGTTGCCGTATATCCAGTAAAGCTCATGGTTCCGTCGCCTGCGGTATTCACGAATCTTTTCCAAGATTAAACACAATACGCTAGATTAGGCATTTCACTTGCAACGCAGCACAAAAGTCTTCTCTATAGGACTACATATATTTATGATATAGATATATTTATGAAAAGAAAAAAGTTTTTCACATATCCGTAAAGTAAATTGAACTATAAATACCATTTACAAAACAGATCTCCTCATATTGACCTTGGCAAAGAGCCACCTATATCGTTCCCCATATTAAGCAAAACCGAGCCGTTGAATCGGCCCCAGGGTTATTTCCCTAATTTCATGTAAATCAAACGATTTAAGAAAAACTCGATTTCTTTCGAAAAGATCGCTCCCAGATCCATTTCCCGGAAAATCCTCTCTTATTCGGTGCATACTCGTATGTCATATGCAGAACACATTTTCCAAATTTTTTATATTTCCAAGTCGATCTGAATAAAAATTTCGGAGCTACAGCCTTGGGAAGGTGCGTGTCATTTTAAACGAGTTTTTCTCAAAACTGAGTTTTCAAAGTCGGTTGTAAAAAGTTCTCGAAAACTACTCAACCGATCTTGATGAAATTTTACACTGGTCATATTGTCTTATATGGTACAGATCACGAGGAATTGGACGAGGGTTTGTTTTTTCTTTGTGAAAAAAATAGTCCAAAAATCCAAATTTTATTTTCCTTCCTCTAAGTTCAAGTTGATGGCATAATTTAAAAACGATTTCTTCTTGCTTCCTGCCATGAATTCTACTATCAATACAGACGCACCTCTTTTCCGAGGGATCACCGGAAATAAAGCCACAACGGCGGAGATATGCATGTTTTCCTTTGAAAATTTCAGAAATTCTGTTTCATTCGGCATTCGTTGCTTTTCTTATTTCATCAAAAGAAAAAAAGCAGCTGAAGCTGGTAGTAACTTATGGTGAACATGCTGCAGTGATTAGAACATGTGAGACATGGTTTCGTCAATTTAAAAGTGGAGATTTCGATTTGACTGACAAGGCCAAATCGCTTTGGCCGTAAGACAATGCTCTGTGTTTGGTGGGACCAGTGTGGTGTGGTGTACTACGAGTTGTTAAAACCTGGTGAAACGGTGAACACGGATCGCTACCGACAACAAATGATTAATTTGAATTATGCGTTGATCGAAAAACGGTCGGAATACATGGCAAAGTTATCTAGCAACATGACAACGCGCGGTCTCATACCGCTAAACTGGTGAAAGACACATTAAAAACACTTAATTGGGAAATATTATCGCACCCGCCGTACTCTCCAGACCTCGCCCCGTCCGACTATTACCTTTTCGCATTGATGGGACACTCCCTTGCAGAGCAGTGCTTCGCTAATTTTGAAGAAGTCGAAAAATGGCTCGTCGAATGGTTTGCCTCGAAAGAGAAAAAGTTAATTTGCCTGAGAGATGAGCGAAATGTGTAGAAACCAATGTTCAATACTTTGAATAAAAACATTTTGAGATTCCTCTGAAAATTAAGTGTTTTCTTTATCGAAAAAACCGGCAAATTTCAACTAACACACCTGGTATATATTTAACTCCATAAATACGATCTCGGTGGCAAATTGACATCGCCAAGACGAGAGATTGCATGGCCGAGAAATTTCTCTCGCAATAAAGCCATATTCGCTCGCATACTATGCAAGTGCTTCAATTGCAGGCCAAAAAAAAAAAAATCGGTTATCATAAGACCATAATGCCCCGAATTGACAGTCTGGCTGTTGTTGTTGGCGGTGTCAACGTCAATAAAGAAGAAAAAGATCCAATTACACCTCCGAACCAAAGATACAGTCCTGTACTTTTGAAACCACTAAATGGATAACCCTATATGGTATATGTATGTATGTTGACGAGCAAATAAATATTTACTTCTTGTATTTATTGCTGTTGGAAAACTTTCACTTTTCATTTTTGCTGCTATTTTTATTTACCATATTTACTGTAATTGCTACATTTAAACGATGTTACGCAGTTGATCTCCAACGGTGATACAAAACTCTTTTTGGATATACAATGCATACTCGTACATATATGGTATATGAGTACATACACTTATGCACTTACGACTTACGGTCATTTCTATATTTATATAAATCTCGGTTAAATGATTCACGTTGCAGTAAATTTTTGATAACTGTTTACTTATTTCAGGGAAATAAATGAATATTTTTCGCAGAAAACTCTTGGAAACCGACAATCACTAACGGCATAATCTTAAATATAATTTAAATGACTGCCCAAGTCACTAAAATATATTTTTTTTTCAAATGTACATACATAGGCCCGCACTAAATCTGCCCCCTGGTTCAGAAAATACTGGGGCTCGCAAATAACTTCGAACCGATTTTGCGATCCGGCCTCGCTCCTAAAACAAAAAAAGTTTTCACTTTCACTATTGACAAATTAGGTCTTCCTCTTCTTCTGCTTCCACGAGGTGGCTAGTGCGGTGTCGGAAGCTTTCAAAACTGGAGTGTTGTTGTCCATACAGCCGACTTGACCTAGTCAATATAGCCACTGTCTCCTCATTCGCTGAACCATGTCATCGTATAACTCGTACAGCTTTATCGTATGAAATATTTATTTCGGTCAATGTGCCAAGGCGCTTAGTTCTTATGCAAAACTTTATTTTCGAAAACTTCTAGCGCCGACTCATTAGGTGTCATCATCGTCTATGTCTCTGCAACATAGGTGACTTTACTTTCTTTTCATTTGCCTACTTAGTCCAAAGTAGCACCGATTAACAGGAGTGATTCTGAGTTGGATTTCATGACTGTCACCGTTGTTGGTGTTGACGTTAGCTTCAAAATTATCTATGACCTCAATGTTATGTTTATTAACAGACCAGACCAGATGTGGATGCGTCGACTGTTTGTTTAACAGAAAACGACACTAACAGACCCATTCGCCTCGCTTCCTTATACAGTCTGAAGAACGCAGAGATTGTACCATAGGAGCAGTATAGAAGATTGAACAGCTGGACAGGATGTCGTACCAACAGACTTTAAAAGCCATTCTCGAGAGTCCGATAACACCTTGTTAAGTTTTCTTTCAGTGAACTGTGTTCTATTGCTGACGACGTGCTCGAGCTGAATTGGGAAAACCGAGTAATACTGGCACAATTTAGATCAGGATATTATAGTCGATTTAATCCTTACTTATCTAGATTTGACCCTACATGCAAAAACTGGCACAGCTAAAAGCACTTTCCCTTTGGACCTCCGGTTAGATAACCTGGATAGCTTAAACTAGTCTCGCCTGCTTCTAAGCTGGGTTGGAGAACTGCTACAACAACAACCTTCTCTGTTTAGCTTTGCAGCTTGTATTAGTTTATATCAAAAGTAAGGTCTCTCTTCTGTTGCATTGTTTTCTTTTTCATTGTTTCTTGTTTCTACGTGGCGGGTCTCATGCTCTGCGCATAACCTTACTGTGCGAAGAGATGTCGATTTAGAACACATTTATATAGCGAGGTCGCAAGTATAAAAATTGTAACTGTGACTGCATACCAGAAGAAGAAATATACTGTGTTACAATCTTCGCCGTAAGCAGCTGGCTAGTCCAACTAAAGTTACTTGTGGCACAAAGACCAACCAAATACTGTTCTTTTGAAAGTGTTTAGGGGTCATCTCAACATATGATGGTATCATTCAAGCTACAGAGTTCGATCTAAAACGGGCTTCAAATTTAATCTCTATTGCTTTTGAAGGCTGACATTATTGTTGATGTTGATGTTGATCTATGTATGGTATATGGGAGTTAGTAAAATTGTGCATATCTTCAAAATCGCAGCTTCGTCAACGGTACCATACGTAAGTATGAGGACATCGCTTCTCTTATGTATCTGTTATAGAGAGAGCGAAACTTGTCACACGGTTGTAGAAAAGAGTACCTTCTTGGCTTAGCTCTGTTAATTCGGCATTGGATCTCTCTTTTCAAAAGGTTTAGTTTCTTTTCCATCAACCGGCAACGCCAGCGACGTACAATTATTATTCAGAATTCTTCGAGTTTAAGTTCACCAACGTCAGACCGGAGCCGGAAATAAACTTCATGCCAGTTCGCCTTCCTTGTTTCATAATCCCTTGGACCTTGCTCTTGTCATTTAATCATTCAATTTCTATTTTATTGGTTCGCATAATTCTATGGCACAACATTTTTTGCACGAATTTTTTAATTTTTTTATTTTATTAATTTTGCAAAGGTTAAATTTTAACATTGTACTTAACGCCGAATTGCAACTGACAAATTTTTAGGCTAAAATGAGTCAAGTTGAAGACCGGTCAACCACCTAACAGTCGTATCACGTTTCCTATGTCAATTGCTCCACTAGCTGATTTGAGACATGGCGACCATGAAAATTTGGACAAATATCAAAATAGTATTTATTACAAAAAAAGCAAATTAGTTATGCACATAGGCAAATGGACGACGCCATAGTTCGGCACGCAGGTGGCGTCTTGAGTAGGTAGATAGTGCGGTGTGTCACCAATTTGAAATGCGGTTTGACGGTTCAACGGCGGCAAGGTCGTTTATGTTAAAATCATTTACTTGTTGTGGTTTTTTTTCGGTAATATTGTTGTTGGAAAGTCAATCTACTCGATCACTTGATACTTGCATTGTTTTTTTTTTTTGTTTGTTCATATGTTATGATTCAGGGTGTGCTCATAATTTGAATTAAAATTGAATTATAGAAAATCTCAAAATCAAACATCGTAAATACTTATTTCCACTCATAATATATTACTCTGCCATTTCATTACAGATAGTCCGCCAACGCAGTCACAATGGCGCTGTTTAGCTTACAAATTCTAACACTTTTCCTGTGTTGCCTGACATCCGGCATTTATGCACAGAAAATCTGCCAAATTGGTCTTGATTCTACAGATGTGCCGCATACAGTACGCTCGGATTTGTATCGTGGCGAACAGAATTTCACCCTCGCCTTGCTGCAAGCCATCAATAAGGCGACACCCAACGAGAATATCTTCTTCTCGCCCTACAGCACTTATCACGCACTGCTCTTGGCGTATTTCGGCGCACGTGGTCAGACTGAGGCTGAACTGACGAAAGCCCTCTCGTTAGGATGGGCAAAGAATAAGAATCACGTACTCAGAGGTTACACTTTGGAGCAGAGCAGTCGCATGTTGCGTTCGAAGGATATGCCATTGCAATTTGATTCAGCCGATCGTATTTACTTCGATAAAGATGTTGCAATCACCGAGTGCGTACAAAATGTTTTCCTGCAAGAGTTGGCTTCGTTGGATTTCCAAAATAATGCTGAACAGTGTCGCGTGGAAATCAATAATTGGATAAGTAATGTAACTAAGAATGAAATACCTGATATGCTGAAATCCGGTGAAATTGATGCGCAAACAAAATTGGTGCTGGCGAATGCAGCGTACTTTAAGGGACAGTGGTCGAATAAGTTTGATCCAAAGGACACCAAGAAAGATATCTTCTACACATCAGAGAGTAAACATTCATTTGTCGATATGATGCATAAACGTGGCACCTACAATTTGGCTCTGGATGAAAATTTGGGCGCTTATGTGCTGGAAATGCCCTACGTCACATCCAATGACAACGAAAAGGAATCTGATATCTCAATGGTCATTATACTGCCACCATTCCATAATTTAAATGGTGTTTTGGCTAAATTGACACCAGAATCATTGGACGATGCGCTGAAAGAGGGCATGGCGCGCGAAGTAGATGTTTCCTTGCCAAAATTCGCCTTTGAACAAAATCTTGAATTGATACCGGTAAGATAGATAAATTTACTAAAAGAAAACAAAACTACGTGGAATGTTGGAGCTTTGGTGTTACGTTTAATTGAGGATCGAAGCTTGTTAGGCTTATTGAAAATCGCATTGGTGTCCTGACTCGGCCGTTAGTCGAACATTCTGGTAGGGTTGCAGAACTCGCGGCTGCGCACCATTAGACTTTAGAGCTCATATCAGTTGTAGTCTCTTTGCGCGGAATGTCAACAGGCTGACGATCAAAGGGTAAAAGAATTAGAACTAGAGAGAGCCAGCGATGGTTAGAGAGAGAGAGTTAGATAGAGGACAAAGAGTCGACAGCTCGAGAGAGTAGGGACGAAACTTCGATAAACATATCGGGGACCAGAGAAACAAAGAAAGGGATAGTTAAACAAGAAGAGAGACAGAATGAGAGTTAGAGATAAAAAGACAGAAAGTTAGAGAAAAAGCTAGAGTTAGTAAAAGAGATAGTGAGAAAGGGCAAGAGTTAGTGTGAGAAAGGAAGACAGTGGGAAAAAGCGAGGGATAGTGTGAGGAGAGGGAAAGGTAGTCAGAAAGAGCAAGAGAAAGTGTGAGGAGAGAGAAAGAGAGAGAGAGATTATAAGGAGAGAGGGAGCGAGAGTAAGTTAGTATGAGATAAAGAGAGAGCGCGAGTAAGTTAGTATGCGAGAGAGAGAGAGCGAGAGTAAATTAGTATGGAAGAGAGAGCGAGAGTAATTTAGTATGAAAGAGAGAGAGTGAGAGTAAGTGTGAGAGAGAGAGAGAGTGAGAGAGAGAGAGAGAGAGAGAGTGAGAGAGAGTGAGAGAGAGAGAGAGTGAGAGAGAGAGTGAGAGAGAGAGAGAGTGAGAGTAAGTGTGAGAGAGAGAGAGAGAGCGAGAGTAAGTGTGAGAGAGAGAGAGCGAGAGTAAGTGTGAGAGAGAGAGAGCGAGAGTAAGTGTGAGAGAGAGAGAGAGAGCGAGAGTAAGTGTGAGAGAGAGAGAGAGAGCGAGAGTAAAATAGAATGAAAGAGAGAGAGAGAGCGAGAGTAAAATAGAATGAAAGAGAGAGAGAGAGCGAGAGTAAAATAGAATGAAAGAGAGAGAGAGAGCGAGAGTAAAATAGAATGAAAGAGAGAGAGAGAGCGAGAGTAAAATAGAATGAAAGAGAGAGAGAGAGAGCGAGAGTAAAATAGTATGAAATAGAGAGAGAGAGAGCGAAGGGCATATAGTGCATATGACGCGATTATGTTGTGAAGTTAGATTCAGTATTGCGAATCTCTACACTTATTAATTTCCTTAGCTTTCAACATCATCTACCTTTTTTTCTTATTTACTTACATATCTCATTAATACCTACATAATATATATAATATATGTTCTTTTTTTAATAGATCCTACGGGAGATTGGCATCAATACCCTCTTTGAAAGAGAGTGTGATCTCAGTGATTTCTTTAAAAATAGTCTACAATTCGGTGATGCCAAACATGTGGCTAAAATTAGTGTGGATGAGGAGGGCAGCACCGCCTCGGCGGCCACAGTACTTTTCAGCTTCCGCTCTGCACGTCCGCTGGAGCCAACCAAATTCGAATGTAATCATCCATTCTTATTTGTTATTTACGATTACAATGCTAAGGCGATATTATTTACTGGCATCTATCGTGATCCAAAGACACAGAAGTAGATTTCAGCAGAAATTTACATATTAAAATTTTAAATTTGACTTTTTAATAAAAAAAATCAAACAAAAAACAAAAAAAAACACTTAAAATTAAAACAGAGTGTAAAAAATTATTTAATATCTTTATAACGACTTTATATCTAATGCTGTTACTTTCGATTAATTTATAAGCTGTGAAGAAAAATTTATAATGTTATATATATATACATACATATTTAATAAAAAAAATAAAAGAAACTAAAAGAAACCGAGTTGTTGTTATTACTGTTATTAATAGCAGACTCAGATTTCGATACAATTTCAACTGAGCTAACAAAAATGGGGTGCGTGCGGAATTATATTGTGGCAAATAGAATGCCTCTCTTCACTACGTTCTAGAAAAGACACTTTACCCTCCCTGGAGCGGTAAGCAACCTTTTTGTTACAGTATGACATAGCTAAAAATTTTTTGTAGGCAAAAATAAACACATGTTTTTCATATACAATTTTGCTTGAATTATGCTGCTTTTATTTTTTAATAAACTAATTTTCGTTTTTTTTGTTTTTTTTTTTTCTAACGTGTTTTCACTTTTTTCTATGCTTAGTAAACACAATACACAATACTTAAATAACGGTTTAGCATTTTGGTTGAATAAATTTCTGTCAAACTTGACACGTGTGTTACGCATAATAATCTGTATATGCAAATCGTCAATTGTCCACAGTTGTTGATTTACAAAATACTTTATAAAATTAGATATATATTTTTTTTTACATTCGTTAAACTTACATATTTCAAACGTTGGTTGAAAGAAAAAGTTCATTAAGCACTTTAGAAAAAACAAAAAAAAAAAAAAACAGGCGTTACAGAGAAAATTAAAAAAAAAATACAAATAGGATTACTTTTATGAATTTGAAAAAGCAATTATTTATAACTCTGGTTTGTAATAAGATGAAAGCCAGACTTTTAAGTTTATCCAGAAAATTTTGCGTTTGTACGTACTTAGTGAATTTTTCCTTGTCACCCGACGCTTTCATCTACTGCCCTGCATAAGTTTTGCAAACTCGTACAATATATGAAAAAACAGCCGGCTTCTTTAAGTAATTTGGCAAAAAAAAAAAAATATACAAAAACGTGTTCATAAGTGCAAGAAAAAAATATTTTGCAAAAAAACTATTAATATACAATAAAAAGTTTTACATTTTTTAACGAAAGTAAACTTGAAGGTAGAGAAATTTGCGTTTTTTTTTTCATTGAATATAACAACGGAAAATGTCATATAGTTTGCTTATTACAATTTTAATTTGTTTATTTTTTTATTTGTTGTGAACTCATTTTAACATTGCAAAACAGCGTTAAGTGCACTTTAGTTGTGAAAGTTGTGAAAAGGTCAGACTAAATATTTGAGCAAAAAAATATAAACGAAATTGTAAAAGAATTTGAGCACATTGTAAAAAATAAAGCAATATGTAAGAATAAACTAATTACTATTTGTTGTTTCCATAAACGTCCAATCATTTGTTTAGTATTCATTCATTTTTTTTTTTTAAATTTTTTCGATTAAATTGTACTTTAAATATCATCTGGTTTTACAATTAAAGCGTACACAGCAAATCCAACAAATACAATGCCTCCAATTATGGTTACAGTGCGTACAGAAATTTTAGCAGCCACCATACGTCCACCAATCACAGCCAAACCTGTGCAAATCGAGTGACCAATAATACCGCCGGTAATAACGCCGTAGACATTCTGTAGAAAATAAAGTAAATTATATAGTATTTTTTTTTTTTATTGAACAACTAGTATTGTAAATAAATATAATTCTTACTTACCTTGCTAGCGGCCAAAATAATGGTTGTGAGTTGCGAACGATCGCCCCATTCGGCTAGAAAAGTCATCGTGAAGGCCTGCATCAGTACGCGCATACTAATATGCGTTGCACTCTTCTTTGGAATTTTGCGTACCACGCCGCTCTCAGCATCCTGTATCAAGCTAGCAGAACGTTCCAGCTGTGCGCAGCAGTAAGTGAGAATGTAAAAATAGAATTTTCATACAATTTTCTTACTACTTTCTGTTGTTAAATTGATATTTTTATTTATTTATTTATTTATTTATTTATATATGTATGTATGCATTAATAAGTAATCTTTTGTTGTTGTGGTAGACAATGCAAAGTACTAAAAATAAATTTGTTATATATAAATTGTAAACATTTTTTTTTGGAGAGTAAAAAGAAAGTCATATGACGTCATATGACCGTGTGTAGGGACAACAGCAGACTTTTAATGTACATATGTATGTATGTGTGAAATGAAATTTAAGCAAAATTGATTAGAAATAATATTATAGAAAGGATATTTACATAATAAGAAACAAGAAACAAGAAATAAATACAATTGGTAATGAGATAATAATAACTGCAAGAAATGCGAAAGTAATACAACGTCTATGAGGTTAAGGTAAAAAAAAAAAAAAAAAAAATTATAAACAAATAAATAAGATCTTGAAAGATATACAATTATAAAATATAATATATAAATTATAAAATAATTTTTCATAATTTTATACCTTTCAATGTCTTATTTATTTGTTTATATTTTTTTTTGGTTTTTTCTAAGAATACACCTTTTTATTGCAGAAAAAACGTGTTTTTGTTGTTATCTGTAGTGTAAGACACTTCAATCTTTAAGATTCTGGTTTACTAAGCACAAAAAAAATATTCCGCACGAGATTTTCGAATTTTGCGGTGCAGGATATACGATATTTTCTGTAACTTGGCATATTTTAACGCCTAAAAGTGGAAGCTAAAACAGGAAATTATGCGTAAAATATTGCCTTTTGTTGCAGAGCGACTTGCTCGGATCAGTATACCATTAACAACATATTGTTTTTGTTTTAGAATTTACTTTATACGCTGAAGAAACTGCTTTGAGAAAAAATATGCAATGGAACACTGCAATAATTTCATTATTTAGTGAATGGCTCTGCACAAACGTAACACGTAGATAAAAAAAAATAAATAAATCAATAAATAAAACACAAATAAAAAATAAAATTATCTTGAAGGGGATTTTGTTTATGACTCTCTGCTAAGACTCAAAATTTGTGCAATCAACATTAACGGCAGTTATCTACAAAATTATTTAATAGCGTTAAACTCTCTGTTACGCTGTTAAGTGGAACTTTCGCTTCCTTACATGTTTTTTTTTAAATTTTTTTTTTATTTTTGATAAAATTATACAATCATAAAGTAAAGTTGTTAACATCAGAAGTAAATAAATTTCACAAAATACATACAAATAAATTCAAACAAACAAATTTATAATATAAGAAAAAAAAAATAAATAAATATTGTTAACAGATATATAAAATTAAAAAAAAAAAACAATGTACCTCAAGCCTAAAACGATCACTTCATAAACAAGTTAAAGCGCTGCCACAGCGCCAAATGAACGTTAGACAACTAGTTACATATGGCGTACATATGTATGCATGTATGTATGTAACATATCACTTTGTATACAAGAACGTAAGCTTACAAGTGTAACAAACCAAATTTACTTAGTTGGCCATCAAGTGTTTGTTTATTTTGATAAACGTCGACGTGTAGGTGAGTGAGTGGCTTCAAAAAAAAACAAGAAGAAAACAGCAACAAAAATGAGGACTGGCAAAAAAAAAAGCGCTAAGAATCATATGAATTGAGTACGAGTCGGTGTGCATGTGTAGTGAGTGTAAAAGCGAACTTTAACCATAGGTAACAATAGATTTAATATTCAAACGACTTCGAAATTAAAGAACAAATTAAAGGTATAGATTTGAAATATTTAGGTTTTTGAAAATTAAATTTTTTCTTATTTGGTTCATTCAAATGCAATTTTTTTAATGACCCATTATCATGCATGGAACCTACAAAATATGAGCAAATTTATTTAATGACCTTACCAAGGTTAACCCAAGGCAAATGGTATGCAATGTTAGGTTAAGTTCAACGCAATAGTCCAAAAAATTATTTAGAAAAAAAAACATTTTTTTTTTATATATTTATAGTTTTTTTACCCAATCAGCTATGACAAAACAGCTTCGATATTATAGACTTTTGTATTTTTAAGCTAAAAATCATTTGTCATAAATTTAATTAAATTTTTTTAATACACACTTATTTAACAGTTAGTCCTTAGAAGCAAGATAAATGGCATAATAAATGTAAAAAACGGAATCGATTTGTTAAAAATTCTACAAGTTTGTTTTACAACAGGTTAGTATCTTGTAAACTTTCAAAGTTCGTTCCACATTTATTAATTTTTTTAGTTTTATGTTTAGCTTGTAAGTTAATAATATAATGTACTCGTTTTCTTTTCCTAAACCGTCTAAGTGATTTTATATATTCTGTTAAAACAAATAATTATCGTTATCGTACTCCTACGCCATAACCTAGTTAATACATTTACCTAATGTTATTGTTGTTTTTGATGGAGAAACACAAAACATATATTTTTAAATATTAATTAGTAACATTTTTCTGCACCAAACAGGGAATGAAGGACGTATTTATGAATTTTTTGTTTTTAGAAAATCATAAAAAATAAACACACACATTGGCTCTTAAATTTAGCGAAAATGTATGTCTGACAGTAAATAAAGTTACATTTACATATGTATGTATGTATGTAAGTATTTATGGATGATCACAATATAGGTACATTGCAAAAACAAAATATGAAAATAATGATTTATGCGTTATTTAGTTTTTTTTAGAAAATATACATTGTATGTATGCGAAATAATGTATGCTTGTGTTTGTTGTGCATATTTTTATATGTACGTTTGAATGTTTTTTTTGTTTTTTTTTGTTTGTAGTGATATTGTAATGGTTTCTAACCCGCTTCTTGCTGCCGCCGAGTTGTTTTAACTCGCCATTTGGCTGTCCACCGGCGACGACGCCACTGCCAACCACAGTCACCACACCGCCATTCGAGTTGAGGCTCAGGCTATTTAAGCTAGTTACACTATTATTCTTGCCTGTAATGATTCCATGCTTATTGTTGTTGTTGTGCAAAAAAACGACAGCTGATGCAGATGCGGAATGCACCATAGCCGTTGTTGAATGATCAACACTACCTGTTTTAGTTAATTTACCACCACCATGACGTGTGTCATGCAATGGTGTACCCGCAAGACCATTACTATCGACTGTAGAATTATCCTCGCCAATGCCCTCATCATCGCCACTATCGTTATTAGTCTTAAAATTAATCTTATTTGGACTATTAGTAAATTCATCACAATTCGTTTGTTCGGTTTGATTTGAAAGCACGGATGCCGATAATGCGGGACTGCTATGGTAGGTGTTTAAGTTTTTGTTTTCGGTTATACCAACACCGACACCAACACTACCACCACCATTCATCACACCATTTAGGAAGACATCATTCTCATGACAGCTGCTATTATCCGAATCAGCGGCATCCTTGTTGCTTACTACATCACAGTTATTTTTATTTGTATTTTTATTATGATTATTATTGTTATTATGTTTGCGTTGCCGATGGGACATTTCGGCATTTTTGTTATGTGTGACGACAGTGGTGATAGCGGAGGTGGTGGTGGTGATGTTGTTGCCGTTTGTGCCAATGGTTATGGCGCCAGCGCCACGCTCCAAGTCTTCATCATCTTTGTCCGAGTTGCTGTTCTTTCGTTTGGCATCAGCATCTTCGTATTTGCCACGCTTTGAACGCATCAACTGTGGAATGCATGCGCAATGTGGAGGGGAATATTTATATGGAGTATGCGTATATCGTTGGATTTTTTTTTTGTTGTGTTTAATTTATTTTTTATTTTATTTGTAATTTTTTTATTTTATTTATTTATTTTGTTATTTATTATATTTTATAATATTTTATTTATTTATTTAATTTATTTATTTTATTATTTATTTATTTTGTTTAATTTAATTATTTTCATTTTGTTTTATTTTTTTAAATTTATTGTTTTTATTTCATTTTTTTTAAATTTATTTTATTTTATTTTATTTTATTTTATTTATTTTATTTTATTTTATTTTATTTTATTTTATTTTATTTTATTTTATTTTATTTTATTTTATTTTATTTTATTTTATTTTATTTTATTTTATTTTATTTTATTTTGTTTTATTTTATTTTATTTTATTTTATTTTATTTTATTTTATTTATTTTATTTTATTTTATTTTATTTTATTTTATTTTATTTTATTTTATTTTATTTTATTTTATTTTATTTTATTTTATTTTATTTTATTTTATTTTATTTATTTTATTTTATTTTATTTTATTTTATTTTATTTCATTGTTTTTATTTTAATTTTTTAATTTCATTGTTTTTATTTTATTTTATATTTTTTTATTTATTTAATTTCATTTTATTTATTGTTATTTTATTTTATTTATTTTTATTTTTATTTTATTTTATTTATTTATTTATTTTATTTATTTATTTTATTTTATTTATTTTATTTATTTTATTTATTTTATTTATTTATTTTATTTATTTATTTTAATTTAATTTTATTTATAATTTTAAATTTATTTCATTTTATTTTTTAATTTATTTCATTTTATTTTTTAATTTATTTCATTTTATATATTTTTTTTATTATTGTAAGTTGTGCAACAAAATGCATTTGAATTGAAAAAGGAGAGAAAAATATCAAAAGAATATATATTAAAAAAATCCTTATTTTTTACAACTTTGGAATTATAAAAATTGTATTTAAAGAAGCTTTTTATAGGTTGTTTATGAGTTTCATAAAAGTAGGAAACTAAATCTGCTTGATTTTATTATAGCGACGGCTGCAAAATCAAGTTGGAAATTAAGTATAAATTAAACAAAAGATAAAATATATAATAAATAATGTGAGTAAAATTAACACGGTTATTATCTTATTTGGAGTATCTTTGCAAAATTACACGCAATTTGAAGCTTAACGAACGTGCGATTAGTCAAAATGTTGAGTAAGATTGAGTAAGACATACAGTGAAAGAGACCCTTAATTAAAAATAAGCTGGATAATTGCCGAAATTCATGTGTGACTTGAATTATTTTAAAAGCACAGTGGTATAACTCGTTGTAAAAATACAAGTGGTATGCGTTGGTATACATAACAGGAACTTTGGTTTGGTGCGACATATACATATGTATGTATGTATGTATAAGTAAAAACGAGATTTACTTTTATTTATTTTTTTAAACAGTTTTTGTGCTGAAATCTCAAACTAGGTCTTTATCTGCTGATAAAAAATATATGTATACAAAACCGCATTCTTCATTCCAAAGTTTTTTTTGTGCGTTTTTTTGCCTTTAAAATATTTTTAACTGAAGTGTAGAAGTTTTTTACATAAATAACTTAACAAAAAATTTGTTGATTATAGCTTAATTTCAAGAGATTTTTTGCTGGTTCTACAAAAGAGGCATAAGTTAATTAAAACATAATTTATTTATAGAGTAGAATTTTTTAAAAATAAACATATAATTTTATATTTAAAGTAACACCATTTCTCCAAACATTTCTTTGTGAAAAACTTATGTTATCACACTTTATCCCTTTTTAACTGAAACTTTATGTATGTAGTGTGTTTTTAAGTATTTTTTTTTATTCTTTACATTAGTTTCCAGATAATGTCTACCGAAAAATTTATTGCACTAAAGTATGTAAGCCAAACAGCGCGTGTCTACATAGTGAATGATAATTATAATTACATTAGTTCTTTAATATTGTGTAGCCCATAATGAGTGTGCACGATAATAGGTAATCATTTGTGTAGTTTATATATAGAATAATGTTATTAATTGTAACCAATTTCTCATATTTCTATGAACTTCCGGGAGTAGTATATACATTATGTATGACTGTATGTATGTTTCGCTACCAATGAATTGTATGCATGTGCTTAATGCGCTTAATGATGAAGTGATCGCAGTTTCGAAAAACTAACATAGATTTTGCATTTCTTTTTTTTTTTTTCAATTTTCAAATTTCAACTGTTACTACATACATAAGAAAAATAATAATAATAATAGTATGCACTAAAAAAAGCACAATTGAAAGAAGGTAAACGTATAAAAAAACAGTTGAAGCAATACGCAATTAACCAAAAGAGGTTTATAGTAGAAAAAATAATACAAAAGCTATAAGCCGGTTAAAAAAATAAAAGAAAATTCGTTTAAATGTTGTTACTACACGCATAACAATTAGAATACGCATAAAACAATATTACAAACGACTTGCTGCTTTCTCTCATTTCTTTCATTAATTAAATATTTTTTCCCCCTTATATCATTGCATGCACTTACCTCATCCTCACGTTTACGTAAAGTTGATTGCACCTCTTCCATTTCCTCCTGTGCATCACTATCCTTCATGAAGTAACCCTCATAGATCATTTTCAAACCGAATATGGCAAACAATGCAGTTGAAATGTAATATGTATAAACCTTAGGAATAATAGTTGCTGCCATGCCAAACACCACCGAGAGTACGGTCATCAGCGCCAGCGCTGATATGGCGCCAGCAAAGACGATTAAGCGCGGATGGCGCATCGCCATAATGGCAGCAATGAAAAAAGTCTTATCACCTAATTCAGTAAATAAAATTACTGATATCGATGCGGAGAACGCATCGATAAAACCGGTATTCGTTTTCGGTTCATTGGTGGCATCATTTTCATTTAATTCATTTGCTGCATTTACATTTATGGCATCTTTTGCATACTGTTTGTCATCGGGGAAGGCCTTCAAAATGAATTAGTAGAATACTTATTAGTTTACATATTAAGAAATGAATTAGTAATTTAATAAATGTACATATGTACCATACTTACGCTTGGTGCACTTAATGTGGCTACATTTTCATCAACTTCTCTGCGTGCCACCTCTGCTTGACATATGGTGGAAAATGTCAACACGGCCATAAGTGCCAGTAGCATTTGTAATCTGGCCGAACGTTTGAGAAAGACATTATGTTTGGTGGTTTGCCAAAAATATGACTGATTCTGCGACATATTTTCGCCGTTTTTTTTTTTGGTTAATATTGTTTTTAGTTTAAGATTGAAATCGTGTGTACGGTGTCTAGTTGTTCTTCAAACTTGTTATATCACAGTTCAAAAACAAAAATTTGCTATTAATATCTGTATTATACTAAAGCACTGCTTCGCCTTGTGAGTCTTATTGCGACAAGCAACTGTAAAGAAATGAATTCAAAAAAGGTTTAATTATTCGTCTTGCTGATTTAAAATATAAGATAAAATAATAGATAAGCAATGACTTGACAACGTCAGTTATCTAGTTTGTATGAATTAAGTGATAGCATCAATGCGGAGATAACTTCCTTCTACAAATAAATTTTGCTTATTTTACGTGTCTAGGTAGGTAGCAATCCAGGCGTTTGGTGACAATGTTACAAAATGCTATTTTGAAACGAGGCGGTCACGTCGTTACTACATAAACAATGATAATTTGATCTATATATTACTACGCTTGTTTCACGATAAGATAACCTGAGAGTTGCTATGAGCCTAACGACGTAGAAAATGGATAGATGACGCATATTTGAAAAAAAAATCTACATATTGAGATATTTACAATTACATTTTACTTTTACTACGTATTTATTATATATAATTGAAATGTTTTTAATTTGCGTTAAATATGTATAATTAACACTTTATTAGACGCCACGTCTGCAATCGCCTGCACGTGCTTAAAGTAATTTATACAAAAAAACAGCATTTTTGCAACCAAACTTTCACATTTTGCTGCAATATGCCATACAATTGTATTTGAAATTAAATACTACGTTAATTAAATGTTAGAAAACGTGAAAATCGAAATCAAGGCCATTTAAAATATAGGTATATATGTAAAAGCTACGTTGGCGACCGTAGGAGCCGGATAGTTAATTGTGTGTGCTACCATGCGTAAGGAAATGGGTTCGAAACTTGTACAAAACAATAACAAAATTTATAGAAAATTAATTTAAACAATTTTGAATATTCCACGATTCCCTGCCGTTAAAACCTTTAAGTGTACATCTGAAATGAAATATTAAAACTTCTCATAAAAATCCATCAACCGTTTCGAGACAACTTAGAATAAACTCCCTCCATTAGTTGAAAAAAATACATCAAAATACATCAAAACTTGACCAAAAATCATTTCAGCGGTTATAAATCGCCAATTATAGGTATTATATCTACACATATATCACTAGATATGTATCGTATGCACACACACACACACACACATATATATATATATATATATATGCCTGTAAGTTAGGTAAATGTACTAAATGAATAAAACATTCCAAAATAAAAATATTAAAAAGAGTTACAAAAACACATAAATCGAGGTCTGGTTGGTTAGAAAAATCCATTTAATTCACTAGAAACTAGTTTCTAAAACGTTTATAAGCAAAGCACAATTATACAAGCATGTAAAAAAATGTTGTTATTATCGTTGCTGTTTTCACGTTCTGGTTCTATTTGACTAGCTATTCCCATATACATATGTACATACTCAGATAAAATATTCGTATTTCATTTTATTTTGATTGAATTGTATTGGGCTGTCCCAAAAGAAACCGGCGATTTTTTCAAAAGAAATTAAATATATTTGAAGTTTAATCAATTATGTAATTTCTATTTTGTTAGATGAGCTTACGCCATCTTTCCGGCAACATCAATATTCCACGCTAACACAGTACTTCTGGCCTTTATCTGCAAAAAACTGCACCAAGTGCGATTTTATAGCCTCGTCATTTTCGAAAGTTTTACCATTTAATGAGTTCTGCAAAAATCGAAACAATTGGTAGTTTGACAGTGCAAGGTCAGGGCTATATGGTGGACGCATCAACAGTTCCTAGCGCAGCTCTCTCAGTTTTTGGCGAGTGACCAAAGATGTGTACGCGTACTTTTTTCTCTAAAGCAAGCAAAAAGAGACAGCTTATAAAATTCAAATAAATAGTCACAAGCTTTAAAAAAAAAAAATTATCAACGCCGTCTGTATGAAAAGTCGCCGGCTTCTTTTGTGGCTGCCCCATAAAATACTTTAGACAACGTAGAGAACACAGTAATAAAATTTAGATAAATAAATAAATAAATACATATGTATTTGTACGATAATTATGTATATATATATACATATATATATTTACGTAGAGCTTATGATTTTGTTTGCAGATTTCCGGAGAGCAAAAGGAAAAAGTACTAGCACTCATTCTACTTTTAATTTTATCTATGTACGCAAAGTAGATATCATTATTGAAGCGCAAAAAAATTACAAACAAAAAAATGATTTTTTTGTTCCGTTGCTTGAGTTGTGTAATAGTTTCAGACAAGCAAATTGAATGGGCGGTATTCATTTGGGCGAATATTGAAAACAGAAATTTATTGTCTTAAGCTAATATATTAATAATATAATTCCCATTTTTACAACACTTCATCTCATTTTACTTTTTAACACAATTTTCTTCCAGTTAAGGTTTCACGTTGTTTCTTTTATATTAAACATTATATTAAAATATATGAAAGAGAAATTAAAAACTTCCATGTTTCTAAATTCAAGCAAATCAAACCATAAATGATTCTTTCGGATAGATCGGAAGCGAAAAAGAATATCCATGCATTGACATACACGTAAGTAGAGTGCCACATATGTCGACCATTGAGCCGACTCGAGGCCCAGCTTCCGGAAGAAGAAGTGTTTCCCAGGACAATATTAGGCTTTTTTTTAGAGTTTTTTAGAATAGATCAGACCCTTGTCGACATCCCAAAAAAATCATTTTTTATCGGATGCATGGCCTACGTCAAACGCTGAACAAACTCTCTAAGATCCATCCGCCATTCAAAACAAAACTTTTTATAAATCATATATAATAGATAAATATGAATTATATCTAATTACAGTAACTCAAACTTTGGCCCACGTTTATGAATACCAATCACTCGTATTAAAACTTTCGAAAAAAAGAGTGGATGTTATATTTTAATTTAATCAGTAGTTCCTGAGTAACTACCAAGAACTATTTTCCATTTACTTCCTAAAATACAAATTTCGCGTATGGAAAATTATATAAAAACCAAAACACTAAGATTTACATATATCTAATACATAGTTTTCTTATTATAAGCCTTTCAGTGATGAGTATACAAACATGTGGTCAAAACTTTGAATGATTGCACTGTGTACCTACATACATACATATATAAATGATAAGAAAACGTAAATATTATTTTATCTTCTTTACAGACGTCGTATACGGATACAGTAAACTCCAGGTAATGGCAAATGTCTGTATAATGAACACCGAAATATCTAAAAGGAGTAGATTTATCGAAAATATCTATAAGAAAAGACGTGGAAAGCATTAAAAATAAATATTTTTAAATATAATATTAACACAAAATTGGACTGGTTATTCCGATAAACTGATTTCCGGAAAAGATTTTGGTAAGCCAAAAAATAAACTTTACAGTGATAAAAATTGTTCACTATATCTACGCACGCCTGCACTTTTGAATTTATCTATGACTGTATGTATGAAATGTACCATTGCGCATGCTTCGAATGTGTTTTTCAATAATTAAAAAAACCACATTAGTTTTAATGATATTAATGTAAAATTAAAGTAATTATTCTAAGAACAAAGTATTATCTTATAATTGAGGCAATATATGCATGTATTTTGGTCATCAAAACATGGTAAATTATAACCTGCAAATTTTATTTAACAACTTAATTTGAAAAGAAAAATAAATTTCTTGAAAAATAATAAGGCTGCTTGAAATAGTAACGAAAGCTTTGAAATCAATGGCTCGTTTTTTTTTCTCCATACCACATTCAGCTCTTGTCTAAAACCTTCCTAAATAGTAAAATGAAGGTTAAAAATTAATTTAAACCATGACTTACACATACCTAAATGATCTTATTAGATCTCTGTGAATACCGACAGGCTAATCAAAATAATGGTAATACGGAATTCTTGTTTCCTTATATAAAAATAATACTTTCATTGTAATTACTGGATTTAATTTTATTAAAATTTTTATGATTTCGCTATTTTTTCCCTAAGGTTATGTATATATTTCTTTTTCTTTTAATAAAAACGTAAGTCAATAAAACGTTGTGCATAATTTTTTCCCACAAATAATCGACGTGTTCTTATTGCCTTGATTTGTTGTTGTTTTGTCGTATTGTTGAACTTGTAAAATTCTTATTTTTAAACAATAAACATGCCAAACACATATAGAACATATTACAATTCTATACGTGTATGTAAGTTTGCGGGAAAATAAGAATCATTTTGTTCCTTTATTGGATAAGTTGCTCCGGCATACACCAATTGCTAAATATATTTACAATTCACATTTGCCAGCGTCACTGCTGACGTAAATTGCACATAATATACACACGTACACAAGTAATACGTTAATTGGAAACACGAATGATATATATTTGCGATTTATAAAAATATATAAATAGTTTGATAAAATTAGATTGTCACAAAATAACAATAAACCATTATGAAAATGTGGAAAAATTGATTATTTGTCGAAAAATTAATAACACTTGCACTTACTTTGACTCTTTTTCTCCTACTGAAAAAATTGTCAGCGCAGCATTGCCAACAACAACAATTTTAATAATATAGCCATACTCTCGAAATTAATTCGGCACTGCCTTACCGACAAAATCACACAAACAGAGAGTGTGTACCAACGGACTTATATTAAAATCTTTGAAAATTTTCCGCATTGCTTGACATCGCTTTGGCACTTTTTTTTAGCGTTTGTTATTTATTTATTCGTCGAACGCTAATTGTCATTCATATAATTGTATTATTTAAAGTGGCACTATAGGAAATAATTAAACTAAATTATATACTTTGAAATAACAATTTTACAACAGTTTAGTTGCTTTAATAAAAAATACATAATAAATTAGAAATCCTATTTCTTGTTTGCCATTGCTTTATAGGTTTGAGAGCAACATGAACTCTTCACTTTCTCATTGTTACAACCAAACCGTTTTAAAATTTCTGGCCAGCTTTACGGAGAATGAATACATATCTCTGCAACAAAAGATTGTCCATAGACCACGTGGTCTCTGCATGTAGTCTACCGCGCGATGGAAGGTGGTTTTGTTTCATTCTTCTTTCAGCTTAAAATGATATATTATATTTGCAAGATAACCGTCAGTAACGGCTTCGACAAGCGGTGACAACTTTTAATTTACATGGCGCTCTCATAAGATAGGTTGCTAAGGACGGAAGGTATGTAAGTTAATTGTGTTACTAACCATCATTAAAAATACATCATGAATTAACTCTCAATGGCATCTCACAAAGATACACTGCGTTACCAACATGCTAACGGAAGTAAAAATAATATCTGCTAATTGGAAATTATTTAAGTGAATTTGAAAGAAATTTTACTAAAAACTAATCAATATTTGCATATAAGCGTCCGGAGAATTGAGAACGCTGCTCACGTGACTATTGCGGTACATACTCGTATATACTAATACACATTAAAGTCGCCACAATGCAAGAACAAATTTAGGAAGATTAAAAATGTTTTATTTTTATGTTTTAATGGAAATCAAAATGACAATGTATTATGTAAAGCAAATAAAAAAACATAACTAAAATGAGTGCGCTTAAATTTAAAAACAAAAAACAAACATTTTTAGAAAATTACACTTAAATATCCATGTTTTTGCACTTAATCCGGCACTTTCAATCCCTCAATAAACGCCTGCATACTCTTGGAAACAGTTTCGGCATAAATGACAGTTTCTGTGCCGCAACCATTTGTTAAATTAGCAACACAAGCACGTATTGTGATGCGATAGGTTATGTCCGGTTGCAGATTTTCCAATACGTGCGAGTGTACGTCGCCCGGTATAGTGATTCCCTTATATATTTCCCGCACTTGACAATTATTTTCCAATTGATATTGTATTGTTGCATTGGGTAGCAGGCATATTTGGCGTTGTTTAATAATTGGGAAATCAGCAGTTCCAGTGTCCTGTGTTTTTCGCGCAATCTCTTCTTGCTGCTTCATAAGGCGATTGAACAATTCTTCTCCCTGCCGATACCTTTCCTCTTGCAGATCATGATCGTCTTTCTTCATTTGCTCTTCCTTAGATAGACTCTTATTATTTGGTGTAGATTTTTCCGTGGTAACATTTTTATCTGATATTTCACGTTTTTCAACATTACTCCAATATGCATTTAAAGCACTGGATGTGACTGACCATTCACGGCGTACTCTAGAATTATCAATTCGGCGTCGCCTAAAAGAAACAAAAAAATAATTGTTAGTGGAGTAAGCAGCATGTGCGTAAGTTCTCAAAATATGTATTAAGGGTTTGTGGTTTCAAAGTTTTAATAACTACGATCCCTTTGAGGTAATCTTCGCGCACTTTGTGCACAGCTAAGACTTGACAGAAGTTGGTTTTAAAGTGCTCCAGAGTGCTTATCCGTATAAAAACGATTTTTCGCGTAACCACACTAAAAAATCTAACGGTATCAAATAGTACGATCTCGGTTGCCAATTAACATCGTCAAGGCGCGAGATTACGCGTCCGTGAAATTTCCCTCCCAATAAAGCCATATACGCTCGTGTTGTGTGGAAAGTGGCACCATATTGTTTCGGTTTCTTTAATTGCAGGCCAAAGAAAAGTTGATTATGATACGAATTGACAGTGATAGTCTCCCCGTTGTCCTTCTCAAATAAGTAAGGATCAATCACATCTCCAGACGAAAGAGTGTACCAGGTGTACCAGTAAGATTTTTTTATTTTTTTGGTGTAATGGCCTCTCTTCAATTACTTGAGGATTCGCGGAACCCCAAATGTGACAATTTTGCTTATTTACGTATCTCCCAAGCGAGAAATGTGCCTCGTCGCTGGAGAAAGTTTTGTTCGAAAAATCGCCATCCACTGCTTGTTGTTGACGTGTCGCGTTGTGAATGATCATCTGGCTTCAGTTGTTATGTAAGCTGGACTTTATGTGGATGTAGGTGTAAGTCCATTTGCAAAATACGCCATAATGTGTCGTCGTTTAAGTCCCAACTCGCGAGAATGTCGAGAAATATACAAATTCCGGTCTTCAGCTACATTTTCACTTATGGTACAGTAGCGATATTTGAGGTGGAATGGGCAAAAAACGATGACGCATATGCCTTATTATAACTGTAGTCTATCCAGTCACGTTTGAATCACCATTTTTGTAGTAGGCTTTGACAATTTTAATGCGTTGTGCGGTTGGTATGCGAACCATTTTCATAAATGTCGGACTTTTAACTAAAACAAAACAAACGTTTGGTTTGACAGTTACGTTTGACAGATGTTAAAATACAGCCCTATACTTTTGAAACCACTAAAAGGATAACCTTACGTTAGGGGCGGCAAGCTTTTGAGGCCTGAACGAAATCCAAGAATTGTAAAAAAAAAAATTATGAACATTTTAACTACTTAGTACTATTTTTTTCGTCATTACTTACGTCACAAAAAGTAAATTTGGCAAAGTTTCTTCGTAAACTATTTTTTCCTTATCATAATAATTTGCATCATCAGGTAATGGTCCACTGTCTTCGGGTTGCACTTCATCGCATTCGCATGTTGCTGGATATCTTCGAAATTCCGGATGATTGTTGAGCGTAATATCTTGTAATAAGAGTAGAAAAAAAATTAAAATTAAATATTTTTGCACAACACTCAATCTCCACTTACTACTTTTCGCCATAATTGTCTTTTCATGATAAATTAAATATCTATCAATAACACCATTACGACTCCTTGGCGGCCACCAATGCAAAACCTTTGTGAGAGGAAATTCGAAATGCATTTTTTCTGTGCAAAATCTTTGCATTAATTTGACTTTCTACTCACAATTTTATTCAAACTAAGTGGTGAGTAATAGATCTTTTTTACGGGGCCCGGTTTACTGGACAACGTGCTGAAGTATTGTATGGGTGAGTAACCATCCATTTGCATGTGATAATTAGTCATAGTCAGGGTCTTCACGAAGTAAGCGTATTGTGTGGCCGGTTTCAAATTGGTGAGGATGTAACGTATGTTTTTCGAAGGATTCACTTTCATGTGCCAACTGCGGAGGTGAAAAGACAATTATTAGATGTAGTAAGAAAGAATGTTAAAAAATAATATAAGAAAAAAAAACTACGAGCTTGTCTCTGGTTCTATGTTCAGATCCATACCGTCATATCCTGCATCGGATAGACTCTCGAGATAATCGTATATGCTATTCAAACCCCAAAGTGTGGTTCATCAAACACTGGCAAAGTTGCGAAGTCGATTCACGCAAAGACAGGAAGTCTCTGACGTGGTCTCATGTAGCCTCAAAACGATAACAACAACGAAATAACTTTGAGAAGAGTTCGAGAAGATCATGCACGCCGAAAAGTCTAATGATTTTAAGAATTCCATACAGATATATGGTATATGTATATGTAATCGGCACTTTGTAACCATTGAAACGATTTTCGGCCGAGTTCGTCCTCCAATTTGTTTTGTGAGTTTTGATGTTTTTCCAATAATTGACAGTTTATTCTAAGTCATATCCTAACGAATATATTTATTTAAATAGGACCTTCCACATGATAGTAAGCACTGTTGTTCACTCGGCTATTGCGACTCCGCTTTACAGATATACTACCTATAGCAGACGAAGAGCTCGAGCGGCCTGGAGAGTGCCACGTAATACTGGCACAACTCAGGTCTGAATATTGTAGCAGGTTAAACTCATACTTATCCAGTCTCGACCTCGACATACCTAACATATATCCTGCATGCAACGAGTCCTCGCACGATACTAACCACCTCTTGCTCTCCCTCTGGTCGGAACCCGTCGAAACAGCTCGTTTCCGGGATCTCACGTTAAATTACCTCAACGACTTAGACAGATTTGGCCTAGCTACTATAACAACAACAACAGACACGCTGCCACAAAATACAAATAAGCCGGTAAAGAGGGCGAAACGTCTTTGCGGCGGTGGCAATGAACTTGGGGACAATACCGAATGGTTAGTGGAGTCGGGTGAAGGCAGCTTTGGCGCAGGTAGTTCATGGGCTGAACACCTCATACCTGTAAGTATCGCGGTTGGTGTGTTTTCATACGTTAGTTGACACTGTACGAAACTGTCATGGTAAGAATAGAACACTTCTAGCCAAGCATGGCATACCCAAATTCTTTTAATGGAAGAACATTAGACTCAGATCATAAGCCGGAGAGCCAGAAAGCATTTTAAAGATGCTTCAACTTGTGCACCCTTCCCTGGAAGGTTACAAAATACCTAAGGAGGTATGAAAGAATGAGCGAGGTGGTCCTTACACAAGAAACAAAACTGAAGAGGTTATGTGGAGCAGAATTTGCTATGCAGATGTGATGAGTTGTTTGTTGCTGACGTCACCGTCGAAACTGTGAAAGTGGGAGGATAACTATACATGGTCTTTGGTTGCAGCTAACAATAAAGGTACAAATAGAAGAACGAGCATATTGAATAGGCAGATGTAAATATCAAAGCAGCTGTCAGGACTATGGAAGGCATCCTATGATGCATGCCGCGTCTTTTCTGAGCCATTCGGTTCCAATAGGAAATAACAAGTAATGCCAGGTCGTTCATCACCTGAACGGAGTGGAGATCTTTTCCTTCTCAAACATTCGGACAATACGAACTAGTCGTGTTAAGAAGCAGAAAAAAACCAAAGTTTGTTGAATACTTACGAATCATGACCACAACCGTGTCGTCCATCGTAGTAGGTCACATTTTGAATTGGCGCCTCCTTGTAGTAATACACATAACCGAGTATAACTTGTATGTTATAGAGTAAATATAGATCAATTTTCAAGCGTACGGCGGTAGAATTGAAGTCCTCCACTGTTACCGTTAAATTGATCGGGGCGCTGCTACCTGAAAGTTTTTTTTTTTGAATATTAATAAAAAAATTATATGCATAAAAGTTGGTTACTCACAAACAACCCGCTCGCCATTTGAGTGTGGCGACGCATTCACTGTATTAATCGGTTTATAAACACTTTTTATCGACTTTTGAAGTTCACGTATTTTGTAGAGACACAAACGAGGATTAAGATGAAAGTAAATGGTGCCCTTCAGAATGGCAACATTTTGATTTGGCGCCCAAATTTCCGATAAATGAAAGTTATCCACCACAATGAGCGCATACCTGGAAGAGTGAAAAAATAATAGTGTTTCGAGTGGGAAATTCATAAGTTCTTCACCGCGGATTGTAATTAGATTGCGTAGGAAGTGTAATGACAGTAATTGAGGCGAGTTTACCACCTTCAGGTAGCCCGTGATTTCGGTAACATTAACAAATGCCGCATCCAAGTCAGTGGTTTTAACTGTGAGTATACAATAAAAAAGTAATATATTAATAATATATTATATAAGACCATTCCATATGAATATTAAACTTATTAGGCTTTAGTGCGATGATCATCGATTTGGCTCAAATTTTGCACATTATTTATTTTCATACCAAAAGAGGCAGAAATCGACTCGAAAGGTTAAGTAAAAAGTAATCCATTATTTTTACATTAAATTGAAGACTTTATTTACAATAACTCGATAACTTTTTGTCATTTTTGAAGGCTTCTATTGAGGCCAATTTTTCACCAGCAAAATCATTCGTTACAGGAACAAATGGTAATCACTTTCTGCGACTATAAGATGGATGCAAAAGAACAACCCAACCAAGCTGCTGGCGTGACCCCATCAATGTATGAGGTCACTCGTTGTGATGATGAAACACATTTGCCCCCCCAGTTGGTCAAAGCTGGACGACTCTGGGCTATTGTGCGGGTTCTTCTATGCTTCGACCATTGCCGCTTTCATTTGATGTTGCTGAGAAGTGATCCACTTTTCATCACCAGTTGTTACAGCGATGAGAGTCATAATAACATTACTTTCAAAATTGCAAAAAGTTATGGAGCAAAACGTTGCATATTTGACATAAATCGGATAATTCTAACTATGGTAAATGAAGCCTTTCATTTAATGCAAAAATAATGTATTACTTTTTACTTGAGCATTCCAGTTTATTTTTGTTAGTTTTAGCATGAAATTAAACCATTAAACCGACTTTCATTCCAATCGAAGACCGTCGTTAAAAAAATCAGCATTTTTTTTGTAACTTTCAATATGTTTTTGTTGGTACTAATTTTATTAGCCGTATTTAAAGAAGTATATTTTTCTCACATAAAATTTTATTGGTGTAAAATCTGATAAAGAGTCTCTTAATTTTAAAAAATAATAATACATAATGTCATAAATCTAAGATAAATATATTTAAATAAATATAAATTATGTACCATAAATTACTCACTTTTCATATCTGTCAATTCGATAGTAAGTGAACCATCTATTTTGCTACAGCCTCTCAAACTTTCAATATCCGTTGCCGTGTTAACAGTATATTCTCCATTACATAACTGTTTACATGACTTCTGTCCTTTTGCAAAGGAGATCACATAATTTTTCGGGCATTCCTGTGTACACGAACCAGCGTGTGGAATTAAACCCGTTTCACGGCACTTCAAAGCGGTTATACAATCACGTTCCTGATACTAAGAGAGAGTAATGAAATAGTTTATTTTATAAATTTTAATAAAGCATTCTTTTATTTATACAACAAAAACATAGTTCCCATTTTACTGTTTTAATAGTTTTCGTCAACTCGCAGTGGATCCCATATCTTTAAAGCTTATATGTGTATTGAAAATCAGATATTACATAGCGTAGGTCTGTCACTTGCTTTCTGAATTGCGACTAGTTTGAGCTTAGAACTTTCAAAGACATTCCCGATGCGCCAAATATTTCATGAAAGGTTTGGGGTTTAGTTAGTGGATCAATTAGGTACAGCAAGTTCGTCAAACTGGTTAGTTATCGAACAAAATAACGAGAATAACAAAATATTGCGGTTGTAGCTCAAAGTGTGCTCGAATAGCTATTATACATTTCATGTACTTTTTTGCGCAGGATTTTACACAAAGATCTCGGTATGAAGGTCTACAAAGTCCAATCGGTTTAAGAACTCAAGTACCCTGACTGATCTGAGCTGAACCCAAAGTATTTTTTTACCGAAAAATCATCCTTTCCGATGGAGTTCACTTTCAACTCGGTGCTACGTTGCCAAGCAAAATTGCAGAGGATCAAAAAACTCACACGTACCAAGCCATAGTATCCTCAATAAGTGAATGTTTGGTTCGTCAATTGTTCCGTCGGCATCATTCGTCCGTTTTTCTTCAAAATCGAAGCAGGAGCTGCCGTTATGTTTTTGTTATAGTAGTCACAAACAATTGCTCAAATTGGTATTTGTTGGAATTTGCGAGAGTTGCAGGCCTTGGCGAGATAAAAATCCGGATCGTTCTGGTACTGCCGGGGGAGCTATTGGATTTTAGTCACCTCGCATGACAGGCATGCCTTACCACGGGTATATTCTTGAGCCCCTAACCTACAGAGGCATTGAGAATATTTATTTTTGAATGTTGATGGGAATGAAAAGGACGATATGTGGTTTCAATAAGACGGCGCTACGTGCCACACAGCCAACGCTACTTCTAACTTTTGTGTACTGTGTTTGAAAATCATCTTAGGATAAGTCTGACGGTAGCCTTAGAGACGATTCATGACTGGAAGTGGTGTTCCATCATTAACTGGAATGTTGAGACATATTTATCAGTCAATTTGAAGACGCAAATTTCTGGTGGCCCATCTACTACCTTTAAAAAGTTTTTAAAAATCCTAATTATACCTTGCATAAATATGAAATATTACAACTTTGGTCCGAAGTATGTACATACACGTATGTATGTATCAGAGGGAGAAGAGAGAGACCCACCAAAATTTACACTGATCGTATGAGAACGACGACTTGAGTTGATTTAGCCATGTCCATTTCTCCGTATGTCTGCCCGTCCGCTCTACGGTTTCTTTCGGATACCCACTTGATTGCTCGGGTTCGTTTGGATAGTACCTATTATTTGTGAATCACCATGGCATTTCCAAAGGATTCAATCTGCCAGTTAGGGAAAAAATCGTAGCCGTATAAAATTTTAGTACTAAATTTATCAAAATTGTCAAAACAAACATCCAAGGTTTGAGTTATTGGTCAAATGGACATCCCAGGGAACAGTGAGTAGATCAACTGAATATATGGGGAACAGACTTAACTTGACATGGGTATACGTGTACCTCTTTCCTCGGCAAAGTATCTGTTAAGTTTAGACTTCACTAAAAGTGCCAACAACAAATGTTAGAGTGAAATCACTTGCAATGTGACCATACAAAATTTGGCCATTAATCGAAGAGAAAAGAACTTAATTTTTATTCCTTCTAAACAGGATCTACATCAGGATAACAACAGGCGTTATAACAGCACAACGTCTTATGAGTCCACAGGGACATAGCTGAGGAGGAAGCAATGGAACATTACCTCTACTAATGTCCAGCACTCAGTGCGGTGCGTTATTGTTTTTTCGGTAATTTGTACTTCGATCGGCATCTATAATCTCATTAACTTCATAAAACACAGCAATTGGAAAGGGGATCAAGTTTCCTCGATCGATTATTACTCATTGTTACGGTACTGTGCTCGTTGAGCCAAAGAGCACAGAGAGAGCGCAATTTTGATATTTCGTTAGTGGCTAATTATTACTGACAATTCTCACCGAACACAGCTAAAATCGAAAAAGGGTCAACAGTTGAGTTTGTGATGAAATTATTAAATCGGGTATAATTTTCATGTAAAAGGTGAATGAATTAAACCTTTTTTTTTTGAAATATATTATTTTTTTTGATATTCATAATAGTAAAAACTAAATAAAGGTAGAAGAATTTTTGTAAGATTCAAAAATAAAAAAAAAATGTACTGAAAAAACAACCTTTTAAATGAATGAAATATGGTAAAAAGAAAAATAAAAACTCTAGAGATTTCGTTAAGAAATCACATATACGTACTACGAATACTCACCACATAATACTCGGGCGGGCAGGAGTCTACGCATTGTTTCTCATAATTCAAATTTGCACACAATCTGCACTTCATGCCATCACAATCGCTGAGACAATTCCGATCACAGCAGTTACCCTTCTTGTCACAATTACGATCGCCACACTGCGCACGGCAATTGTCATCATCAGTGGGCAAACCCAGTTGTGGCAGATCGAAGTTCCAGCAATGCTTACGTAACTTATCCGAGAGATCTTCTTCCTGGGCGATTTCATTGTCAGTGCGTGGGCAATGCGAACAATGACTATGGAATTTATTTTTCTACAGATTAAATAAAAAAAAAAAAAACAAATAATAATAAACAAAATTAAATTCTGGTCTACAGAACGCATTAATAAGTAAGTCAGTGAGTACACCACACCAACCTTATGCCAAAAATGCTGCTCTGTACTATTGCCCAATAACTGCACCCAATACACCGTATCCACATAGCACAGATTTGGATTGTTCTCAATACGTATATTACCCTTTTGCACACGCATAAATGATTCTAGACCTAAACTGCTTAAATCCCTGTTTTCATTCACCACCAATGCAAACTCATCGAAGAGCAAATGTCGGCCTCGTATAAGGATCAATTTTGGAAAGATATACTGCAGGGTTTCCAAGCCATGCACACGATGTATCAACAAATAATCGCTAATCTCCTCTACCTTCGAGACGAATTGTCGCTTAACTGCTTCAGCTGCCGTCAATTGTATTTGCGCCAACGTAACGTGACCCATCACCCGTGTACAATTCTGCAACAATGCAAAATCCTTTCTCGACCGCACCTCAATGGAACTGCATGTGCGCGGTGGCGTTGACGGCTCCGGTGGTGTATTGCTTGTCAAACTGAGCGCGGGCGAGTCATTGGGCGTTTTGGTGTTTATCGTGTCGGCGGCTACAATGTTTTGTACGGCTGTCGCCTGCAGGATGAGCAGCAGCGCCGCAAGCGCTGAAACAAAGAGGCCGCGTCGTAATGTTGCCGGTAAATCCAGTTTATATGCCATTGGCTCTTGGTTGATTGCTACTGTCAACAGCATTTAATGCATCTCCAGCTGACGAACCCCCGCTGATTTAGTCGCTTTGTTGCTTTATTTTCCCAGATGCTGTTTGTTTCTTGTAGTACACAAATAGGGAACTCGCAGTTTTAATTTTAATAATTGTCTCCACTACAACACTTTGCTTAGAGGTATTAATTAAATTAAGCGCTTGACCTCGCCGCCAAGCGATGTCAACAGAAGAATAAGAATAAGAACACTCGCTGATGACGTTAAGTGAACGATAATTACGTTGCTATTGACATATGTTTGTGTGGATCAATTTATACAATTTATTTTATTTTCAATTTATTTTTATTTATATAGGAAGCGGTTAGAACACATAGATAGACAGACCAGCCGACGATCGTGATATTCCGTAATATTTGCTAGCGCATCGATGGAGCGCGCGACAACGCGAATGGAAATGAACTGTTCGAATTGGATCTTTGAATTGTTGAGAAAAGCTCAAATCGATACAGTTCATTTATTATATGTGCTTACATATATACGTGTATGTACATACCTACGCATGTCGATATTTAGTTCCGACGCGATCGCATTTAGGTATATGTATATACATACACATACATACATATATTCAATTAGCGCTTGGAATCAAGGAAGTTAATGGAATATCGAAGGTGATCTTTCGTAAAGGTGATCTCCTCGAAAGAGTGCAGAAGCATATCGGCTCGGGCACAGAGAGATGAGCGGCAAACAATGTCGAGAGCGTTAAAACAACTAATACTTATTTACACGTATATTTGTACCCACCAAATGTATTCGTTTAAACTTGTATATTTGTATATTTGTAGGCGTAAACCTGATCGCACGTTCTGTTTATCAATCCTTGCTGAGCGTGTAAGCTCACAGATTTTGCTGTCTCTCGGACGCTATTTCAGTTTCAGACATTGTGTGTGTTTAGTTTTCGGCTGAAACCGGTTAAGGCAATAAGAAAATTATGTTGTCTTAAACTCTAGACAGTGGTTTGAAATTAGTGCTGTTCGATGAGCTGACGGGCAGTAACAATTTTCACTGAACCTGGTTCTGTGACTGACATACCTAAATTGGAGCGTTCGGCGTTGCGTTACTAACGGCAAATGAGTAGCAACGCGCGCTATTCCTAAATAAGAGCGCTAACGTTTTGACGTTTCGCCTCTTCCTCTTCGTCAGTTTTTTCTCCTTTCCTTCCCATTTTTATCTTTAACATCTAACTTCATCATACACGTATAACGCGCTGTCAAAATTGAAAATTCCATTTGCTCAACGTTGACGTCGCGTTATTGTGGAATGACCCATACAAATGGCATGGGCATGAGAATTTTTGATAGTTGTTTAGCGCTCATCGCTCTAAAAGCACGAGAGAGCGCAATTTTGACTGGCTACATCTTACTGACATTCCTTCACGTACAAAACGATTGATATCTCCTTTAAATTCGCCTTCAATCAAAGTGCATTGATAATTATTAACATCATTATCGTTATTATCATATTATATCATTCATGTTTCGTGTCTCGCTGCAGGCAAACTCATTTTTATTTTTTGGTAAATTTGGAAATTAAACATGCCTAAATGAACTGGTATAAAACTGCTTCATAGGCGGACATCTTCATGTTAAAAATACCACTTTCTTACATGCAAATTAGTTAGAAGATGATGAAGTTAGTTAGTAAAAATGCAAATTAGTTGGATATGGTTAACAACTAGTATTTTTCACTGCTGGGTAGTAATGAGTGCTACCATGTGGCGCGTCATATTTTCGAATCCTTGTCAGAATATCTAAAATTTTAGAAAAATATTTCAAATTGCAATCGGCTGGTGTAAATAGCAATCTTCGGAATGGTGTCTTCCAACTGAGCCGATATCATAAAAATCAAAGTTAAAGTCGATCAAAAGTCAAGGTAAAGTTGACTGTTTTCCTTGACTCGGAAGTCTTGACAGAAGGTCACACCACACACAAAGAATATTCCCTGAGCTTGAAGTGGCATTGAAGAGAGCAAATTCCTCGAAAAAAGGTGCTAAATTTTAACAGAGAGCACCCGTGCATTTATCAGTGTGAAAGGATCTCGGGTCTAAAATTCAACAGAAGCTTTTGAACAAACAATATATTCATCTGATATGGCTACGAACGAAAAATTATCTCCTCGTGGCACCGTATTTCAGTCGAGATCTAAATATCAACTTATAAAAAGTTCCACGACCGGAGCATACTTCTGTAGGACTCCAACACACAGAAGGTACATGCCCGTCAGAACACTGCCCTCAGGACTGCGACGGGAAACCTCCTGTTGTCGCCGTATCATCACTTGCACTACGAGTTAAGGAGCATAATGCACGCAGTTCCTATTGGGATGCTACCGTAAGGAGCACTCCAATAGGCACCTTATAGAAGCTGAACCTTCACCAAGTATAAAAAGAGAGTACTAGACTGGCAGAACACCTTCCAGCAACATGTGCAACAACCACTGGACAGGACGACGTACAGACAAGCACTGAACGCCACTCAACAGGAGTCAGTCAACACCTTCCCTTCCCGTGAATGGCTCAACTTAGGTCTGGATATTGTAGCAGGTTAAACTCCTACCTATCCAGACTCGACCCCAACATACCCTGCCCTGCATGTGGAGAATTTTCATACGATACTAACCACCTCTTCGCATGCCCCTTAAGCCGATGCATCTAACCCCCCTCTCCCTCTGCTCCGTCCGAACCCGTCAAAACAGCACGTTTCCTGGACCTATTGTTAGTAGACATCGGTGGCTTAGATTGATAAACCTGTCCCTAAGCGGAGTTAACGTAGTCGCTACAACAACAACAACAACAACAACAACAACAACAACAACAACAACAACAACAACAGCAACAGCAACACCAACAAACAACAACAACATTAGATCAGGTTGTCCAAGTGGATGAAATCGTTCCAGCTGTGAAAATATTTTTGATGTAGTACCCGCAGGTGGAAGGAAGGGAGGCAGAAAGCAGAAAGAGTGGTAGTCTTACTCTGTAGGAAAAATCAGGTGGAGGAGGATCTGGCTTCATTTGAGTTCTCCTAATGGAGGAAAAAAAACCAATGATGTGTGTTAACTTCGCTGAAATCGCGTAAAGTCTTAAAAATTAGAAAAAGAAAACAAACACAAAGCAATACACGTATATCCCCATTCCAAAACAATTTATTTAATCCTTAACAAGTAGGTATGTGCGTACATATACACATAAATTCAAAGGGTTTAATAATGAAATCACCCTCTTTGGAAAGTCTCATTTTTTAAAGTCATCTAATTAAATGTACAGTTAAGTAAATAGCCGAAAAGTTTGCTAACATAATAATTATTATGAGAATTAATAACGCACTTCGTTGAAAAACATAAATTACCTTAACACACATAACTAATTATTTCCATAGAAAAAGGGGAGAAACAAAAACTTTTCTTTGACGAAGTGTCACTGAACACCAGCAACAGCAGTAGCAACAACAGCAGCAGCAGCAGCAGCAATAATAAACGGCAACAGCTAGCGTAGCACATGGCTACAATGCCGAAACCAGACCCTACCCTCATATCCTTGCCCTTAGCCGTGCGCTGGGCGTTGTTTAGGTACCCATTGTTCTTCTACTCATGCTTCGCAACTAACTACGAGCAGTATACGAGTGGCAAAGCCGCGGAGAATGAACCAAACAACAAAAAAAAAAAACTTGCTTTAATTAATTGAAACTGTAACATTGGCCTCAGCTGCCAGCTAACAAAAAAAAAAAACAAAAAAAAAAAACCTAAAACTTTGTTAGGCGCCGCAGCTGCAGCAAAAACAATTGAAGTGGTAGCAATAGCAGCGGCAGCAGCAGCAGCAGCAGACGCATTCAATGGTGTGAAACGATGATTTACCAGTATTTAAGACCGCGAGGCATTCATTCATTGCATACTTTTCAATATACATATATTATATATATATATGTATGTATAGGTATGTATTTACTTACAAACACCTCAATGTACATATGCACGCACATAAATACTTAAAAAGTTAACCCACTTCGGTATGTGTGACCGAAGAATGTTAAGCACAAGAACTTGCAATTCTAATTTTTGAATTAACAAAAAAGTTACCAGTATTTATCAAAGTTTCTCTGAGCGCGCAAGGAATCTGCATGTATGTGTGAGAAAGAATCTTTCTCTCTCTCAAGAGAGAGAGTGCGAGAGAGAGAGAGAGGGAGAGCGAGAGAAAAGCTTTCTTGTTAGCAACAGCTTTGCGCAGGCTTGCTCAATGCGAAAGCTCTACAGCTGGCAGGCTTTCACTGATGGCATAATTATTATGAGTAAATTAGAAAATAATTTAAATAAGAGCGTCGCGTCGGCTCGAACGACATTCTTCCATTGTATTCTTATGTATACAAAGGTTTGTGTGTGAATTTAGGGCGTACTTAAAGACTATTGTTTTTGTAGGTTAATTTTCAAAGAAGGAGAATGTACAAAGTGTTGTAATTTTAATAGTTTTAGACACTTAAGTAGTCTAGGAAGTAAAGGCGAATGAACTCTTCTAAGGTTTTACTAATTTTGTTTTATGCATTTCTTTCTTTAGTCAAAAAGACTACAGAAGTTAAAATTCGAAGATATTTACAGAACGTTACATGCATTCTTAGGCAATTTGTTGTTGAATAAGTTAATCGGATTAGGTAAATAATAAAATCCATAAGTAAGTTGTAAGTGAGGTGAAATTTTGATGCAATAATCAGCCATGATACAATGTGAAATGATGAAGATTAGAGTTCGGAAACTATAAGAAAAAAATTTCCAGCTAAATCGATTTCCCTCCTACTTCTTCTTTACTGCGTCCCAGCCATTTCTTCTTTTCCCTACTAATTAGACGTTGTCATCGTCCATTATTATAGAAGTCACCTCGTTTCGTATAGAGTGACGCGGAGAGGTCTGCCCCGTTTCAGACGGAACTTTTGGTATTGCTCAGCGACAGTTTACATAGCCGTATGAGTTTTGCGGTGATCTCAAACTTAGATAAAGCTGCTTTAAAATCTATCGTTGACGTTGGGTTTCAGTCTTTCACACAGCGCTCTCGATATTACCTTATATGCCATTAAGCAAGCTAGAGAAATACTCCCTCCTATATCAAGCATGCTCTGGACATCGGTCACCAGATTACCACCTTTGTTTCTCACATGAGTATGCTCCGATTTTGAAACCTTCTGTGAGTTTATTTTTGTCTGAGAATGCGTGGTGCCTCCCTCTTTAGCCCACTGTAGTGGTCGATGCTTTCTTTGATACACAGAGGCGGTGTGTATCCTTGCTATGACAAGACAGTTATCTGAGTTGATGTTAGGTCCTCGGAACTTACACAGATCTAGAACACTGTGTACATGTCTTCCGTCAATCATAACATTATCGATTTGGTTGCGGAATTTTCGATCTGGAGACATTTCTTGATATATTTTCTTTGGGGATGTTTGGTCAAGCAGCGAGAATTCCCCGGCTGTTGTGACGGCTCACCGGTGCATACTACTTCTTTATTAGCATTGTCCTCCTCTTCCCTCGGATCGTGTCCGCAATTCAGCGATATGTTGAAAAACTTAATTTTGATGCGTATTGTGCAGCCACCGGTGTGAATGCCATTCATTACTCGGCGACGGAGTTTTTCTCCCACCACAAACTCAATTCCAAATACTTTATACGACGGCTGTAGAAAATTTCACAAGGACTCATCTTTTACCATGCTTACCCCTCCCTTCCACTTCTTGAACTTCCTATTAAGGGACTGCATATTCCAGGTGCATAACCTTAAATGGTGATTCTTAAAACATTTCGCGGATTGTCATCAAGAGGGGGATCTCTCATCCGTGGTTTGCTTAAATTTTTCACCGCGATCGCGGTAGCCGAGTGGTTAGCATTGCGTACTGCCAATCGGAAAGCCATGGTAACCTTTCCGAGTATATTTCTGACATGAAATAAAAGCTGCTCATAAAAACCCTCAGCCGTATGGAGGCGGCTTAGTATAAACTGTTGGTCCCTCCATTTGTTGGAAAAATATCAAGACGCAAAACCCAAGAATGGAGGAGGAGCTCGGCCGAATTATGTATACATATATACACATATATATATATTTTATATGGTGGGTCTCGCCTTCTTCCATTAGCTCGCCCCCAATCGAATGATTTGGATACTTGATCTAAGACCGGACATCGTGAGCCAAATGCAAAATAATCAGTTCACAACACAGGGCCTCATTGGTATGATTATGGTATGATAGAGAAGACCAAGACAGTCGAGCCTTGGGAGAAGATTTGTGTGGATCTGGTAGGGCCTTTAGTGAAGTCGTCACAAGGCTACCAGTATATTTTGACAGTAGTAGACTACTTTTCCAAATTTCTCCTCCTATTTCCTTTGCGTATTGCCACGGCAAAAAGCGTATGCAAACAATTGGAGGACAATTTATTTCTTTTGTTTGGAGTTCTTCGGTCGGTTGTGTGTGACAATGGACCCCAATTTAGGAGTCGAGAGATTCGGGGCCTCTGCGGTGACTATGGTACATACGCACATACATATTGTGAATAAAAAAAGTGGAGGTGCCAAATTGGCTGTGTGGTATGGACACACTGGCCTCCTTGGTTAGGCTCGAGGCCTATCTAAAACCTCTGCCGTGCGCTACACCAACTCTTCCCGCTTTTGGGTTTAAACTCCCCGAAAAGCCTTGCTGCAATGAACAGGTCGGAGCAAGTTCCCAGTGCCGGGTTTAAAGTCTCCGGTCAGACCTTGTAACCGGAGTTACTACCAATTGGGCTTCCATACAGCCTTGGATTGGTAGCCAGGATATTAGTCGCCTTTTACGACAGGCATGCCTTGCCGCGGGTGTATTCTCTTCCCGGGCCCGCACGCGGAAGATAATGAGAATAGAAGATGTTGAAACGATCAATTGTATGAGCTTTGAAAGTTTGTAGTAAAATATCCACAAAGGAAAGTGTAAAGACTTCATTTTGATGATCTCTACATGAAGTATGAGTTGGTTTTGCTTGTATCTTCAAGTAGAATCAAATCAAAAAAGGAAAAAATGACTGACGTACATATACAATATCATTGTGATCTCTGGGACAATGCCAAATAGGAAGATAAATAAGATAACTTAATATTTTGCTCATTTAAATTTAATTCGTGCTCGTTCATGAAAATATAGAAACATGATCTCATAGAAAAATCAAGGTTAATTGTATTCTAGTATTCAGCATCCGTTTACAATTCATATTATAAGTCCCAAATATGGGACACAAGTTGCAAGATACGTGTAAGAAGCTAAAGTTATCCCAAAGTCGGCCCACAACATAACACAGCTTCAATATTTTTGCTCTTAATAAAATAAATGCCATAACTCATTTTAACATACATAGCACATATGTATATACCTATATGTATATACTTGCAACTATACTTCTATATTCAAGTATATAATTTGTCTACATTTCCTACCTTTCTCAACAATTTCCCAAAGCAACAGTCGCTTGAGTTGTCACATTATGAGAGCTTTAGCACAATTCTCACAGTTCTTGCTCTCTAACTCTCTTACACTTAAAATAACGAACATATTAATATGTATGTATGACGCTCTCTTTATGCGTTCTTTAGGCATTTGTTTGTTTACCCAAAATAAAAACATTGCAACCTACCACAATAAGACTTGCCAACCTTTGCTTTGCTCTCCCACTTTTACTCTCCCTTCCCACTATTTCACTACATACATTATTGTCATAATGTGCGCTCAAGCTTTTTTTATTTAACTAGGTGAGTATGTGTTGTGTACTCAATTTCAATTGTATTGTTTTTGTCGCCTGTCAGTGTGCGTCGTACACGGAGCTTTCATGAGTTAATAGTCTATTGTGCTTTCACGCTTCCACGATTCGTTTGTTATCGAGTGCAGTTAAACTCGGATACACTACAAACACATCGGCAAACACGTATATTGTGTATTATGGGAAATGCCTGTATGATGGACTCTTATCCTGTCGTCGTCGTCGTCGTCGTCGTCGTTGTCGTCTTCGCTGGCAACGGTCAGCGACGGCTCACAAGTGTTTAGTAGTTTTTGAAACGTGGAACGGCGCTGTTGCATACGCGGCTAAAATTCCTTGTTAATAGCGGTAAAAACGCTAATACGAGGAAAGAGCAGAACGACGGCGAAACCAAAAAAAAAAAAAAAAAAGACGTCGGTCGGAAAAGTAATTGAAAGCAAAGTGGAAAAAGTGAAAAAAAACAAAACAAAACAAAAAAAACACAAAATAAGAACGACCGTGAACGCGAATGAGAAGAATCTGAACAAAAAAGAAAAAAAAAAAAACGAAAATAAAATAACAAAAACAAACTGAAACACGAAAATTACACGATACGAGTACGCCTGTTCGTCGAATAACAGTGTCGAACAATAGTAATATGTACTGCTTTCGAAGCGTTTAACCTAATTAATTGTAGTTAGATAATATCTCTCATTAATGTGTAATTTACGCGCGGATAACCAAAAAATCACACTCACAGACGTGGTGGATTACATTCAATACATATATACATACATACACGCTATGAGTATACAGTTTGATATAGTTATTGAAATAAGTATGCGAAAATGAGTAAATGGTCGCGAAGTGTTAGTATCACAGGCAGTTAAACGCCTGTAAGTAGACTAATAAAATACGAAATAAACTTAAAGCGTAACAACAAAGTGATTGAGCGGCTTGGCGCGGCACTGTCGCCACTGTAGCTAAGGAGCACTAACCGTTGCTGAGATTTTAATATATACTTATGTGTGTGTGTGTTAGTGTTGTGTTCTTGTAGCATCCGCTACAAAGATAAAAATACACATACAAGTATATTGTATGTAAAATAGTTGTATACGTGTATGTATGTCATTTACCACACTATCGAAGCATTTAAATCTGTAGCTGATTTCTCCAGAGTGTTTCTAGGAACGGCTGCTGTACGTGTGAACTATAACACTAGCTCGCGTGACGAGCAGACAGACAGACGACTGGCAGGCAGGCGCTATATATGAACATAAATATATACATACATACAAACTGATGTACTATTTAGTCCTGGCACAATTGAAGGCAGCAAGTAAATAGAAAAAGCATATGATGCAGACAAATATTTATATTGTATTCGTACATAGCTGGGAAAGTAGTACGGCGGCCAAGTTGGTTAGTTGTACGGTTGGTTGGTTGATAAGACGCAAGTATTAGTAAAAGAGAATGAATGAAAAGTTGCATATTGTGGTGCTTGAAATGGGACTAGCTTAAGAAACCGGATGTCAGGGAGACACTTTGTTAAAGACTTGCGGCAGTTCGGTGGCAAGCAAGCGTAGTTATTATAAAGTTATTGAACGGCAGTATATTGTAAGACAATGCATTTATGGTACATACATACCTACACAGCTTAAGAGTAATGAGAAAAATAGAATATTAAAAAACTTAATATATTTTTTTTTTGTTTCAAAGAAGTCTTTATGTTGTTATATTCATAGTTTAATGAGGGCAGCTTATAGCCTTTGGCTGCTACACCAGACATGCACCTTTTGGTTGTCTACAATTCTAGTTGAAGGTTTGATTTAATTTAAGATGAACTCAAGGATTAACTCAAGGACATCCTTAAGCTTTATGAGCTGCGAAGCCGGTAATTGTCTGAGACATGTTTTAGACATGACCGTATAGAAATAGAGTAGTTGTACATACTACAGTCTTATTCCTGCCCGCCACCATAGACTTTCTGCGCTGTTCTGCAGCCCCTTCAAAACAATGCAATCAAATGAGAGAAAGTTGAAAAAAAATTTTAATAATATTATGGGAAAGTATGAAAATTTCAAACCAAGTTAATGCTCATGAAGTTGCTAACAAAGTGAAGAAAATTCACTGTTAAAAAACGTTTTAAATGAAATTTAAAATAATTTTTTACCGGCACTCACAGTAAGAAATCGCTTCGTTTCTATGTAGGTCAAAGTGGAACTAGTAGTAAAATGAACTGGTATTTAATATGAAAACATATACTAGTTCATTACTAGCTAATATAAAATAGCGTAAATCAGCATGATTTTTGGTATCATTTTTTTGATTTCACTATGAAACTATTATTTTCATATCAGAAATGCAGTCGGTAGGTCCAGAACTCTGTTATTGTTGTAACCGCAAAAGTATTCCTCAAAGCGAGTTTTGGGAAATATTTCAACAGTGGCAGCCCTTGATCGAATAAAACTCCCAACTGCTGTGAGAACTATTGGATTTTAGCCGCTTCTTACGACAGGCAGGCTCGAGAGGTATTAACCCCATGCACACTATGTATTCTGAACATCAGTTGCCAGATCTTCTCATTCGTTCTTAAAAAGAAAATCGCCGGTTTTGAAGTCTTCTGAAAGACGCCTCATTTCTTCGTACATTTTTCAAGCATTTCCCCTGTTGGCCATCCCCTACTCAAGAATTTTATACTCACACATTTCAGCCTGTTTCTTTTCAAGTAAAAAGCTCTATAAGCCAGACTCTTTGTGAATAGATCGGTTCCAGGTCTACTTTGCCTATGAAAAAGTGCTTATTATCCTAATTTAGGAAAACACCGACGTATGTATGTACCGAATTTTCAATACATCGAACCACAAATATGTTTTTTTAGCTATATGTTGATCCCAGGTTGATCCAGGCTGATCTAAGCAGAAAACTACTAAGTATCAAAATATTAGAAAATATATTTTTTGAGAGCAAACGGTCCCAGGTAAACTTGCTTGTGTTAACTTAGGCAAAAAGCTACCTATGTACCAAATTTCAAGCATATCTAAACACAAATAAGAAATTTTTGTGATAGATGAATAAAGAGGTGAACTTCTGTTTTCGTGTTTCGACAACACTTTCTTAATAAAAACCCCAGAGAGGCACGAAAGGGAAAATGTAGCAGTTCTGAATCTTCACCAACGGCTCTAAACTAGATGGCAAATTAGATTATGGAGCTTACTCTTAACCTTTTGCCATGGAATTAAGTAAAAAACTTCCCGACCACTGCGGAACTAACCGCGATAATGGAAGCCGCTTCATAGTTGCTCGTATTCTATTCCGTTAATCCAACCCTTTATAATAGATTCTGATAGCAAAGCTGCCATTAAGTCTCTCCAATGCTGGTTATAGAAACCTCCAAGGAGCAGCGTAGCCGACGAACTGGGCAGAGAGGGAACAGTCTTAACCACGAAAATTTAAAAAGTGATCAAAGTATCTGCTAAGACTAACCTTCACCAGAAAGGCCAGTAGCAGATGGAAAAGCGAAACCTCGTGCAATGCGACAAATAAATCTGACCTTCAAACGAGGAAAACCAGAACCAAGTCTCTACTCCTACTAAAGTGGACCTCCATAAGCTTACCAACCGGGCTGTCTTATGGGGACTCATGGTAGAAGAATGGGCTGCTTCTTAAATGACTTCTGCTGATGCTGCTGCAGGGGAATGGATGAAGAGGAATCGAAGGCACACAACCTATGGCACTGCCCAGTTTTCATTGCGATCCTTTATGGTTTTCTCGAAAATTTCTACCTTCTATTTCTTAGAGCTTTGCTAAGTAGGAATCATTAATCTCCTAAATCTGATATAAACACACCAAGAGGTTTGAGAATTTGTAAAGGTGAAAGGAAACTCCTTAGCAGAACCAACATAGGTATCACACACGGCCAGTAAGCCTAAGTGCGCTTGATTGGGGTTTCGTGATCAAGCAGCCTGCTAAACTAGAGTCCACAAGCCATTGTTGAGGCGCTTTGTAAACGCTGAAGTTATTTTTGCCCGTGCTCCTCCTCCAATTTGCGGTTTTGCGTCTTAATGTGTTTCCAACAAATGGAGGGACCTACAGTTTATACTAAGCCGCCTCCGAACGGCTGATGTTTTTTTTTGATGAGGAGCCTTTATTTCATGTAAGAAACACACTCGGAGGGATGGACATTCCCTGCCGAGGGGCGACCGCATTTAGAAAATTTAATTTAATTACTTAATTTTTTATTTAAATTAATTTTTCATAACTTTTGAATGTTGGTCGTAAAGGGACTTGAAACCGGACCTTCCGAATGGCAGTACGCTATAGAGTCAGGATTAATAACATTTTTGTTGAACGCATTATCTCGCGTCCTGAGCCTGAGCATGGCCTCCTAGATCGACCGACCGATCGATCGACCGCTGGACTATATTTTGTGAAGTTCGGGGGTGTCTGACACCTTGGAAGAGAATATTTGGTGCATTATTGCTGACATATGACACCAGTTGTTGCGAAAAGGGGTCGAAAATTGTGCATCTCGACTGGAATTTATTAGAGTCAATCCCGCAAATCATTTTTAAAACATAATGGCAACTCCTTTTCTATATAATAAAGCGAATTTCTCGACATGAAAACCACATGTTTCGGATTCTCTATTTGAAGTCCAAAATGATTTTTAAAGATTGGAGTGCCAGCGCCAGTTTCTTTTGCAGGGTTTGAAAAGCCTTCTTTAAAGAAAGAAAATTGAGCATAGTTTTTTCTTATCCTTTTTTCTGACATGATTTCTCTAAGAAGATTAAAAAGGAGGAAACAGTTTTCACGTAAACAAAATGAAAACAAATTTTTGTTTATCAAATTAAATAAATCATACGAAAATACAATATATGACGGTTAAAAATGAAATATTATTAGCGTACATACACCTATGTAGGTATATAAGTACAACAAATATACTTAAAAATTCACGTAAACATGTACAGTAATATAGCTGTACATACATAGGTACATCTACCACTGTTTATAAGCCGTCAGTGTGTACAAAGCGGAAATACGAGTACCATATATAGAGCAAAAAGCAAAATGTGGCAATGAAGTGGGCCAAAAATACAAATATATGTGAGGTATATGCATACATACATATGTACATACGTACATACACGCGTATAAATATGCAAATCTACAAAGATGTGAAACAAAATAATAAAATTTTCTTAAATAACACAAATAATAAATAATGTTTACGTGAGATCCATAAGAAGACCTTGAGCATAAGAAAAGAAAAAATACATATATATGTACAAAAATATAAACAAAAAAAAATATTGAAACACTGAAACAAAAGGATGTATCTTGAAAATTCGAAACGATACATATGTCATATACAAAATTGCTTTTTTCGAAGGTAAGCTTGCACTAAAAATGTCCATATGTACAAATGTGTATGTGTGTGTGTGTGTGTGTATTTTTGTATATGATTAATGCAGGTAAACTTGCAGAGAAATTCATAATTATAAGTGCGACAAAAATAATTAAAATTGCCATTGTTGTACCATACAGCTGGTTGGTTGGAACGCTGGCTGGACTGTTTGTTAGTGTTGTGGCATGTGTGGCATGTGGCAAGCGGCATTGTGAGTTTGTGACTATGCATTTGGCAACAATTTCATCGAGCTACGAAAACAGAAATTCAAAAAGTTATTCATACATATGCAACATACTTAAATATGTACAATACATACGTGTATGTATGTGCATTAGGGTGTGCAATATTTTTTTTTTTTTTTGAAATGAGCCAAAGATAGTTGAAGCAATTTCTTTTCGAATTTTTAAGAAGGCAAACACAATATTTGGACTGACTACACTGAAGAGGGAAGCAATTGAAAGAGAAAGAGGTCGAAAATCGTGAGTAAGAAGTGCTTGACAAGCTGACCAACAGAGGTTGCCTCAAGAATTTACCGCGGTAAGGCATGCCTGTCGTAGCAGGTAATTAAAATTCAATAGTTCTCGCTTCAGTTGGGTATTTATACCGGAACGACTCTGGTTTTTTATCCGGCCAACGACTATTACCCCAGCAATATTCCCTGAAAACCAATTTTATTACTACAACAACAACAACAACAACTCATTTAGGAGTCAAGGAAGTAGTCTGGTGACCGATGTCCAAAGCGAGATGATTTCATAAATAGCAGTGAAGTTGCCCCTAGATGACTAACCCATATACCCAATCAAGGAGGATGGAAAATATCTGCGAATATGCAAATTTAATGGAGTTCAAATAGCGTTCAAATGGTTGGACGGAAGCATATCCGAGATTTTAGATAGGACGACTTGCTATCGTTTTACTTTTTTAAAATAGTAAGAACAGCACAGTTAAACATAGATGAAACCATCATCTACCAGGTGTGTTAGTTGAAATTTGCCGGTTTTTTCGATAAAGAGAACACTTAATTTTCAGATGAAACTCAAAATTTTTTTATTCAAAGTATTGACCATTGGTTTCTATACATTCCGCCCATCTCTCAGGCAAATTAGGGATACCATTCCAAAAAAAAACTTTTGCTCTTTCGAGGCAAAACATTCGACGAGCCATTTTTCGACTTCTTCAAAATTAGCGAATCACTGCTCTGCAAGGGAGTGTCCCATCGATGCGAGAAGGTGATAGTCGGACGGGGCGAGGTCTGGAGAGTACGGCGGGTGCGATAATATTTCCCAATTAAGTGTTTTTAATGTGTCTTTCACCAGTTTAGCGGTATGAGACGGCGCGTTGTCATGTTGCAAGATAACTTTGCCTTGCCTTCGGGCCCATTCCGACCGTTTCTCGAGCAACGCATGATTCAAATTGATCATTTGTTGTCGGTAGCGATCCGTGTTCACCGTTTCACCGGGTTTTAACAACTCGTAGTACACCACACCACAATTCATATATAAGACTTTTGCTGCTGGCCTTGCAGTAGCCCATTCTGCTCTGTCCCTTGACCAAATTTTTTAACATTTTTTCGATTGCGGGACCCACTTTGGCTGCAATAGCAACTTTGCCTTCGCAGTTTTCGAAGATTAAACTGATCTGTGATGCCGCCAGCCCATATGTCGCAGCAAACAGTCACTTGATGAAGATTTATTTGCTTTTCTAGATTTTCTGAGTCCCGCCTGCGCAGTTTTGCTTATTAACGTAGCCGCCGGAGGAAAATTAGCTCCACCGGAAAGGAGGATTTTCTGGTAAAAATACTTTGAGTCTATCGGAATGTCATGAGGCTTACGTTCTTAGACTAATTGAACTTTGTAAGCCTTCAAACCGAGATCTTTGTGCAAAATCCTGCGCAAAGAAGTGCGCAAAATGTGTCGTGTCGAGGTTGATGGTTGTTAGAGCCTAGTTTGAGCTACAGCCGCAATGTTATTCTCTTAATTTTCTTCAAACGTAAACTTACCCATTTTATAAACCGCAAGCCTTGTATGGAATACTTGAGATATTGAAAAGACCAAAGCTCGCATAAGCCATAGTAGAAAAAGCAATCGGTAGATGGCGCTGCGGCCAAGCTCTATCTGCTGTTGATAGTTTTCCAATAAGTGGAGAGACCTTCAGTCTCTGACTCTGAATGACTGTTGGATGTTTGATCACCCTAGTATGCATATCCTTTCCTATCGTATGTACATAGCACCTGCACTAGCCGCCTGACCATCTAACCAAACAATGAGCCGCAGACAATGCACACAAATAGATGAGCGCGTGCACTAGTAAACATATATACATACACATATACACATATATATAGGCATATAGTTATGCATGGTCAGAGACAAAAGGAGACAAACAAATTAATTGCCGTCTATATGTACTTATAAACAATAGTAGTTGGAACGCTTGAGCTTACAAGCCTACAAGCCAACGTTCATACACACTTACATACATACATATGTAAGCAGGTATTTAACTATGAACATACACACATATGCATACGTATTTATGCTTTGCGGCAAGCGTACATAAGGCAGGACAATAGCATAAATTTTCACAATGGCCTGCAGCAAATGTTAATTACTCATACGCCATGTTGGGCCAACAGAAAGTACCCAAAGTCTCATATACATACGTGTACCTATGTACTCGTATATACGAGTGTGTACACACACACGTAGGTGGTGACTTGTGGACGATGGAAGGCGGCTTGGCGACGAGTAAATGTTCTACCAGATAGTTAGACAGACAGCTGGTGTATGGTAAAGTGTAGCAAAACAGAGGGACGAAGAGTGACTAACAAACAGACAACAAACAGCAGATCAAGAGCAAGCGTTTTGTAGCAAAAGTGGAAGTGTTGGTGTGCCCGATGATGGGTGGGCAGGTGGTGAGGCGTTTGAGTTCAGCGAGAGCTATTGATTTGTATGGAAAGTGAGGGTGGCGGACTGACTTGGCCGACCTACTGAGCATAGTTTTGTCTGCGTGTAGGTGTGTGTGTGTGTGTGTGTGTGTAGTTTAGCTCCTCCCTCCTTGTTTGTCCACAGTATGCGAGTGAAGGGAGTGAACTATCTTTTATCAATGGATTCTAATCAATACGTCAGTGGAGCACTCAACGCACATCGAACTCATTTGGAATTCGCAATTTTGTATTCGGCTGATATTAAATGTGGCATAGAAAATAAATACGCGCGCCAATGTGTGAGTGTGCGTGTGTGTGTGTGTGTGTGTTTGTAGGTGAAGGAGGTATTGGTAGTAGCTTAACGATTGCCTGTGTATATTTGTTTGTGGAGCGACGCGTGTATGATTTGACGCTTAGACGACTTGCGGCGTTTAACGGTCGTACAATGTGCATATACTAAACAAAAAAAAAAAAATTTTAATAACAACAACAAGAAATGAGCAAATTTATGCAACTTCATAGATACGAGTAAATATGTATATAGAGACTAAGGAAAACACATACAGACAACCGTACGCATATACTCGTATACCATATGTCAGTATGTCACTGCAAAAAAATGCCAGTTAGCTCAGCTGCGGCACATGGCACAAGCGCCACAAAGTGGCCGCCAACGCACCGGAGGCCGCATGCCTGTGAGACACTCCTACACATACATATATACGTGTATGTATGTAAGTGCTTATGCGCTATGGTGACAGTGGGAGAGTAAACAAAAATATTCCACTTCAAAGTTTGCACGTTGTTTCGTAAGCGTCATTATGTGGACGTGTGGGTGTGTGTGTGTATATGTACCATATATAAGTGCATACATTTGTGAATGTCTATTTGTTTGTTCGCTTGTGTCTGCTGTATGGCTTCTTCTAGCACATCCAGTAGTCGTAGTTGTTGCATTAAGCATCTCACAGTCTGCTTATACCATATACATACATACATGCATGTATATTTTGTGCATGTACACGTATATATATATGTCGTGCGCCGAGAAGTTTTATTGTGATAAAGTTTAACCAAAAGGAAATTACATAAAAGGTTTTGTTTGCTTTCTCTCTTTTCTACCGGCTGCCATTCACACACACACACACACACACACACACACACACACGCCCACCCACGCACACACACAAACATATACAACACTGTTGCCGACCGCTATTGTTCCGTTCCGTTCGTTGGCTTTCTTTTGGTGTTGTTTTAGTCAATTTTGAGTTTTTACCCGCTCTCAGTGGTGCATCGGGTTACATTAAAATTGTTTATCTAATCAAATAATCAAGTCAGGTGTATACGGACCTCCTCTGTGTTTGATATTCGTATTGACTTTTATTTCTTCGAAACTCAAAATCATCACATCTGGCTCAGTCCGTCAATTGAAGCCTGAGGTCCTTCTGCGCCTGATTGGAGATCTTTATTTTCTTTTGTTTCCACCAGCTGATATTGTATCAAATGCTTTTCGGGCTGGAATCTTTTCGAACGCCCCTCTCAGATGATCGTTTCATGCACTAACAGGATGGGAATGTTGAGGGACTTGAGGACTTTCTGGTTTTCAATTGGCTGTTAAGTCCAAAATAGTTGCCATTGGCAAGAGTGATCCTTATGATCGTTTATTATCGAACGAACTTGAATAGCGCTACAGCGATATCAATTAGGAAACCATGCTGAGCATCTCCTGGTGCTTCATTTTCACAGCTATTCAGTAGGCTGGAGAATAGTTCCCTTAATAATAACAATATATTTAATAATATATTAATAATATTCTGGCGCTTTGTAACCGCTAAAGCGATTTTCGGCCGAGCTCCTCTTCCAATTTGTGATGTTTGTATTGATTTTTTCCCAACAAATGGAGCGATCTACAGTTTATTCTAATTCGTCTCCGAAGGGAAGTTGGATTTTTATGAAGAGCCTTTATTTCAAGTCAGAAATATACTCGGAAGGCTTTACATTCCCTGCCGAGGGGAGACCGAAATTAGAAAAAAAACTAATTTTCTATAATTTTGAATGTTAGTCGGACCAGGATTTGAACCCTGACCTTCCGAAGCAGTAACTTATATAATTTGTATAATTTGGGTCTCAGCCACCTTATTCCGTGTTTCTGTTCTATTTGAATATGCTCCTGTTTTGAAATCTTCCATAACCCACCGCACTTTTTCATATAATTTTTGAGTATTACGCCGCTCGGCTAGCTGGTGGATCGCAACGTTGCGAGGTAACCTGTTTTTTTCCCTTCACCTCATTATTGCAGCTCATCTTTTGGACAATTTCGCTTGCGGTGGTATGTAGAAAGTTTGAAATTTTCATAACCCAAGCTGCTAATGAGTGCTTACATAGAGCAGAAGTGCAATTGAGTAGAAAGCCGTTGGTCTGTCTGTTGTCTTGTTTCCTTTCCTTATTTTTATTTGTCGGTTGTTGGTTGTCTGCCCAGCAGCGGTTGCGTGTTTTCGCTACTACCTAGTTGTAGGTCGATATTAAGACCTCGAAGCGTACCCATGTCCAACACATTGGATACACATCTTCCGTCTAACATAAAATGATCGATTTAGTTGCAAGTTTTTCGATATCTGATACCGAGAGAGTCAAGTAGTCGTTGAATGTAACTTTACAACGAGTCGCGAGGTGTTTTTTTACTCACTGAGATTTTCAAAAGCCTCAAATTTCAACCTTCAAAACACCTTTCACTCCATAAAGAAGAGAAAACCATTCATGGTTTAACTTAACGTTGAGAGCTTCAGACAGATATTTGACATTAATCAAACAGAAATGGTTAGAAAAATGTGTACGACTTGCGGCTCAACTTGGCTCACTCTTACTTTAATTTAATTCTATTTGTTATAATGTGTATGTATGTATGCGCCTTTTGTGGCTAAATATTTCATAAGGAATGCAAAGAATTATTATTATGTGCGCTAAAAGGATGAATGCTTGGCAAATAATACTTACATACTTATGTAAATACATACATACATATGAGCAGAAAACAAATATTATAATAATGGCGAAAAAAAAGTTAAAGAAAATGGTACATACGTATAGACTTGAGCGCGAAGGGCTGACACAAAAATGATGAGCGATATGAAGGGTAAGCGTCGGAGTTATATGTATGTGCACACACAGTTAAAGCAGGAAGAAATATTGAGACAAATTTGGCAAAAAAAAAAAAAAAAAGAAATTGCAGAAAAAAATATAAAAAAATGTAAAAAAAAGAAAAAAAGTAAAAGCAATTTTTCCACAAATAAAAATTTGGGTTAGACTTTGACAACATTGCTTTTTATATATCCACTCTTTCTATTTGCATTTGCCGTTGTGTGTATGTGTGTCATTATGCTTTAAATTAGTTTTATTTCTCCTCTTGTTGTTGTTGTTGTTGTTGTTGTCGCTGTCTCTATGTACGAAAATAGTACTACTTGATAACTCACTGTCCTGTCTGTCGCTATTTGCCAAGCAAGACACTCGCTTGTCGACAAACAAAATAAAGCATGTCTTTTCTGCTATAAAAATGAAGACAGCAACCAAAATCTCACAAAAAAAAAGAAAAAAATTAAAAAAAAAACAGCAACGACTCAAATAAGTTGTAATAAAAATGAGGAAATTAAAACAAACCAAAAAAAGTTTGTCAAAAAAAGAAGTGTAAAAAAGTGTAAAAAAGTTTATGTGTGTATGTTAGTATATTGTGGGGAGAGGGGAAAAGTATTATATGTATGTATATAAAATAATTTTTGAGTCCAAGTCAAAGTCAGAGAAGAAGTAGTACTCATAGCACAACCAACACTGTAGTTAGTTGAATGCCAAGCGGAAAGGTGGGGGAGCAGGCGGTTAAAAGCGCCGAAAAAGAGGTTTTTTTTCCACCAAGAAAGCGTTGCTGCTCAAGCAGCGTTAGGGAGTCACCAAAGCAAACAGCTACATAGGCAAGCAGTCAGCCAGGCAGTCGGCGAGTTAACCAACCAACCAGCCAAAGAACGAATCAGCCAACCAGCCAGCCAGTCAGGCAGTCGAGTCGAGTTGAAATAGGGAAATGGGCGAAATTAAGATTGCCGCAAGCGAGTTGCGGCAAACTTTTTCACAGAGGACATACTTGGTGTATACATATATATATACTTATGTACACATATATACATATATTTATGTGTATGTATGTATGTGTGTAGTTATATGTGTATATGTGTATGAAGTCAAATTTTGTTTTTCTTCTGTTGTTGTTGGTACGCCGACACAACTAACGCTGAATGCCAGCTAACACCCACTCATACATCCACACACACACAACATACACACACATACACACAGCCCAAATAGTTTTTTCTCATTTGTTGCACTTTACCCCAAGCCATTACGCTTATCGTAGTTGAGAGACATTTACATAGATCGAAAGACACACAACCACACACACACACACACACACATACACACACATACACCCAAATGTTTGTATTTACAAAGTTACTATCAAGTAAATATGCATGGCGAAGTATGCATTCATACAGACAGGCATTAACATAGTAAAGTATATATATATATATTTATATATACATATATACATACATAGTTAAATATGTTTATATGTATTTGCGTTGCATATTTTCGCAAATTCATTGCTGGTAATTTGGAAAATCAAACGCAAATGGTGTGTACTAGCAGGCGAGAGTAAGCCAAACTCATCCGCCCACCTCCGCCCAATCATCACAGTGTCCCATGCATAAGGCAACCAGTCAGCTGTTGACTTCTGAGTGCTAAGACAAGCAAGCAGCGCGCGCTGCGAAATGACACTGACTATGGCAGTTGCTGCACTGCGCTAGTTGTCCTAGCTGTTACAGTCATATGCACATATACCATAGTACATATATCTGAGCATATGTAAACACACACATACACACATACGTATGTATGGTACATATGGAAATATCTTTATAAGGTTACACATAGTACATGTATGTACTTATACGTCTATATGTATGTATGTATGCACAATGTCTGTCAGCGGTGCAAGTATTTGCAAGCACTCACACACTTGTATATCCTTTTATGTACGTATACATACACGTATATGCCATTAAAGGATATTCGGATTGTCGTTGGAACACTTTATTTTATTTTAATACATTAAAAGATTTCAAAATAGAAAACTGTAACAGAAATGGCTTTGTTTGCATAAAAATAAGTTTGTATAAATATTTGCTTTGGCATTTTGGGCAGCGAAAAGTTGTTACTTTAGGGATAACAACAAAAATACATACCTATATGTATACGTATGTTCTGAGTGAAAAGATTTTTAAAGTTAAACTGTTAGAAATTTAAGTCGAAGAATGGTTCTTGGATGCCTGAAAATACTTGAAAATGGGTAGGAGTATTTATTTATAACTTATTTATTTCAAATACAAAGCTTTTAATGTTATGAACGAGCCTAGCTCCAATAAATTCCAGCCGAAAGGACAAATTTTTGCAGCAATTAGGGCCATATGTCAGCAATAACTGGCCGAATACTCTCTTCCAAGGCGTCAATCGTCTCAGGTTTATCTGCGTAGACAAGCGATTTCATATAAATCCTCAAAATATAGTCCAGCGGTATTAAATACCACCACCTTGTCAACGCACAGGCGCATGACGGGATATAATGGGCTCACCAAAAGTTGATTTCAATAAATGTATCCATCGAAGCTGACTGTATGACATGTAGCGTCCGTCGTCTTGATGAAACCATGGATTGTACACATCAGGCTCAAAAGTCATTAATCATAACTCTATAGCATTGCCCATTGACATTTTTGAAGAAATATAAGCCAATTATTCCCTCCGCCCATAGAACACACCAAACAGTGACTTTGACAGTGACTCCAAATGCGACAAATGCGAATTGAACCATTAGCTAGTTATTTTAACAGATTGCTTGATCACGGAACCCTGACCCTATTGAACCGTTGTGATTTGATGAGGCCGGTCAGGCAGTTACTGTGAATGGTGTTCGCTATCGTGAGATGATAACGAATTTTTTATGGCCACAATTGGAAGATATGGATGTGGACGATATGTGGTTTCAGCAGGACGGTGTCATTTGCCACACAGCTAACGAAACAATGGCTCTTTTGCGCAACAAATTCAATGGCCGTGTTATCTCACGTAATGGCGATGTCAATTGGCCCCCAAGATCATGTGATTTGACACCGTTGGACTTTTTTCTCTGGGGTTATTTGAAAGAAAAGGTGTACGTCGATAAGCCAGCAACAATTCAAGAGCTAAAGGATGAGATAATTCGGCACATTAACGGCATAGAAACTCCATTATGCCTCAGCGTCATCGAAAATTTGGACCATCGTATGGAGGTGTGCCGCCGAGGTCGCGGCGCTCATTTGGCCGATATTTTGTTACATACATAATTGAGTATATGAGCCTATCTATTATCAAAAACTGCTGCATTTTCTCATTCGTTCCTATCTGGGATAGTGGTAGTGTAGTGGTATAGTTTACCTTTCCCGAGAGTGATGTAGAGTTTAGTATTTGGACGTCCCCTATGAATTACCTCCATGGTTGAGTTGTATTCAGTTTTATGGCGTATAGCACGCATGGAGTTTCCCTGTATATAACTACCGGGATGATTGCTCCTATAAGTAGCCTTGCCTAGTGCTGGCCACAGACAGACAGAGACTCCGTTGAATTATATGGCCAGTACAGCCAATACACAATATGTGGTCTTAATTCTTAACACTTACCGATCGCTGCGTTTCTTACACCTTTCTACCGTGTGAATCGAACCATTATTTTGGTAATCTGTTCATTATGAAATGCAGCCTAATCTGGGTATAAATCAAGTGACAGTTGTCAAAGGAACCAAGTCCGAAAGAAGCAGTGCTTTATTAACAATCACACGTCAATATTTTACATAAGGATACTCTTTACTAACTGCACTACCTTCGAAAGAACACCTCATGATCCCCGCCATTATAATCCAAGGAATTAGTGAGTATACCTCAGATATTTGATCGATCTAGGGTTGTTTTTCTAAGGTTTGGCTTCCTGGGCTCTTTCTGACTACTTTTACTTTACATCCTTTCCAAACATTTCCCAAGGCAGAAGTGTTTTTAAGTAACAGTTTCTTCCGCTTAGTGAAGTTCCTGCTTAGGTTCTTTTTATAAATATTTATATATATGAAGCGACATTCGGCCGAGCTCCTCCTCCAATTTGTGTTATGCGTCTTGAATTTTTTACAACTAAGCCGCCTCCAAACGGCCGATGGATTTTTATGAGGAGATTTTTTATTCCATGTCAGATGTATTCTCGGATGGCTTGACATTCACTGCCGAGGTGCAGCCACAATTAGAAAAAAAAAAGTTTTCAATTATTTTAGACCTAAGTCGAACCTGGACTCGAGCCTTGGCTTTCATAATACCATTATTCAATGCTAACCCCTCGGCCATAGCTAGACTTGGAAATGTTGAATGCAAAGAACTCTCTTAGTCGCAGCCAATGCTGAAAATAAACTTCCACTTTTCGAGATTTCACCGAGAACTTTTTGTACTGCAAAAAAACTCTTTCTTACTTTGTGAAAGTATTCTCTAAATCATGATTGTTTTATTTTCCCTTTTTTATGTACTTCCATAAAACGTTTGCCCATTCACAGTTATTGTACTTCTAACAGCAGAAGCCTGCAAACATACATACATACATACCTTATAGGTATTGTACGTGTACATTTTGGTACAAAAAATATTATCTCGCAATAAGTAGTAAGAAGAAAGAAATTAAATCTATCCTTTTCACATTCAAAAGATAATTCCCTTTTTCACTTTTTAATGAAACCATTTCATTTCATATTACTTGCCGCTACTTGACTCTTAAGTTCTCTGACTTTGCTACATACTTACGCTTTATTTATTTGCAGATAAAATGGCAACTCGAAGAAGTGTTCAAAAATAAAAGTTGCGCTGCACGGAAGGAAGAAAGGAAGGAAGGAAATGCATTGAGATAAGAGAAACAACGCTCTGCCGAAGCAATAAAATAGCGAGTCACTTAGACTGTCAGAGCAGACGAGCAGCCGAGCAGTCGAGCAGTCGAGCATAGCAGAAGCTCACTGTACGGCACACCATACAATATAGGCATACGTGTACGTGTGTGTGCAAGTAAGTTGTGAAGCAACCAAACATTCTGCCATCTACTAGCTACTGACTACAGCCAGTTAGTCAGTGTGTCAGTTGGGTGAGTGAAAGTCATCAGTCAGCCAGCCGGAAGAGTCAGTCAAAATAATAGTCAGCCGACACGTCAGAGCACTTCAAAAGAGAGATTGCATGTGAATGAATATCGCTTGCAAATACACACACACACAGTCCACCATACCACCACCAAACAACCAACCAACATTGCCATCACCTTTACCACCACCAAAACGCCATCGAGAACGCAAACTCCAACGCCAACGTACGCCAACGTCATCGTCGTCAACGTCGTTAACGTCGCCATCGTGTCTACTTGCGACGACGAGTCAGCTGAGTTTGTAGCGTTTTTCGCATAGTCAAAAATTGTCTATCTATCACAAGGCAATGAACTTTCTGAAGCAGCTACTTGACGGTTGTTTCGTGTTGTGTGGCTTCAGTTTCTTGATTTTCCTATATTTACCACTCATGTTGGCGATGCCGGAACAGACGCGTCTGGTGAGTGATCTGGATTATCGTTTACAGCGTGCGAAACATGTGCTGCGGGAATCGCCGCTGATAGATGGGTATGTTGGCTGATTTCTCCATTACTAATGTTATACATACACGTACATATATAATAAGTTTGTATTATATATATATACAATAGTATAAGTAATTAATTGTATTCAATGTTAGAAGTAAAGGGTGTTTAGCTATGGTAAGTGATAAGTTCCAGCGCATTTCGATGAGAAAATGTTTCATTGATAGTAAAATTTCCTATCTTCTAGGGTCTTTAAAGCTCTTCGCATGAAGATTTTGTCTATGAGGACTTGTAGTAAAATTTCTCGAAGGATAATTTTCTATAAAATTTTGACCTTCTCTCGGGGTCATCTAACGGTAGCTCCAGGAAACGAGCTGTATAAACGGGTTCGGACCAGAGGGAGTGGGGGGTTAGATGCGTCGGTTTAAGGGGGCATGTAGAGAGGTGGTTAGTGTCGTGCGGGGACTCATTACATGCAGCAGGTACTTTGGGTATATTGAGGTCGAGTCTGGATAAGTAGAACCCTTTTTGTAGGGGAACGTTGAAGTAAGGGTCGAAATTCCCCGGTTAGGTAGGAACTAAGGTGTTGAAGTCTTCCACGAAATGTTTCTCGTAAAATTATGCTACATAAATCTCTTCCAATCATTCAGGCAAGTATTTAAATATTTTTTCAACTTCCAGTATAAAGCTTTAGAGGACCTTGCAAACTATTGTAGATGTGTGGACTATGTAAGGCAGTGAGGCAAGGCTGCCTACAAACCGCTTTTTATAACATTAGGGCGTTCAGGGTGCAAGCGCAAGCGCATGGTTGAGATTTTTTCAACCACTTTTCCGCAAATTGAACTGAAATCGAGGTAAACGTTGTACTAGAGCTCACTCATTTCTATTATGAGTTTTGCTTCAAAGCAAACCGATGATACAGAGAGTAGGAATAAATCCTATCACAATAAATTTGAACACATCATAAGTAAATCTAGAGCTACTTAGCTGCCTGAGTAAATATTGGTTTGTCAAGAGATCACTTTGCGTAGCCGTGAATATACTGTCTCTTTGATAGCAAAGCATTTCCACACGGCAAGCGAGTTGCATTGGGAGACAGAAAAAGAGTGAGGCCAAAATGTGTGAGTATGAGGAGCGTGAAAAGGTGTCCGAAGGTGGTATTGCTCGAAAACTCTATATAATTCTATAATGGAGCAATTTATAGTATGCTCTTGTAGGAACCGAAGAAGCAATCTGGTCACCTTTGTCAAAGCACATTGTTTTTATAAAGGAAACACTTCTCCAGTATGCTGTGCAACACCCAGAGATGATAAAACCGAATCGTCAATCGATGAATATGAAAAGGACAGTTTGAATCTTATTTGACCGCATATAGATTCTAGATATTCACTTTAAGGAAATAATTACTTTTTATCGATTTTAAGGCTGCCCTTGAGAGCACGCTAAAGTATCAAACGTGGTCGCATAGAAAGTTGTTCTTATTGTTGTGGCAGTCGCTCTACCCCGCTTAGGGACAGGCTAGTTAGTCTAAGTCACCGGGTTCCTCTAACGGGAGCTCCAGAAAACGAGCTGTATCAACGGGTTCGGACCACAGGGAGTGGGGGGTTAGATGCGTCGGTTTAAGGGGGCATGTAGAGATGTGGTTAGTGTCGTACGGGGATTGATTACATGCAGGAGGTACTTTGGGTATATAGGGGTTGAGTCTGGATAAGTAGGAATTTAACCTGCTACAATATCCAGACCGAAGTTGCGTCATTATTACTTGGGTCTCTTGAGGCAGCTCGAGCTGTTCGTCTGCTATGAGTGGTGATTTAACTCCGAGGGAGGACGCCATCCTGTCCAGCGGTTGTTGTACGTGTTGCTGGATTGTGTCCATTAAATCTAGTACTCCCTTTCTAATGTGGCTGGGCGGAGATTCAGATCAAACACGGAATCACTCTTGTTAATAGGTGCTGCTTTCGACTGAGTAGACAATTGAAGGCTGAAGTCCTCTCTCGACGAACCCAAACCAAATTCAACAAGTTCCTCAACGTTCCCGTCTTGCTGTATGATGTGGTAGCCAGAACGGTACTGGGTGTTTACAAGAGAAAGGTTTTACTGAAAATTTATGGTGCTCTCTGCATTGGCCACGTCGCAAAGCGCCGTCCATAAAACGATGAAACTATAGGAGCGATAATGAGACGGTTCAGTGATCCAAGAAATAGCGGTTGAGCCGGTTAGGTCATGTCGGTGGAAACATTAGGCGCATAGTGATCTGATTTTACTTAATATTTCCACTCGGCAAACTATTATTGGTTGGGCTATAATCGCCTAGGCGGTGGTTACGCCAAAAAAGATAAACCTAAGCCCCATGGAGATGATAGTTCTTGACCGACAAACTTTTCAGCATGTAAAAAATACCCTGTATGTACTTATACTTGTGTGAATTACATACATACATACAGTTTGTATACAATTATTTGCTAAGGGAAATTTTTTATTTGCACATGATTAAGAGAAATTGTTGCAAGCAACAACCAAACAAATATTTTTATAGTATATACAACATACCATACATACATAAAAGCAACCGCTAATTCAAACGCACACACACACACACACTGAGAAATATGTATGTATATGTATGTAATGCCATTTCCAAAATATTTGCATTACTCGTCTGTAATTAATGTTCACATGTCAACCAAAAGCTAAAAACACTGATGTAATAGATTTTTCACCCCTCCTTCACACACACATACGTACACACACAAGCCAATATACTTTAACTGGGCGCATCTTTCATTTCCAAACTCTCTCTCTCTCTCTCTCCAACTATTACTTGAAGAACTCGTATGAAAATATTTGCAAGTGCTTTTCTGCTAGTGCCCATGAGTATACGTACGTGTGTGTGTGTATATATACGAGTACATATGTTTGTGCATCCGCTTGCGTCCATTTTTCCTTTGTTTTGGCGTTTGGCATGTTGCTGCCAGGCATTTTTGCTTGCTTTCACGCCAGAAATAGATTACGAGTTATTAGTAAAATGTGTGTAATTTCGCTTATAGTTTTTGTTGTTCTTACACACACACACACATCTATTCGTATATGCATATGAGTTTTTGTTTTGTATATTTGCGTAAGCTTAAGTGTTTTTGTAAGTGTATGTAAAATAAATGGTGCTTAGAGTCGTAAATTGATGCACCAGCTGCGGTTGGAACAGTTTTTGAGTATATTTAACTAACGGCAAAGAATTTACATATACCCATACATGGTAAATGGCTTAATTGCATGGTGCAAAACTCTGTAGTGTTATATGAAACTAGTTGGGAAAATACTAGTATATCACTAGAATTTTTTGCACTAGTTCGAAAATTCCTAAAGCAACACCACTTGTACTGGCGTACTGTCCTTCAGAGGATCAGCGTGCGAATCCTGGTTCAAGCAACATCAACAAAGGAAAAAAAAATTTAAGAAAATTAATTTAAATAAAAAAAGAAGTTAATTCAGCCCTCCGAGTGTATTTCTGACAGGGCACCAAAACTCCTCATAAAAATTCCTTGAGCCGTTTAGAAACTGTTTAGGATAAACTGTAGGTTCCTCCATTTGCTGGAAAAACGTCATGACACAAAACCACAAATTGGAGGAGGAGTTCGGCCAAAAATCGCTTCAGCGTAAGTCGATTTTTAACCGCTGAAGAGATTTTCGTCTAAGGTCCTTCTCCAATTCGCGGTGTCCATCTAGTGTTTGTAATAAAATGGAAGCACATAAAATTTTTATTAAGCTGCCTGCGAACGGCTGATGGTTTTTTATGAGGAGCTTTTACTTCTTGCCAGAAATTTACTCGGAGGTGTTGACATTTCATGCCCAGGCTCGCCAGTAATTAGAAAAATTAATTTAAAGTTTCTCTTCAAATTGATTTCGTGATCCTCCGCATGTTCTGCTAACTTTGGCTTGGCTAAAGCGAGCTGCAAGAATTGGCGGAAGACAAGATTGCCGGTTTTTTAATGCTAATTGTATTCAAATTTCCGGATCATTAAATGAATTGCTGATTGACTAGTTAATTATGGGACTGTTCTTAACTAACTATTTTCACCATTGGGATATATCTATATCTATAAGTATGGTATTGTACGAGTATATGCATGGAGCAACATATATATTAAAATAACAAAAAACAATTGAGGCGATTGGGTAAGTTGAAGCAAGAAAAAGTATTCCCATTGCCATCAATTAGTTTTAAGCAGATTTATTGGGAAAAGCATTAAGGAAACATGCATTTCTTATATATTTGACTTAATTCGCTTAAATGGAATGCGGATCCTTCTACTACCAAAAGCTGAACTAAAATTTAATTTTTAATGTTTTTGTTTTGTTATAGCCACATAAACATTCTCTAAAGTATGTTGCTGGAGTGACAGCCCTTGGCCTGATACAAATCCGGATCGTTTCGGTCGCGGGAACTTTTGGATTTCAGTCGCCTCTTACGACAGGCATGCCTTACCGCGGGAAAATTCTTGAATTCCTACACCGCTGGGGCGAATTTCTAATGTTCCTGTGCATCGATGAAATGCACATTGAAATACTTTTAGATATTTCCAGAGCACAAACTCTCCTTTTTTCTTATCCGTCGATCTTTCCAATGGGGGCTACAGGGTTTTCTATTTAAATTAATTTTCCATAACTTTTGGATGATAGTGGCACCGGGATTTGAACCTGAGCCTTTCGAATGTCAGTACGCAATGCTAACCACTCAGCTATCGCGGCCGCCATTACAGTCTCAAAAAGTCACTGTTTGATGTCCTCGATCGGCAGATAAATTCATTGGTACTAATTTCTTTAAAAATGCAGCTGACCTTAATGTTACAGTCAATGGGTAACACAATAGAGCAATGATTAAAGACTTTTTCATGCCTGTATTGGAGGATGTTGATGCAGACGGTCTTTGGGCCCAAGAAGACAGCACTGTATGGGATGCCAAGGATGACAAAAACAATTTTTTTGAAGTAAACTTTCGTTGAACGTGTTATCCCACGTCGTCGACCTTTGGTGTCGGCGCGTCAGCATTGCTGACATATCTAGGTTCCAATTGCTGCAAAAGTATTCGAGAATAGGGCCTTTTGGCTGGAGTTTATTCGAGACAGCCGCGACTATCACTTGTTTTTAATCACTTTAAGAACATAATAGTTAACCCTGATCTTTATAATAAAGCTAAACTAAAAAAGGACCCTTTAGGACCACTGTAATTTCAGACCTTGTATGCTAATAAATATGTACATATGTACATATGTATATAATATCTATATACATAAAATAAATATTTAAGGGGTGTCAGTTGAAGTTTTCCGGTTTTACTAGTAGATGTCGCTAGCAATATGTATAAATTTCTATGATTTGGCATGTATGTAATTTTTTTCTATTGACATTAACCTACAAAAATACGCAAGTCACATTCCGCCAAAATAATAGCGTCATATTTGTTTACCTCAGGGAATATGTCGAGTTTCGTTCCAAGTAAATCGCATTTGCGGCATTCGTTGCTTTTCTTATTTCATCAAAAGAAAAAAGCAGCTGAAGCTGGTAGAAACTTATGGTGAACATGCTCCAGTGATTAGAATATGTGAGACATGGTTTCGTCAATTTAAAAGTGGAGATTTCGATTTGACAGACAATGAACATCCTGGTGCAGCGAAAAAGTCCGAAGACGAGGAATTGCATGTTGATCCAACCCAATCGCAACAAAAATTGGCAGAAACACCACATGTGACTCGAGGAACAATTTGCCAATGTTTAAAAGTCATGCGAAAGATCCAGAAGTATGGAAAATGGGTGCCACACCAGCTGAACGATAGACAAATGGAAAATCGAAAAACCGTTTGTGAAATGCTGCTTCAACGATTCGATAGAAAATCTTTTCTGCATCGAATTGACACAGAGGACGAAAAATGGATTTATTTTCCCCTGGTGAAGCTGGCCCATCGACTGCATGGCCATATCGCTTTGGCTGTAAGACAATGCTCTGTGTTTGGTGGGACCAGTGTGGTGTGGTGTAATACGAGTTGTTAAAACCTGGTGAAACGGTGAACACGGATCGCTACCGACAACAAATGATCTATTTGAGTCATGCGTTGATCGAAAAACGGTCGGAATGGGCCCGAAGACATGGCAAAGTTATCTTGCAACATGACAACGCGCCGCCTCATACCGCTAAACTGGTGTAAGACGCATTAAAAACACTTAATTGGGAAATATTATCGCACCCGCCGTACTCTCCAGACCTCGCCCCGTCCGATTATCACCTTTTCGCATCGATGGGACACTCCCTTGCAGAGCAGTGCTTCGCTAATTTTGAAGGAGTCGAAAAGTGGCTCGTCGAATGGTTTGCTCGAAAGAGAAAAAGTTTTTTTTGAATGGTATCCATAATTTGGCTGAGAGATGGGCGAAATGTGTAGAAACCAATGGTCAATACCTTGAAACATTTGCGATTCCTCTGAAAATTAAGTGTTTTCTTTATCAAAAAAACCCGGCAAATTTCAACTAACACCCCGGTATAAGTCATTTTATATTTATTTATATGTCAAACAATTAATTTGACCGGAATATTGAAAATATTACAAAAATAGTTGTAGATTTGTATTGCTCAAAAATATATGTGTAATTTGCATATAAAATATATTTATATATATTTTTTTTTTCTTACTACATTTTTTGATTATTACAATTTTTTTTAAATTTCCTTTCGACTTTCACTCATTTTTTTGTAGGTTTTCTGTAAATTTTTGATTGATTAGTTTCCTTTGCTGAGTGGTTATGTTTGTCAAGTGTGTGTAACATATATACCTATACACGGAGTTACACTCTTTACACATTCAAATTGATAGGTACAAATGTATTTGACATTTGAATGTGTCTCCTTTGGACATTTGGAGAATTTTTTACAGGCAAACATGTCATTTGCGGTATTTCATTGAATTTCCCGTAAGTGATTTAATCGAGTTATACATATTTATGGTACATACATACTCGTATGTGAAATTGCATTTACGTTTCATGTAGCTCTAAACGATTACTGTTACCTTATTTTCCAATTAAAGTGTACACACAGATAGTATATGTATGTATTTACCAAGTAATTTTTAACTGTTTTGAAAATCATTCATTTCGCTTGCAAATATTTTTTATCTAACGAACTCTACCATTTTCCGTTGGTTATTTTGCAATATGAATATACGAGTACATATAGTTTTCTGCAGTTGATAAAACGGTTGAATGCTTTTATTGCGAAAATAAATAAATGAATTGTGGTACGTATATGTGACGATTTCAATTCTCTTGGCCGAATGAACTGCTTTCAATATTGAAGTTTTTTTTTTGAAAGTAAATATAAGTGAACTTTATTGCAATTTTTGTTAGCTTGAAATAAATGTTTTCCCGAGAATTCGAACTCGAATCGTTTTAGCAAAAGAATGGTCGGATTATTTGAAAAATTTGAAAAAACCGCTCACTGCCTCGAATTAAGTGTGCACCTGAAATTGAAAAAAAAGCATATTTTTATTTCGACTTACTGCGCACTGATTATACCAGGAAATTGATCTGAGAATCGTATTTATATTTCCATGTGCTTGATATAAAATTCCTTCCGTGAAGTGAGGATTTTGAGGATTTTCGGAGTCTGTTTTCATTTATAGATACAGTTCTCAAGATAGGACGTCATATGCGATATCATGGAGAATTACTCCACGTAAATTAGCATAGACTGTAGGATCTCCCTTCTTACGGGTTGGACAGATTGAACAGGTTTCAATTATCAGGTATGCAACCATTTTTTCCTTAGATCGCTGTTTGAAGTTGATCAAAGCTGAGTGAGTTTTCCATCACAATTGATTTGTTGCTTGTATTCGCTACCTCTGGGTATTGTACTTTCACTGCTATTCGACAGGCTGAAGAAGTGTTTCCTCCTTGAGCTCAGTGTACTCTGAACGTCAGTCACCAGATCACCTTTCTCGTTTCTACACGAGTTTTATAGGATTTTGAAACCTACTCCAAGTTGCCGTATCTTTTCATAGAGTAGAGCCTGTTTTTGAGTGATTGTGTGGGTATCAAAGTGAACAAATTTATTTTGAGTTGCCTCAATCTCACGATAGGTCACATGACAATCCTGCAAATTCAGTTTACGCACAGCATCAATACTTTTCGGTACAATAGCTGATTTTGCACGGCCTCAATAAGATTCGTCTTGGAGTGATTTACGACTTCGATTGAATTCATCATACCATCGATGAAGGCTGGTCTTTGATGGAGCTTCATTGCCAAAGGAAATCTTTTCTGCATCGAGTTGTCACGGGGGACGAAAAATGGATTTATTTTGGGAACCCGAAGCTAAAAAAATCATGGCTCTCCCCTGGTGAAGCTGGCCCATCGACTGCAAGGCCAAATCGTTTTGGCCGTAAGACAATGCTCTGTGTTTGGTGGGACCAGTGTAGTGTGGTGTACTACGAGTTGTTAAAACCTGTTGAAACGGTGAACACGGATCGCTACCGACAACAAATGATCAATTTGAATCATGCGTTGATCGAAAAACTGTCGGAATGGGCCCGAAGACATGGCAAAGTTATCTTGCAACATGACAACGCGCCGACTCATACCGCTAAACTGGTGAAAGACACATTAAAAACACTTAATTGGGAAATATTATCGCACCCGCCGTACTCTCCAGCCCTCGCCCCGTCCGACTATCACCTTTTCGCATCGATGGGACACTCCCTTGCAGAGTAGTGCTTCGCTAATTTTGAAGAAGTCGAAAAAGTTTTTTTGGAATGGTATCCATAATTTGCCTGAGAGATGGGCGAAATGGGTAGAAACCAATGGTCAATACTTTGAATAAAAAAATTTTGAGATTCCTCTGAAAATTAAGTGTTTTCTTTATCGAAAAAACCGGCAAATTTCAACTAACACTACTGGTATATACATATATTGCTAATATTTTGCTAAGCTTAACATGAAAACTTATTTTTTATATTCTACATCATTGCAAGTTTATTAAAATTTACCAAAATTTTTTACATTTTATTTAATAATACAAATTTTTTTGTAGCGATAAATCAATTCATTTAAAATTAATTGTAAAATTTTGTAAACTTGATTTTCAAATAAAATTAATTGAAAAAAAAAATTAAGAGATATATTGAGTAGCTTTGTGTTTAAATAATAAAATTGTTCACAAAATTTTTTTAACAAATCAAATTAATTCAAACTTCTGAAACTGAATCACCGCAATGCAACATCAGGTTTTGGTGAAAAGAAAAAAACTAAAACACAACTTTTCATATGAAAAAAGTCCCAATTTATGTCTCATTTATGTAATTGAGCAAATAAAAAAGTTAATTTTTGTACTAGTAGTAAAGCAAGCAGAAATGAAATTTATTTATTAATTTAATGAGTCTGCATAATAAAGCGGAAATTATTTTAATGAATGCGTCAAACATGCATCAACAGATTTTTATAATAAAAACGAAAAGAGTTAACGCACATTGCAATAAAAAAAAGTTGTACAATAAAACAAATTACAAAAATAAATATTACATACACACAATTAAAAAAAAAATATCATATATAAATTACAGAAAAAGTTATAAAAACAAAAACTTAAAAAAACTAACAACTTTTATTTAAATTCTACATAGAATAAAAAATTAATATAAAAAACAATTTAATGTTTTTTCAGCAGCTCCCTTAAGTGTTCTCTGTTAATGAAGTTGTGGGTGAAACAATTAAAGTTGACAATAAACAATGGCACTATAAATTGGTCTGCGCGAAAACGGCGAAAAAGAACTAATTGATTTAAATATAGTTTAAGCTGCGCATTTTATTTACGCTAATAATTACTCATGTAAACCAAAAAACGGTTGGATTTTTTTTTATAAAATTAATTAAATTTTATAACCAACGGACGCACAGTATTTCGTGTCCCGCTTCCATTCCATGTCTTCATATAAAACGATAGCGTAAACTATATTTTCCCATTAATTTTTTTCTGCGCTTTTTTCTTGAGTTTGACATTCTGAATAATAGGAAGCATTAGTCCAGGCAATATCATCCCCTAAAAACAACAAAGTAATTTTTGATAGATTTTATTCAGAAGAAAATTATCTCCAATATAGAATTTATAGAATGAATATTTAGGAATAAATGGACGAAATCCAATTATTATAGATAACCTCACTTTTTACACGCATAATTTCATTAATTAATTGAAAGGAAATTAAGTAATGCATAATGGACGGCGTAGACTCGACGCAATATGATGCCTCGCCTGAAAACGTCAAGCGTTCACGAAGTTAAGCGCGGCAGCAACACGAAGGGGTATACGTGAAATATAGATTGGTTTAGGTGGGAAACATTTTGGATATGCCCCCGAGAGCTCTAAGTTCTATAGAATACTTATATGTGCCAAATGAGAGTATATATACACTAGAACTTTTGAGAAGATATCAAACTCTAGCTTTGTTTTATGTACTTGAATTTCTAATAGATCCCAAAAAAAAAACCGGTTATTTTTAAAAGTAAGACTTTTATCAATTATGTAATTTCTATTTGGTTGGATGAGCTTGCGCCATCTTTCTGGCAACGTAAATATTCCACACTCATAGAACTTCTGGCCTCTATCTGCAAAAAACTGAACCGAGTGCGATTTTATAGCCTCGATATTTTCGAAAGTTTTACCATTTAATGAGTTCTGCAAAGATCCAAGCAATTGGTAGTCTGACAGTGCAAGGTCAGGGCTATATGGTGGATGCATTAACAGTTCCCAGCTAAGCTCTCTCAGTTTTTGGCGAGTGACTATAGATGTGTGCGGTTTAGCATGGCCTGGTGGAATATGACACCTTTACGATTGACCAATTCTGGCCACTTCTCGTTGATGAATGTATTCAATTTGTCCAGTTATTCATAGTAGACATCCGAATTAATCGTTTGGTGCCTCGGAAGCAGCTCAAAATATACCACACCCTTCCAGTCCTACCAAACTGACAGCAAAATCTTCCTTTGGTGAATATCAGCCTTTAAAGTGGTTTCGTGCCGCTTTTTTTAATACTAGTCCAAGACGTCGTATAGAATTATGAACGGTTGATTTTGCTATACTTAACTTCTCTCCAATCTTACGCTCAGTTACATGACATTTTGATCCGATTAAAGCCTTCTCCATCAACCTCACTTGGCCGGCCTGAACGTGGCTTATCATTGAGTGAAAAATCTTCCGAACAGAATTCGACAAACCAACTTCGACACTGTGGTTCTTTTGAGGTCTTATCACCTTTAAGGAAATAACAAAGTAAAATACCTATGTCGAAAATATTCTTTTGTTGGTTCCATATTTAAATTGATACCAAACAAATAAATATAAGCAAAATACTTTTACTTAATAGTATGTATGGCCACAAAAAACAATTTTAAATACTTTTACTTTTCTAAAGCAAGCTAAAAATAACAGCTTATAACTGTCAAAAGAAAAAATACAATTAAATAATCACAAGCTGTTCAAAAATATTGTCAACGCCGTCTGTATGAAAAATCGCAGGTTTCTTTTGGGGCAACCCGATAATTTCCTATTGGCTATACTTTTGACATTGGATTTGTAACGATGGCCGAAGTAAGACAAGTCAAAAAAACTTAGCACAGAAAGTTCGCATTGGGTGCCAGGGTTGTCATTATACATTGTTAATTTTTGTTGGAAGGTTATTTATACATCCACCTTAATGAACTGATTTTTATTAGACCTGATATATGTAAATTTAGGAAAAAATTTTCTTATGAACTAAATTTCAAGTAAATCCAATCTTTGCCCCAGGTCCACTTCTAGACAAAACTTCAAGGAAATCAAAGCATAAATATGAGTTTTCTGAATATATCGGTTTCAGTTCCACTAGGAGAAGAACAAATTGAATTATAAATCAGATTTTTAAGATACATCGAAGAAAGACTGTTCTGTATGATAATTTAAATAAAGACTTACTCCTGTGTCAAATTTAAATTAGATAGAAAGTAGATATGATTTTTTCGAGGTCAAATTTTCCACAGAAATATTATTTCAGATATTAATCTAATTAAAAGATTAAATATGCGCTTAGTTTCAAGAAAATCGTACAATAAATAATACTTTTTTCAAAAACTTCTTTTTCGGATAGATCGAGTCTAGGATAAATTTTCCAAAGAAAGAGTCTTCTTCATGGTAATCTAGGCAAAAAAAGCGTGAATTGATTGAATTGAACTTTAAATGATTTAGATGATGGTTTATAGATCCCTGGTCCACTTGTCTGCAGAAAAATAAATTTCTTTGGTGAAAATCTGTTGCTGGCAAATAAGAAAAACGAGTGAAATTGATCCAGCTGTTTAGGGAATGTGTCAACCTCTCCGAGTATAAATCTTGTATAAAATAAAAGACTCCACAAATCTCCTCTTCCCGAAGCTTTCGAGAGCGATTAATTTCACACTGCACGAACTCAGTTTTGGTGGCATTATGAAAAGAGGCGTCTCAAGTGCTGTCTTAAAATAGAATAGTGTATATTTTCTGTGTGCCAGGTTACATGGGTATTGAAGGTAACATTACAGCTGGCGAACTGGCTAAGGAGACTTTTCATTTAAAACAAGACGTAATAATGAACCTACCAGTTGCTGTAAAGGAAGTGAAGCAAAAGCAAGTAGTAATACTACTAAGTAAGGGACTTTGAGAACGATCTATTGGCTACCAGCAAAATCGCGAAAACTTATCATGGTTAACTTACAAATTTTTCATTGTCGGTAAAGAGGCCGGGTTCCAGGCTGCTGACAAGTTCGTTAATGGGGCATTACCTTTTGGCATCGCATACTTTTAATCTAGGTCAGATAGAAGACAAAAAGTGCAGGAAATGTAAATTTCACGTTAAATCCTTTCGAAAAAACTCCGTTCTAGAACAAAGTGAGAGATGGTGTAGGAGGTCAAGGCGTACTGATATCCCCCGAATATCAGTCAATGGTGAACGCTATGGAGCCATGTTTAATGACTTTTTCGTACTTTATTTGGATGATCTTGTTGTGGGCGACCTTTTGTCAATTTATTGAAGGAAACTTTTGGTGAGCACATTATTTCGCGCCGTGAGCCTATGGCATGGCCTCCTTAAAAGTGCAGTTCAAAAATGTAAGAACATTTCATTCAACTTCCAATTTCCTAATTATATATTTACAATCATAAATATGAATATAATTAATGTCGTTTCCATCGTCGCTTAATTGATGATGTACTAGAAAGTTTTCTAAAATTTTTTACTTTGCGAAATTTTCCGATTCCCTCTTTTCTTCGCCACGTCTTTCTTCATTCAGCCATTTTCAAATAACCGCAATGAAATAAATGAATATTTTATGCTTATGGCGAGAGCTGACCAAAACCGTTATTGCCTAACCACATACATCCATAAAATACATAGAAGAAAGTGAGAGAGAAAGTGAAAATGAAATGCACACTTTGCGCATAAATCTGTTGAAACAACCGCAAATTTATAGCTAAAGAATAAAAGTAAAATGTAATAAAAACGCCAAATTAGCTAATTTTCGCCCGTTTATTGGTGCAGATAAAGTTTTAGTGTATTTGTTAAAACCGAATATCTTTGGCAGCGATAAAACATTTTAAATGCTATTATTTAATAAAATTTATGAAGTCCTTAGCTGAATTAAAATACGTATATGTACGAGTATATACAAAGGAGTATGTATCTGCCTACTTACTTCACTCTTCCATTTATTCCTCAAGTGTTATGTGCGAAACAAAAGGCCTTCAATGATGCTAAGACAGTCATTAAGAAGTCAATGACGGTGGAGGAGTGGATTTGGTAATGAATGAATATTTTAAAGGAGTTCAACAGTAGTGTTGGAAAAAATAGCAGCGTTATGTCTTAGAATTAATTTCGAGCAAGTGACCATTGCGGCTGGCTCGGAAAAATGCCATTCTCAGCACACAGCGCCAATATTTTTGGACAAGCGATTTAATATAACTCCACGAAAACTAGCTTAGCGGTGTTAACTCGCACGATCTTTGAGGCCACGCCACCGGCATACGACGAGTGGTAATGCGCTCACCTAAAGTTATTCTCAATAAATGGATTCTTTCGTTGGCTGTGTGGTATGTTGAGCCATCATGTTGAAACCAGAAGTCGTCCACATCAACATCCTCCAATTCAGGCAAGAAAAAGTCATTAATCATTGGCGGCAATATTTCGGTCGGCTTCATATTTGAAGAAATATGGACCAGTGATCATGGCTCTATAGAGTACCCTATTGACTGCAATATTACGTTCGGACTAAAGATTATCTCTGCCCACAAAGCCCAGCAAATAGTGACACGGTGTCTCAACAATGGCTCGTGGTTATTAACACTTCAAATGCGACAATTTTGTGGTCTCTTCATCGAGCGCACTTAGGCCACTTGTAATACATACTTATGGTGGGCCCTTTAGAAGAAATTCCATTCAGCTTACTAGTTGCTGAAAACGAAATATTTTGCCTGAATTGTGCCAGCGCCAGGAATTGGTTGGACCTTGTACGGGTTTGGAATATGTCTCATCTGTCTGGATTATACTTTCAGCGGGATTTTTTCGGTTCAAGACTTCAGTACAAACTAAATTTATATCTGCAGCACAGTTAATTTTACTCATCACTTTAAGCACTAATGTGTACAAATATACAAACGAACGTGTAGTTATAAAACATGGATGCTCTATGTAAGAATATATGCTTTGCATTAGAAATATGCGCTCAGGTTTCTATTTCCCTTTAGGGAAAACTACTCAGTATGTATGTAGTTATAAACTGGTCTTTTTTTGAGCTTTCCATTTGGTACGAAATCACAATTATCAAACTTTAAATGAGGAAAATACTAGTAAAACACTAGTTCATGTTTGCCAGTTGATATACCAATTCGAAAAAAGAGTGCTATCCTCGTTCTTGCCCACATCTTTTTAACTTCTTGTATATGTGTACTATTTTTTATATTAATATTGGATAAATTAAAATATATCTGCTGTTTTTTTTTATCGCCAGTTGGTGTTGGTACTCTTTTTTCGTGTATATTTCGAGCATTATTTTTCGTGACGACAGTTCTGTAAGTCGTAATTCGTGTGAAAGAATGCCTTAGCCGATTTCGTTCCGAAAATTTGAATTTGATGAAATTCTGCAAATTGTGGATGAACACCGACATGCAAGTGGTCAGCATTTAGTAGAGGCATTTTGAAATTTTTTTTTTGAATTGAACTAAATCATCTCAAATCAGGGTGTCAAAAACTACTTGAACCAGTCTTCTGCCAGCAAGGTTACAAAATTTTATGAGCAAAATTTTATCTTTTGCTCCAAAGATGGGAAAAGGATTTGGATGAAAATGGCGAATCCATAATTTAATAAATTATTTCATATAATAAAAAAATTGTTTTTAAATTGCACTAAAAAGAAAAAAGGGATCAGTTTGTGAACGACTCAATAAAATGGCATATGAGTCTAGAAAGATACTCCATAAAACTCATCACATCTGAGGTTGTTGTACAAAATACAACACGCCACTTTGGTTATTATAATATTCGTTAGTGGCGAGCTAGTACCTATGTATTTTCCAAAGAAATGTTGCTGATATCCTTGAATTCTAATTTTTAATACCTATTGCTTTCAAGTGAGAAGAACTGGTACTATTCTTATTCTTCCAATACCAGTTGAAAATTAGCATCTTCATATACTTCATCAGATTTTCACTGTAGGGTTGTAGATATTCACTATACTCGTACAATAGACAAGTATGCCTTCTTCGAGTATTAACCCATTTTGCGTACATATTTCAACATTGCTCATCAACATAACAATCTCCTCCACCCACAAGCGAAATAGTGGGGCGTAGGTAAACTGAAAAGCGTAATTAACGAATGACACAGCCTCAAGAAGGCAATTAAGCAGAGCTGTTGTGTATTTAGCAATGTACTACTCGAATGAAATCTAAGAATTTGTACATATGGTATGCCTGTATGTATACAAGTAAAGTGTATGCAAATATATGTACGTGTATATATGTATATATGTACGTAGGTATGTGTGTACACCGTTGGAAATATTTATAATATGTTGATTAAGGTGTTGTTCGGCATCTGTTTTTACCTCTAATACCTCTGACATCTTGTGGTGCGCAGTGACAAGTTTTAAACAGAGGGGACAGATTTACGATTTACAGCAACAGGCAGCTGATGTTTATGTATGAATACATGTATATGTATATGTATATACCTTGATGTATACATACATACATTCATAGCCAGTTGTATAGCAAATACTTTAAAAGGTTGAAAATAATGTTTAAATTTCTATGCAAATACTTGAACAACAACAAATTGTTGCGAACATGTAATGTAAATTTATATATGTCGGTGTATAGTATGCAATTGAATGTATGCCGCTGGTATCCAAAGGATTCAATGTACAACAAACTACATGCATGCCAAATTTACCTGTAAAATGCCAACTGACTGAAGCAAAAGAAGAAGAAGAAAAAACTAAAAACATGAGAGTTGAGAAACTTTTACAGCCTTTTAAAGAAACAACATCAACACAACACCAACACCGCTACCACCACCACTACCACTATTTACTTTAATAAAACATTTATTTAACCTAAAACAAAATATATGAAAAATTCAACAAAAAAAAAATAATTTTTTGTTCAGAAAAAAGATATAAAAAAAATTACTGATTTTTTCTAGGAACTAGTAAGTAAATTTGAAAAAAAAAAAAATAGAAAATGGAAATAAAGGTAAACGGGTAAATGTTTGAGTTGTACCGAACATTAGTTGTCGGTTATTTATAATAAAAAAAGTATTCAGGTTAATTTTCTATATTTTTAAACATTTTTCTGTATTGAAAATTATTTATTTATTATATGTATGGTTATATGATTTCTATTGCTATATTTCGATATGGGAATATGAAACATAAGTGTGGTTTATCGGCCAAGAACATCTTTTAAATAAATTTTTCGGCACTGTTTTGCATCACTTGAAATGACACAAAAAACGAATGACAAAAACGTCGTATATCTTTTTTTTATACGTCTGCGGGTCAGCCAAAAACGGAAGTTCTGTTATGTGGGAAGCAGGTCTATTTCTGGACCTACGTCAAACGTAAATTTCGGTAGGACCCCATGTTTGGTTGTGTTCATTTGATTAATGCCTTGAGCTAAGTAATAAGGCGTAATTGTTACTCGTCCTTGCCCAGCCTGCCTCTTAGTTTCTGGGATATACTTTTTTACCAAATAGTGAGTGGAAACTCCTTTTTTATAAAAGTCGGGCATGGCTGTTTAATCTACCTACACTCAATAGATGCTTGGTGTTTTATTTTTAGACATTTGTGGGGTGTTTTTCAATATCAAAACTAACTTACTAAGAGCTTAAAATAATTAAAAAATTTCCTTCTACTTTTTCAATGTAATTTACACCAGCTGATAAGGAAATCTGTAGCTGTTTAGTGTAAGAGGCAAGTGTAACCGCGACATTCCACGAAGGGTTTATGGCAGTCCGCTCCGTCACTGGTTTTCGATCACTGGTCTGTTGGATTTTTCGATTATCCTGCAGGCGTACCTCTCGGTCGGTTGGGCGGAAGTTAGGTGACTCTTAGTTCGGCGTCAAAAAGCGGTCGTCCTTAAAAAAAAAAAAAGATTATAATTGCACGTTAGGTACTGAACTATCACAATTTTCATACAATTTCCGGTTATATGGGAGGTGAGCGTCAGAATTTAGTCGGATTCGTCTCGTCATTCCTAGAAATTTAATGTTAACCCATATACATATATCTCGATTATATGCCGTTATATACAACCGCTAGCTGTACGTAGCCCAGTCGATTACAAAATAAAAGTAGTAGAAAACTAAAACCGAATGATAAAGGATGAAAAAATGATCAATAAACAAATCTCTGCAGATGTGCAACTTTACAACTTTTTCCAGTAGCCAACAGTAACGATGAGCTAGACAACTACAATGTCAGCACTTCGAAGAGAAGCATACATATATATGTATATATGTCACCCATAATACCTCTTAGGCTACTGAAACAAAGTTACTTTGCATAGTTTTAGACATACTTGCACCTACCTAAATACATACATACACATGTGCATGTGTACATACTAAATGGATATTGTATATATATAAATATGTATGTATGTAGTCATGGGTATGATAATACTCTGTTGGCTGGCACTCAAGGTAGATAATGCTGCTGGGCACAGTGTACACACTGCCCTTTATACGTGAAAAAAATGAAAGGACAGATGTTTTTTGTGAGCTAACATATATTGGTGAGTTGCTGCAACTGGTTTTAGGCATACCAATGAGTTCTTTATCGAAAATAATCCACTTGGTCGTAGCTCGCCTTGCAAGTTTATCCGCTTCAGAGTTTCCCCTCGATGTGCCTGTGACTAGGGACACCCGTGAGGGACAGTCTATTCTGTTTGGCTGCCTACTGTGGAGATTGGCGTCAGTCCAGTACTGTTTTGGAGTTCAGTATAAGCGGGCCGAATACTGTCGCTAAAAATGAACATATCCTTATATTTTAAGTGTATTCTCGATTGCGTGGCCTCCCATGGTGCAATGGCGATTTCCAATACGTGTTTCAAGTCATGTATTATTTCTGGATGATTGGCGTAGTACTTTTCCTTATCGGCTTCTCATAAAAACTAATCCAACGGAGTCAAATCGCTGCTGCGAGGTAGCTATTTGACATTTCCTTTTCAGGTAATTATGTGATTTCTCATTCCGAATGATCATGAGGCTTGCATTTAGTTAAATAAATAAATAAGTAAATAAGTAAAAAAATAAATAATCGAATAAATAAATGAACAAATAAATAAATAAATAAATAATTGAATAAATAAATAAATAAAAAAGCAATCAAAAATAAATAATCGAATAAATAAAAAAGTAAATAAGTAAATATATAAATAAATAAATAAATAAAAAATTAAGTAATCGAATAAATAAATAAAGAAATAAATAGCTATTAAATAAATAAATAAATAAATAAATTAATAAATAAATACATAAATAAGTAAATAAATTTATAAATAAATAAATAAATAAATAAGTAAATAAATAAGTAAAAAAAATAAATAAATAAATAATCGAAAAGTAAATAAGTAAATATATATATAAATAAATAAATAAATAAAAAATTAAGTAATCGAATAAATAAATAAAGAAATAAATAACCCAATATATTAATAAATAAATAAATAAATATATAAATAAATAAATATTGTAAATAAGTAAATAAATAAATATATAAATAAATAAATAAACAAATAAAAAACTAAGTAATCGAATAAATTAATAAATAAATACATAAATAAATAAATAAATATATAAATAAATAAAAAATTAAGTAATCGAATAAATAAATAAATAATCGAATAATAAATAAATAATCGAATAATAAATAAATAAATAAGTAAATAAATAAATAAGTAAACGAATAAATAAATTAATCGAATAAATAAATAAATAAAAAATTAAGTAATCGAATAAATAAATACATAAATAAACTTTAATTTAATAAATTCAGTAAATCGGCAAAAAAAAAAACAAATAACTGAATAATGTTAGAAAAGGACATAAACAAACCACTGTAAAAAGAACATCATTTACTTACCGCACCGAGCGCTATAGAAAGGCAATTGTTGGGCATTACCATTTCCACTCGCTATCACCGCTTCGTTACCAGCCCTCCTCCTCCCTATCACAACTTTTGATGTCTTCCGCAAATCCCCAATAAACGTTGAAATCCCCTGGAAACTTACTATGGAAAAAGATAAATTGACATTTTTTACTTTATGTTATCATTTCACCTGACCACTAGCGCGGTTGACGTTTGAAAAGCCAAAATAAATGTCAAACTTTTTGCAGCTTTTTGATTCAGTGACCATGGATGATGGCATCGTGGTTGGCAAGCTAAAGTAAGGCGAAGCCCCAGTGTGCAAGCACAGCAACTCTGTTTATGCTCAATCAAAGTTGCAAGGGGAGGAGGGGGGCGAGCGGGAGCAAATGTTTAAAAACCGTGTTAAATCATTTATACAAAAATATGAGCATACATACGAGTATATGTATAATACCTATAATATATATTTAAATAAAAATATTATTATGCTTGTATTTATGCACTTGAATCTATTTACATACATATGTATATATAAACAAAATAGTTCAATTTTATCTCATTCACTTTACTTTTACTTTACTATTTTAATATAAAAGAGATATATTCTTCATAAAAGCTTTATGAAAAACTGTTTAACATGCTTTAATAAGAAGGGAAAGAGGAATACCTCCACTCTATTGGAAGAATCAGACGTTGGGAGGGACCTGATTACACATGTTGTTTTCTGTTTTCGCCAAACAGTGAAAAGATGAAACGAATTTCGGACTATTGTTGATCCGGATATAATTGAGAAAGAGCTTTCTGATGAGCTTCTGAGCTTCTGATGAAAATTTGTCAGTTAGCTAGAACTGTTACCACGAAGGGAACCAAGTATCTACGTGTATGTATTTGGAAGAAATCGTAATCTTGGTTCGATCTAGGTACATTCTGTTTGGAATAAGATAAAAAATACTTTTTCATCCGAGAAGTGGACCAGGGCTCAATCTAAATCAAAAAATCGTATTTATGGTTCAATTCATACACACTCAATAACACTCTTGGATTCGTGTTTAGGTAGATATCCTTGCGCGTTTGCACTTGTAGCGCCCGCCAAAAATAACTATCAACCAGCTAATTGGCTTTGGACCAAAATATTTGTCGCCTTAACGTTTAACATTCGTTTACATTCTTCATACATATGTATGCACGTGTGTATGTATGTATATTCAGCCTTACATAAATATATTAACTGCCAACAGTGACATTGTCAAGAAGAAGAATTCATTTATTGACATAAAATTGGCTAAGCAAATTTTTTCTGCTTCATATATTCCCTTTTATTTAACGCCAAACGGTAGTAAAAATACCAACAACAACTACAATTACAAATATTTAATGTCAAATAAGTGGGCATTCGAAGAATTGGCTGAGTTTCAGTTATTTGGAAAATGAAAGAAATAGAAAAAGGGAAGAAAAAGAAAAGAAAAAATAGGAAAGAAAAAACTTAACAACAAAAACTACAACTGCAATATATACCATACATACATACGTACGTATAAAGCATGACTAAATATTTAAAGGTTGAATAAGCAGGCATTCTTCTCCCTCCCTCATGGCAAGGCGACTCTCTTACTAGAAAACTGTTATACTATTTGACGCTTTATAAACGCTGAGATGATTTTCGGCCGAACTCCTCCTCCAATTTGTGGTATGCCTCAAAATGTTTTTCCCACACATGGTGGAACCTATAGTCTATACTAAGCCGCCTTTGAGCGGCTAATTGATTTTTATGAGAAGCTTTGATTACCATGTTAGAAACACACTCGAAGGGCTTGACATTCACTGCCGAGCTGTGGCCACATTTAGAAAGAATTAATTTTCTATAATTTTGGATATTGGTTGCACCAGGGTTTGGACCCAGGCTTTCCGAATGGGACAGCTCGTCACAAGCGAAGGTGACTGCTAACGTAGAGGCACTTAATCTACTCTGGGTACACAGTTACTGTTACAGAACTACTTTTACTTAATTTTTACTTTTTCGTTATCTGGATGCATTCCTGTCTCTCTCACTTCGACTAACGTTGTACCCTACGTACACAGTAGGGGGATATTTTTGAGCTCGTAAATTTACTGCGCTTAAGACGGCGCATGCAAAGTCTAGCCTAACATGTTTTGGCTGGGCATGAAGTGGGGTTATAATAGCACTTTCTTCTAAACGTAAGAAAATTTGTAAGATTGAGGTTAATATATCAAGAATAAACGTGCTGAGCCTTTGGATATACATTTTCTAACACAGTGAAAGCGTGAGAAACTATTGTGCAAGAAGGGTAGAGGCTTGAATCATGGTTAACAGAGAAAAGGCTTCGGTGCATCCAATGAGTTTGTAGAAATTAACAAACAGTTGCTGCACACAGACTTGAATCAAACTATTTGTTTTATAAATAAGACCCAAATTGGACTTGACATATAAATGCCAAGCAAATTGCAAAGTCACCCATCACAATCGTCAAATCAACGGATGAAGAGTTCTGTGTGTCGATGAAGAACTTGTGTGTAGGCCAAAAAAACTGCGCTATCAAAGAGCATAAGATATGAGCAGACATTTACTGGAAGTCGAGCTACCAACAAGACACAAAAAGAAGAAACTACTCGACTTAAGGGATTTCATCCAGCATCACAGTATGGAAATGCTGGATAGGAGGACATATCGGCGCTTCCGATACAATATCCATCAACACTCTTTTCCTTTGATTGGCGTGCTCAGAATACAATCACCAACCATAGCAGACGAGCAGCTCGAGCTACTTCGTATGTTTCGAGAAATACTGCCATAATTAAGCTTTGGATGTTGTAGGCGACTCAATCCCTGCATATTAGGACTTAACCCTGACATACTTAAATCATGTCCACCATGCAACGAGTCTCTCTCCCTCAGGCTAAAACAGCTCATTTCCTGGACCATTCGTTAGACGATCTCGACGACAAGGGATTACTTTGCCCGTGCCTAGGTGGGTTGAGCAAGCTGCTACCGCATCCTTCTTTGAGAAGGTGAAGACAGGAGCCTCACAGCGATATCACAATGAGCCTATTGGCGTAAGTGCACTGATATTGACCAGCAGTCGCATCAGACAATGGTATGATGAGCTGGTATATTTCGAATTAAAAAAGAACATCCAATTTTGATAAATAAACCCTTTGTTCTGTTAACTTTACGTTAAGATCTATTAAAAAATTGTATATCCAAATGCAGGACAATCTCGTTTCAATAAACTAAAAAATCTTGTTTCTGTTTATTCGTTTCCATGAAGATCAATCTCTACTTCAATGAACTCCTATCAAGAAAATTATTTTTGTATGCATTTGCAGATATTCAAGTATTTTCAACACATATGCATACATATGCATATACACGTACTTAGAAACACAGACAATTTTGCTTAATACAAAGCTGAAAGTATGCTTTTGTCTTTTCTTTCTATTTTTATATATTCGTACTGCTGCTACCACGACACACATACATACACCATCACAACGCAGTCACAACGATTTGGCATGGAATATACGGAAATTTTTGAAAAATCGTCTGCAAGATTTTCCTTTTGCCGGCAATTTGCGTGAGGTGTTGCCATGGTCGGCGAGCGCTTGGAGTCACACGGATTTGCCGCGTTTGAAAGAGGGCATGGTGTCGGCGCAGGTATGTAAAAAAATAGAACAAAAGTAAAATACAAAAAAAAAAAACAAAAAAAAAAACAAAAGTTCAAATATGTATACATTCACACACATTAACATACTAGCTCATACACACACATATACCATATATGCGCACATATTGAGTTGCATACTTTGTGGCGTTCAACAGGTGCCTTTGTAATGTGTGGAATTTGATAAGTTTCATAGCTTGCAAACAAAGGCAACGCACATACACAAACACACAAATTGATTTTGTCGAGTGATAAACACTATTTGGTGCACTGAAAGAGGAAACTATTTCTTTTTTACAATTTTTACTCTTTGTTTTTTTTTTTACTTTTTAATTTTGTTTTGCATATTTTCATTGAGCTCTTACTCTCCGTACATACTACCTATATACTTCCACAAATACCTTTACATTATAGTTTCACTGGCATTTCTTGTTATTTACTGTTATGTGCTTTCTCTCTTCTCCGCAGTTCTGGTCGGCATATGTGCCTTGCTCCTCTCAACATATGGATGCCGTTCAGTTGACGCTGGAACAAATAGACTTAATACGACGTCTAGTGAATTTGTATCCAAATCAAATGACTTTCGTCACAGATGCTTCAGGTAAGTTGCATGTTGAATGCTATTGCATGCATGATCTACATATGTAATCGTACCTACATATTTTTACTCACTTGTGCTACGGTTTGTGCAAGTTGATATGGAATTATGAAATTTAATGCCAATTTCATGCTCGTATATCGGATGTGCACTTCGAACGTACTTTTACTTCTTACGTAGGGATGACAGTTGGGAAATAGTTGCAATTTTTACTGATTTTCTTTTCAGATTGTGTTAAATGAGAAGAATGAAAAATTTGTTGCGCATAAAGACTTCATTTGAAAATAGTAAAATAATATATTATACATATATATACTATATCTACAATATAATTGGCGCTTTGTACTCACTGTAGCGATTTTCGGCCGAGCTCCTCCTCCAATTTATGGATTAGTGTCTTGATGTTTTTCCAACAAATTAAGGGACCTAGAGTTTATACTAAGTGACCTCTGAACGGTTAATGGAATTTTATGAGGAACTTTTGAAAATATCAGAAAAACACTTGACAATTTCCACCGAGGGGCGACCGCAATTACAATAGATAAATTAATATTCTATAATTTTGGATGTTGATCAAACCAGGATTCGAACTCAATGCTTATGCAAACTACTCGGCCCTTGTGGCCGCCATAGGAGTACAAAAGTTGAGGCCGTTTTTTTTGTTAAAAAAGTAATATTTATTGTGCGAGTATCGAAGTGTAATATTATCCATCACTAGCAACCGATTTTTCCCTTCTTCCTAGCAGCATACGGAATCCACGTCTTAAGTACTCTGCATCTTTTGAGGCCACCCACGAATCAACCCAATTTTTCATATTTTCATATGGTAAGAACAGCTGCTCAGTCAGAGCATGTGTCATTGCTTCGAGCAAATGATAGTTGGACAGCGCAATGTCATGTGAATACGGTGGGTAGCATCGTGCTTCCCAATTTCGTGTTTTTAAGTAGTTCTTAACTACTAACGGAGTGGAGCTCTTCCGACGAAAGCTTTCAAAGGTTGAGTATTTTTATCCATTTGGACCTATCTGTTATGCTGGTTCGCTGTTTCTTGATTCGCTGAACTATGTCAATGTCGCCATATAACTCGTTTATTCGCTGCTGTCAAAGCGTTGCTGCTAATGAGCGACTTGCAGTGTTTGGTACTTGTTCGTCAAGGAATAGATGAAGTCGTGTACAACTTCAAGGTTATGACTGCCAGCAGTGATGTGGAGACGAATAGGTGAGATATTTCTTTTAGTCTTCGTTCACTCTGGTAGTTTCGCTACCCTTTTTTTATCTAATCTCTAGAAAGTGGAAGTAATGCCGTCTTAATTAAGGCTCTAGGAAAGTATTGTACGTTCTATCTCTATTTAGCTCTGCATTAAGTGGACAAAGCTCGACGTCAGAGAAACGTTCTGTCTGATACGCAAAGGACCTTCTCTGACATTGTTTCTGGTATTGCCCAACGTCGGTTTAAACAGCCGCATAAAATTATACTAGGGATACCAAATTCATACGTAGCGGCGTGAGGTAGTTCCTTTTCCTGATTTCAAATGCAGCTAAATAAGACCTTATATCCGATATTGGCGAGACTTCTGCCATCCTCCGACTGTATTTGATCCACTGTTGGTCAGCTTCTCAAGCTATTCATACTCGCGCTCACGCATTTCAGCCTCTCTCATTTTTGTCAATAAATGCGTCTTACTTCCTTCTTTAGCTCTCACTTTGTGCTCTCTTCACTGCCGTTCGACATCTTCATCGTGCCGGCTCTATTTCAGGCATTGTCGAAACCCACAATATGCCAAAGTTATCTTACGTCGAGCTGCTGATTAGCACGATCTCTCTCTCCCCCAATAAAGAAGCAGTGCAATCTGGGTATCGAGTAGCAATCCATTTGGCTGTCTGTGCTAAGATTGCAGCCGACGTCTAACCTTTCTTGTATTTGTTGACGAGCGCTGTTGGTTGCCCAGAGGCAGGCAGACAGTGTCATAGTATTATGACCAACCAAATACTTGAAGAGCTCGAAAAATATATTTTTGATCATATAAGACGGCTTAGGTCAGTCCATGCGACTGCTTTGCACAACTTGCGACTTGCTGAGTGTTAAAAATAGCTGAACACTAATTGCAACCAAAGCCAGGATAATCGCTCAACAGTTAGAGTAAATGCTGACCTGCTTACCTGTAATGATGCTCCGAAGTTGCTGATCTATCACTACTTTGCTTGTTGACATTTCGGCTGAAATAATGTTAAACTGGTCACGCAGGCTTCCGAGACATACCTCACCAACTTCGTCGTATGTCCCTTATTCCTTTGTGAAGAAATTTATTGCTCCTCGCTTTCAGACGCCTCGATGAGCATAATCGACGCTGGAAAGAGGAAAAAGTGTAAAACTACTTATTGTGAGGCGATCAAGAGACACCGAAAACTGTATGTTCGTAAGGAAGTCGGGACCCAGCAGAGCCTGCATGTTTTTCAAGCCTTCGAATCGAGCAGCAATATAGTTTTCACAGTGACGGTTTTGTCAGTGCAGACGATTGGTACCAAAACCTGCTGCTGGCGCACTACTTCCATTGAACTAATGGTTAGTCATAACTTATATTTATTAGTTAGTATAACAGTTAGCAAATGGGAAATCTTGTGTTTATAAGTATGCTCTATATATGGAGATTATTAAGTAAAAAAGGGTAAATGCGATTTAGCCAAAGTAATATTTCTGTATTTATATGTGCATACATACATACATATGTATGTGAGTACCATAATTGAAAGAAAGTTGAAATGAACTTTTCATTCATAATAAATTCATAAACATATTTAGGTATTTTCATAAATTGTCACATTGCTTTACTCTCTTTTCTGCATATTTAATATCGCATATATGTATATATACATGAATATACGTGTATGTATATAGAAAGTACGCATGTGTGCTTACGTTTAAATCGTACCTCCGTTTACTTTCTTTTCAGGAATTGAAGAGGTGCATAAAACTGGAAAAATTGCCAGCCTGATCGGGGTGGAGGGAGGCCATTCGATTGGCACTAGTCTCAGCGTTTTACGAATGTTCTATCAGCTTGGCGCTCGCTATTTAACGTTAACACACACTTGCAATACGCCATGGTAGGTAAATTTATATTTATGTATATATCTTAAATAAATATGTATGTATTCAAATGGATTCTTATGAAACTTAGCACAAAATATATACAAACGTGTAGACAGATGGGAGCGTATATACCTATGTATGTGAGCTAAAATGCACTGATATGTCTGTACTACAGTGTGATAAGCAAAGTTTTCACGTTAACAAAATTATAGAATTTTTTTCTTTGTTTACCCACAACTTGCAAATATTTGTCTGAGTGTAACCATTTTTGTTTTTTTTAATTTTATTTCTTTTTATTTTTCTTGCTTTGTATGCTGCATACATACGAATACATATTGGCGTAAGTGTGTGACTGGTATTTGAAAAGGGTCGCAAAAATGTTGAAAAATGTAAATACATATAAATTGAAAAGTAAACAGAAAAGTTTTGATGCTTCAATGCATCGAATAGTCAAATTGTGGATATGAATGTGAGCGATGAATTTTGAGAACAAAAGCAAAAAGGAAAAAAAAAAATATAAAAGAAACAAATAAAGCAAGCACCTAGAGAAGACCGAGTTCGAATGTAATCCATTCTGAGTTTTTATGATATTTAAGTTTGAAAGTAATCGGGCAGAAGTGCAGGGACATCATTTTTCTCTGTTTACAGCAGCGGTCGTAATGTTTGCATCCATTCGGATGATATGACCGTAGCTCCTTAAACAATCGACCAAGAAGCGAAGCTAATAGGTCTGGGAATGAACTCTTGTCATTAAATTTAATGAGGTCCCATTTAGATTCTACCTAGCACTATATATCGCACTTACGGAATCAAAAAAAACTTTGAACTTTAAAGGCTTTACAGATATCGTGATATAAGATTGAAGTTCCCAACCGGGGCGCTGTATCGAACAAATCTCGACATGTACCAGGTGTGTTTGTTGAAGAGTGCCGGTTTTACTAGTAGATGTCGCTAGCATTATATATAAATTTCTATGATTTGGCATCTATGTAATTTTTTTCTATTGACATTAACCTACAAAAATACGCAAGTCACATTCCGCCAAAATAATAGCGTCATATTTGTTTACCTCAGTGAATATGTCGAGTTTCGTTCCAAGTAAATCGCATTTGCAGCTTTCGTTGTTTTTCTTATTTCATCAAAAGAAAAAAGCAGCTGAAGCTCACCGGTTGCTGGTAGAAACTTATGGTGAACATGCTCCAGTAATTATAACATGTGAGACATGGTTTCGTCAATTTAAAATTTTCAGAATCACTACATGTGACTCGAGGAGCAATTTGCCAACGTTTAAAAGCCATGGGTAAGATCCAGAAGTATGGAAAATGGGTGCCACACCAGCTGAGCGATAGACAAGTGGAAAATAGAAAAACCGTTTGTGAAATGCTGCTTCAACGATTCGAAAGGAAATCTTTTCTGCATCGAATTGTCACGGGGGACGAAAAATGGATTTATTTTGAGAACCCGAATCGAAAAAAATCATGGCTTTCCCCTGTTGAAGCTGGCCCATCGACTGCAAGGCCAAATCGCTTTGGCCGTAAGACAATGCTCTGTGTTTGGTGGGACCAGTGTGGTGTGGTGTACTACGAGTTGTTAAAACCTAGTGAAATGGTGAACACGGATCGCTACCGACAACAAATGATCAATTTGAATCATGCGTTGATCGAAAAACGGTCGGAATGGCCCCGAAGACATGGCAAAGTTATCTTGCAACATGACAACGCGCCGTCTCATACCGCTAAACTGGTGAAAGACACATTAAAAGCACTTAATTGGGAAATATTATCGCACCCGCCGTACTCTCCAGACCTCGCCCTGTCCGACTATCACCTTTTCGCATCGATGGGACACTCCCTTGCAGAGCAGTGCTTCGCTAATTTTGAAGAAGTCGAAAAATGGCTCGTCGAATGGTTTGTCTCGAAAGAGAAAAAGTTTTTTTGGAATGGTATCCATAATTTGCTTGAGAGATGGGCGAAATTTGTAGAAACCAATGGTCAATACTTTGAATAAAAAATTTTGAGATTCCTCTGAAAATTAAGTGTTTTCTTTATCGAAAAAAACCGGCAAATTTCAACTAACACCCCTGGTATATCGAGACACTTTTTAAGATCTGAATTTTTTTTGTTTTCCACATTACATAGTTTGATAGGCTTACTAGCTTTGTTTTAATATTTTGCAAGATATTTTTGCGATGCAACGGCTTATTGTAGTGCAACTGAAAAAAATAATTACTTTACGCACCTTTTTATCCGCGGATTTGTGACACTTGATTTTCTATAATATATATAGAAGCAGATTATGTATTATACTACATACATATACATATCTACGAATTAAAATGTCAAAAACGCATAGTCAAGTACAAGGATATGAACATAAATATGTATTCCCATATATGTAGGCATGATCGTGTGAAATATGCAATTTAAAATATTTGTAAGTACGCCCAGGACTTATTCAATGACATGCGAAAACATATAAACATAAATACATATGTATATGTAAATGTAGGCACGTAAAAAGTTTGTACATTTTTTTTGATGAGTTCACCTGCTACGAATTTATTCGCGCGACAGACACCCGTGCATATACATGCATCGCCAAATCAAAATCTACCCAGTAAGAAAAGAAAGTGGAAAAAAGTCTTCAGCATGAGGCCATTACAAAGGTGCAGTGAGATGAGTTTTGCTCTATATAAACTAACAACCTAAACTAACCTAAACCAATATCAACCAATGTATTAACGACGTAAATCGTTTCTGGAGTATTGCTAAGCTTATAATGGGCTAAGTATACCTATGTTTTACGTGATTATGGCAGAATTGATAATAGCGCACCTGCCGTTTATTTTTGTAGATGTTCGGCCAGCCAAGTAAAAATACCAAGTAAAGCCAGGTTCTTCCTCATCTGACCTTTTCAAAGGTATTACTCTTATTCTGCTTCCACCGCCATATACTGCTTATTATACTTTCAGATCTGTAGCCTTTTTGTCTATCCCGACGACATAACCCAGATATCATAACTGCTGTATTCACTATCGCCCATACGTAGAGGACCATTAATCTCTCGGTAAACATTTTTCTGGAAGACTTTCAAAGCTGACTCTTCCAATGTTGTCGTTACTCACATGAACGACTTTTAGAGTTTGGTGTTTGCTTCTTAAGAGAGCACTTCACTATGCAATTACTTATTCAGTCAAAAACAACAATTCTTGGCAAGAGCAATTCGGCATTGGACTTACAAGGCTAACATTACTTTCGCTGTTTATGCTGGTTCCTATTTAGACTTCAAATTTTTATGACTGCCCACAAAGGCGAGGCTATCAAAACGCAAATGCGCTGACTATTTGTTGATGACAGATGATATTAATGTAGAAATTCAACTTGCATAAATATACTGGTATTTAACTAGTATGAGACTGATGCATGATCGGGTAATTGATATATTATATGACAATACCGAATTAATAAAACTAACATGAAAAAGGGATGG
>JAWMAG010000039.1:11392500-11412500 GCA_037013455.1 Ceratitis rosa
ATGACCTATTCCCGGTTTTCGAGCAGCTTAACATATCCATTATGTAGCCATTTTTTTTACTGTAAAAATAGTTTTGCAGATGCCGAAACAAATGGTCAGTTGATGTCAGGTCCGTATATGGTGGGCGCATCAAACTTCTTAACCAAGCGCCGTCAATTGTTGCCTGGTCATCAGAGTAGGTAGACCTTCGCCACCTCTAAATAAGTGTATGAGTTCGTTAAGCCGGGGAGGACTACACTGTAGTTTTCCCAGTGGAAGAGTAGCTCCTCGCTGTCTTTAAATACCTGACCTCCTTCTTAGAGGAGAAGCAGTAGATCCTTGCCATCTTCTGATAACTAAAATAAGAAGTAGTCGCTCGTCTATTTATTGAGAAGTTACCTGACACTACAGCAGTAAACTCAGGACTTATGATGCACCTATGTGATGTATATGGTAGATTTATTGTAATCTCAACGGGTTGATATGTTATTGATGTCCTACAATTTTTTGCTTACTTTTTTCAACACGCCGCTACACTGTGCTGCAAGCGCCAGCTACGAGTCTAACATACAAAGTGTACTTTGAATGTTGGCTATTGCCGCAGCGGAGTACTTATTTTAAAAATTTGTAGTGTTTAAATTTTGTGAAGGACATACTTAGCCAACGTAGACGATTTGATCTAGTCTTTACGCTTGCTCTTCCTCTAGAGTTCATACCAAGGCACACATAACTATGTTCCTACTATATCCCTGCAAACAATGTAACTACTCCATGCACACATGAAATATATACTCTAAGTGGACATTAGAGTAATCCGAATATAGACTACAATCAATACAAAATATATGGTCTCATTAGGCCTGAACCAAAACATCTACTCCACCTCGGCATAACATACGAGTAATCTATGGAGTACATACCATACAGTGGGTTACCTTATGGAGTATACCATAAATGATAAATTATATTCGAAAATACTTTTAGTTTCGAATATAATCCGCTGTATTGAAGGGTTAATAAAATTTTTGTATTTATCATATAAACTTAAATGAATTTTTTTAATATATTTGTAATAAATATTTAAAATATTCCAATTTGCTTTTTTGGTATATTTTCATTGGAATATATAATATTAGCTCACATTTCTTTAAACCAACTCAATTTTATTTTCACACACGAGTATATTAATTGCGATCGTTAAAACACGATCACTCTTCGGCTACCAACGAACTGATAGCGAGACATCAGTTGATCCAATAGTACATTACAGAGGAGTACTTATTGGATTATTCCAATGTAACACATAGACCAAAAATGTTTGCAGGGATATAAATACATAAATATATGTATAGTATCTCCCAAAATGACTACGCTGCGCAATGAAAAACTCCCGGAAGTAGTAGAAAATGCTGCAAAAGGCTTTATATACCAAACAATAATATTTCCAAGAGACACAAACACACACTTGTATATTGTTATATTTACTAGATAAATAAATATATGTACAAATGTATTTTTTTTTACAAATATCAACAAATTTTTATATAATTTCATAGTAAATATGTACATGTTTTTCGTGGTGTAAATATGCACATATTTATATATATTTATATGTATATATATATTCAAATTCCGTTTACTTGGCATCGTTTCAGGCACTCAATGGCGGTCTGGTGATGGTCGCATTCTATCCACATTTCCTTAGCTGTTCGAGTCAGGCGACACTCGAGGATGTCATTGGTATGTAAATGAATGCACAAACATCAACACATTTACCATATATGCGTCCACACATATACACAAACAAATTTATGTGGATAGTAGATTGTAGGTCGCAATAAAATATCAAAGTCAATATCATATTAATATTCAGTAAAATGGAAAATCGATGCAACTGTTGGTTGTTATGCTGCTCCAGCAGCAGCAGCTCTTGTTGCTACATAGCAGTATACGTGTATACCCACACAAAATGACATTATTGCAAAAACAGCGCTAGGACACACGAGTATGCCAAAAATTCAAAAAAAAAAGACACAATTTTGAATTTAAAAAATTGGAAAATAATTTGTTTAACATTAAAGCAACATTCAGTAAGCGTACAACAAAAATTAAAATATGTACATATGAACAAATATTTGAACTAAAAATTACATGACGCATACACGAGCGTACACTTGCAGTCGCACATATATGTACACGTATGCACCCTAACCTCAAACTATTGTCCATTTAGAATTTTAAATAATCAAAAATTTTAGCTCAACATGCATGCTGTCTTTGAATTCTTGCCATGTGTGTGCATTAAATTTATTGTGGTTTTATTACATGTATTAACTAATTCAGTTTGCTGCATCAGTCCATTTAATGGTTTTAATAATTTTGGTATTTGTTTAACTCTGACATAAATTAATGGCATCTGTGTACGGAATTTGTCAAAAATAGTAAATGGGCAAATGTGTTTTTGAATAATCGACAAAATAACATATTTACACACTTAATGCATTACGAGAAATTGAATAATCATAAAATATCAATAGATCACAAGCTATTGCTTGTTCTGAAAATTAGAAAAATAATAATACAAAATTAATAAAAACATCTACAATAACTATTGGTACAAAAATTTAATGAGATTGTTCAAAATTTCGCTCAACAATTATTTGATCCTGCCACTTGTAAGCTTAAGCTTAAGCTTATTGCAAATTTCGGAAGTAATAGATCAAGTAAAAAGTAATCCATTATTTTTGCAATACATAAATGGCTTTAGTGAACTGTATCTCGCGCTCTACAGAATAAGTGCAGTTGGGCTCCGCTAGATGACGTTAGAAAGATGATATTTTGTACTAAAAAAGATAATGGGAGAAGTGTTGATCAGTTAACTCAGTAGTGTTTGACCGCATATCGAAGATGGACACTCTCTTCTTCTCTTCTTTATTAGCAAGGGCACCGCTTACGCGATTTTAGCCGAATCAGCAATAGCGCGCCGTTTGCTTCTTCTCTTCGCTGCATCACGCTAGTTGGAAATACCAATTGAAATCAGTTCGCTCTCCGCATGATCCATGAAACGAAGTAGAGGCCTTCTTCTTCCTCTGCTTCCACCGGTGGGTGCTGCGTCGAATACTTTTAACACTGGAGCGGTTTCATTCATTTAGACGATCCGTATTGTGAACGCATAAAATACTATAAACCCTTCGCAGACGATTTCTCTCGAAGAATCCCAAAGGCGACTCATTAGATGTGGACATCGTCCAAGCTGCTGCGCCACATATTAGGACTCAGTCCAAACCAGCGCTTGTTGGGAGACTTATTCTTCGTTGGATTTCAAGCCTGACATTATTATTGATGCTAACGCTGGTCCCTGGATAGATGAATTTTTGGATTTTTGGATCAGTTCTCGGATCGGATAAATTTTTAGGGAAGTAAGTTAGTAGACTTGGTGGTATGCAATCCAATTTGTTGTTGGTACTCATGACAGGTCTTTGAGTTTATAATCTCTTCCAGCCAAAAATTTCTATCCATCAATTACGAAAAAGTCATTCTTTGGTATTGGTAAGGTGACTGTTCTTAAGAGTGATGGAAGTTGACTTTAACCACTTTGCTGCAAATGAGTGAAAAAAGTAATGCTTCAAACGGTTACTTGCGAGTAAAGTTGTACTACCGGAAGCTTTGCCATACGGGTGACTTGTGATGGAGATCTCAAACCCAGGCATAAATTACTACAAAACAAATAAATTGACCAAAAACATTTTACTTCATTAATAAAATGCACTCGGTACTTTTTTAGAATTTCTATATTGGTATATACAAACATATAAACTCTCGTTTCATATTTTCTTTAATTTTTATATTTTTAGTGCACATAAATCACATACGTGAAGTTGCTGGCGTGGATCATGTGGGTATTGGTGCGGGTTACGATGGTGTGAATCTGTAAGTACTTTTGTTAATATTTTTATTTTCTAAATGTAGAGTAAGCCAAACAAAAAAACCAAAAAATGTAGATATATATATATATGCACGAGTATATAATTTTTTTTTCATATATTAGGTGAGGTTATACTGGTTGGCTGTTACGCCTTACATAGAACCGCTGGTTCTTTGTAGTTTTAGATGGAGATTTCGTTTTATACGAGCAAAAAGTATTCGACGTACTGGTTGCCATGTCCTTTGCGAAGCTTTAGAGAGCCTTGATAACCAATTTAGATACTTCAACTAGTACTTTGAACAGCAAAGCGCTTAAATATCTAAGATAAGTTATAGATAAAGTTGGGCAGAAGCGGTAGAGGTGTGGCAGCATCTTACTCATGCTTTCCATCTTGCTCTTTCTATATACCTATACCATTGCTACTAACGCCAATTCTGTTATGTTATGACTGGCCATTAGGTTAAAATCCGTCCTTTCTAGATCGCGTGTACAGAAATTGTGTGTGTTTTTCTTCGTTTGCACAGTGTCATTAATATTTCTTTTCCCGGTTCGACAGCCAGACGTTTCCTTCAATCCCCTTGTAGCCTGGGCCCAGCTTATATGCATTTGCTTTCTTACAGCCATCTTGCCGAATGCCTCCCTGCTTTTAAGGAGATTTACTGACTTAGGAGAGATTATTGTGAGATTATTGCCTTGGTTATCGCTTGACTATCGACATATAAATAATATTTCTGATGTGGTTTTGCACTGCTAGTTCCCTTGGAAGATTTTCTCCGCCTGTAAAAAATCGAAAATAAAAAATAAATATTTTCACAGCAGATTTGTTAACAGTTTGTGGTTTCAAACTTTCCCCAAAGTAATTTCGAAATGACATATGTATATAAAATTTTAGTTAAAATGTCAAAGAAAGAAGCAGAACGAAGTACCTCACAATACTAAAAAAAAAACATTCCAACCCATTAGCTAACGCTTTGTATAACTGATCCAAAAATTCCCGACTGCGGCAAAGAGATGTTCTCGCCATATTTTAAATTTTGCTTTAGTAGATTCAGTAATAAATGAATTACTTTAAAATATATACCATATATATATTAGATATTGATATAGATTATAAAATATGTATGCAAGGCTTTTCTACAAACCTTTCTTCAATTGCTTACATATTCAATGCTTCTGGAACTATAGTTAGTAGTAATGTGAACTTCATTACTTGCCTTTCTAATCTTTTAATGAGCTAAATAATTCGCTTTTCCATTTTGTTTTCTTCTTCTTTTCAAATAGTGTGCCGAAAGGCTTAGAAGACGTATCCAAATATCCATATCTCTTCGCCTCATTACTGGCGTCTGATAAATGGTCCGAAGCGGATATAGCGAAAGTGGCGGGGAAGAATTTAATACGCGTTTTCAAAGATGTCGAAGCGGTAAGTAAACAGATGAAGGATGCAAAAACTGAAATAAGTCCACCTGTGCCGACCACGCCATGCAATCAAACAGCTAATTAATTAAAATATATACATATATACATATACCTATATTATTTAAAATGGTAAAGAAAATATGTATTTAAACAAAAACAAGAATTTAGCCGAAAAAGTAATTAATCAAGTTTACGGTATATAATGGAATACTTATACTCGTATGTAGGTATGTACACTACTATAGGTACTCGTAGCAGCTTACGAATGAGACAACGGGAGACCGTTAATCTTATTCACTCAAATTAATAATCGAAAAGCAAAATAGCAATAATTACAGTTGATATTTAAGTATGTACGTGTATAACCAAATCAATGTGTTTACTTGTATGCTATGTATGTATGTATGTATGTATGTATGTGCGTAAGTTTTATTGTGTACTCCATTAATTATGCAAAACAAAAGGAAAAAACGAACAGCAGCAACAATGCAGAAGTAAGATTTATTGAGAAAAAGTTCATAAAAATGAAGAAGTAATTTTGAAATAAAAAATTGTTGTCGAACAGTGTAGTAAAGTGAAGTAGAATAATTGGTTAAAATAGCATAAGGAGGAGACGAAAGACGAAAGCAGCTGCAAGCAAGCAAGCAAAAAGACATTTAATCCAAATGAAGAAAAATAAAACTTGCTTCGTTGAACATCTTTCCTTTGCTTGGTAAATGGTATTTTTACCTTGCGTTTCTATATACCTACATACATATATATTTTTTTTCATATTTATGTTTTTCTTTTCATTAAGTATGCAAACAGGAAGAAATGTAGGGAAAACATGAACGCAGTTGAAATGCAAGTTAGATAAAATGTTTTGCTTATGCTTTTCTTTTTTCAATTCCATTCTTTTTTTGTAATTTTCGCAGCACTTTTTTTGCTCATCAATTACAATTTGCAGAAGTAAAAAATATAGATCTGTTTTTGTTTACCTACGTTTATGTTTATGTGTGTGAGCAGGAAAATGGCAGTGACGAAAAGTATTTTGCATGTAACACAACTGAGGGTCGGACTTGGGGCTGCTGAACGGGGTTAAGCCAGTGTAAATGGCAAATAAAGGGTGTCGGCACAGCACAGTAATATAATGATGTTAGAAAGCTTTTTAGTTTGGTTTTTAGTCACGCTTTGATACGAGCTTTCCAATTAGAGGTGTTATTGTGATATTCAAAGAAAAATGGCATTTTTTGAGGTAAATGATCGGATGTTTATTTGAATGTAAAGAGGAGATATGATATTAATAATGGAAAACAATATTAGCCAAATGGCTACGTTTACAAGACCGGATCATATCCTTGCTGTGAAATTGACCATTATCACTAATTCCATTTTTGAGGTCTTGAATCAATTTTGGCCTATTGGCATAGACCTTATCTTTTTGACGTGACCCCAAAGAAAGAAATCACAAGCTCTCGTTGGTCAATTGCGATTAGCTCTTCGAGAGGTACCACGATCTAGAAACTTTCCCTTAAAATACTGTTGGTTTCGTTGCTTGTGTGGCATTTAATGCCGTTTTTTTTTTGAAAATAAACGTTGTTCAGATCAATACCATCAAGTTTCGGGGCCTTAAAAAATCACTTATCATCTCTAGATAGCGCAATGCAGCCTCATCTTCGAAAAGTAAGGTCCAATGACTCCGCCGGATCATAAACCGCATCAAACAGTTACACGTTGAGGATAAAGAGGCTTCTCAACATTAAATCTTGGGTTTTCCGAGCCCCACATGCATTAGTTTTGCTTATTGACGTATCCATCGAAGTCAAGATGATTTTTCAATGAAATTCCGGCATATGCTCATGCATTTCAAGGACCCAATCAGGAAAGTTACGACGTTGTTGATGATCCACCGGCTTGAGTTCTTGTGTAAACCGAACTTTATAAGACTTAAGACCCAAATCTTTATGCAAAATACGGTGCAATCACTTTTGTGGTCTACCCAATTCTGAGGAACGAAGACATACCTGGGTCTTCTTCAATACTTTGGGCTATAGCATCAATTTTTTTAGTTGCTCTTGAGTGGCGGGCACATGTTTTATTCTTCACATCACTAACTGGTCACAACAGCTTAATTTTTACCACCAATTTCTGTATTGTGGTCCGACAAGGTGCTCATGATGACCGAAAAATGTTTTTTTTTCTGGTTTCTTGGTTTTCTTTCAAAAGTCTTATCCTTAACTAGTTGCGGTATTTGTGAAACAGATACAAATATCTATTCCCGCTTTAATCTTTGCTTAGTTGCGAGAATTTTTTTTAAGCGTGGCTTGCGGAAAAATTTAAATTTATATTGGTTCTTTATTCGAAGATGCAATGTCATAAAATAATATTGCATGCATTCAACGAAATGTTATGAAATATTGACAACATATCAATGGTGAAAATATCCTTCCAAAGGTGATAGAATGTGCCACCGTTAACTAAATTTTTAGTAGATCCAAAATTTAGGGCATGCCCCATGCGACCTTTTACTTATTTGTACACTTATCTTGAATTAAATTTGAATATTAGATTTCTGGCTCATGGCTTGTGCTGACTTAAAGAAGCAGAAAGTAAGCAAACGGTAATTCGAAACGAGTATGAAATTTTTCTAAATAATTTCTTTCCAAATCATTTCGGTTCAAGCTGTGCAATAAATATTAATTTACATGTACATACCTACATATATACATAAGTATGTTAGTCAGCATTCATGTACACAACTTTAGCTAAGATTCCTTAAAAAAAAAAACAAAAAAAAAACAAAAAATAAAACAATAAATAAGAAGTGAAAAAATAAAAGTGTTGTTGAAACTCCAAAGTAAAAGTGGACGAGGAAAAAACTTATTGCAAAGTTAAGGGAACTCAAACTAAGTTATGCTTGAGCATTTATCAAACTCAGGCCATCGTTGCATTAAAGAGAATTTTACGCATATTGGTGATAAATACATTCACCCACACCACATGCGCTAAAAGTCCTGAGAGTAACAAGGTACTAGGTAGAGTGTAGAGTGTAACCCGTGCTTTAGTAAGATCTAAACAACCTGCTTTCTCATTTCGTCCTTTTGTTCGAATTACTCAGTGTGACTACTTATATCTTATATGCTTCTTGTGGTGTGCCCATTAGAATGACCTGTGAACCTATAATTACAGGGCCTTAGTTCTGAATCTGTTATATTTGGGCCAAATCTGTTTCGTTATTTTACTATTTACATATTGATTTCATTTTATGCTGAGCTATTTGCTAAAATTGTAGTAAAAACTCTTTCCTAATCACTGTAAGTGGACATAGTATTAGCTCCGCTTCGCAGCCGATAAGTGATGCTCTCAACTTCGCCAGCTCGTCAGCATTTTCATTTCCGAAAACCTTTCTATGGCCGGCAACCCAAGTTATGGAGATGCCGAGTTGATCTACCAGCAAGCTTAAGACTTGCCAGCAATTATTTGTGATTTTGGAGCTTACCATTTGTGGCGTTAGTGACAGCAATGTCGCTTGACTGTCGAAGTATTTGGCCAGGATTTCAGTCCAAACAAATATAGAATATCAATTTAAATAAACAGAGCTCGACCTTAAACCACTTCAGCCACCACTTACAATTGTTTAACAATTCTAGCGCGTAGTGTGGTTGATAAGCGATTCATTCTCATAAATGGTTTGACAGATGCCAAAATACAGCCCAGCACTTTCAAACCATGAAATGGATAGCACTTTACTATCTCCTTCTCTTGCCTCTGTACGGTAACTTTTACGTTAAAAATTCGTTAAGCCTTTCGTATTGTTCTTAGAATTTTGAAGTAGTAAAAACCAATGAAATTTTTTTCTTTTCAGAGAGAAAACATTGAAAAATACATACGAGTATATGTTATTTATAATGTGTTTTCATTAAAAATAGAATTTATAGTATATGTACATATATACAAAAACATTTACAATCAAGCTCATATTTAAAATTTTAATAAATCAACATAAAATATAAAGAAATTTTTTTTTTTTGGTTAAACACAATGAATGTACATATATGCATATATATTTATATATATTTTATTTATTAACAAAAATGTTTGATTAAAATATACATACAAATTATTTGAGATTTTTTCATAAATTACATACACATTGAAAAGAGCTACGAAAGTATCAAGTTAAATTTTCTGTTAACTCAAATATACACATAAATATTTTCATCAATAATGGGCAAAAAAGCATAGCTTAATGTAAACAAAACATGCATACATACATAATACAATATATTAGCTGTATATTACTCAACAAAACAAAAATTGAAATATATGCATTTATTACAGTTATGTACTAAATACTCTAAAAATGTCTTTATATTTATTAATAGGTATTCAAATGGGAGGGCGTTTTTTTTTTAATTAAAAAAGAAACATAGAAATAATCAATATTTATAACTACCTTTTTACAATAATTTTTTTGTTCAACAACACAAAGCTTTATGTATATAATATTTCTTTTAAACTATTGATATTTAAAAAAGTTTTCACCGTTTTTTTTTTCTTTAATGAACATTAATTTTAATCAAGCTCATATTGAAATTTATTACCTTGACCTTAAGTTATTTTTCAGATGGCTTCATAATTCCATCCGCGTAGAACTTCTGTGGCTTAATAGCCAAGAACTTGCCCAAATGATTCTCAGCGACTCTGCGGTTGGCCAATTATATTTGAGGTCCGAGTGCATCAAAACTTAACAACAAAGTTCCATAAAATCAAAGAAGTATCAGGTCTGGAAGCTGGGTTTGAAGTGTCTATTGTGAGCTGTTTAATTGTTGACAGTAGAGCTCAGAATTGATCGTTTCGACAGGCTATAACAGCACATTATAGGCAATTCACTTGCAATTCCACCACACACTCAGCATTACCTTGTTTGTGAGGATTTGAAGTTGTTTGTAGAGTGTCACCGGCTGTTGAACATACTTTTTCCATTATATATTCTCACTTTAAATAATTTTTAATCGCCTGCCATGAAGTGCATCCGAAATGGCTCGACTTAGTCACGTTGGTTATTAGGGCAGTCAATTTTTTTAATGCTAGGTTGTGTGGTACCTCCGAAAATCGAGCATGCCGGTCTTGCTCCACCAGTTGTAAAATTTCATCGTGTTTTAACGCTACTGGTCGACCAGGACGATATACAACTTTAACATCAAAATTTCAGTAACAGCATCGAGACATTCGAAAGTATGTAAGTACCAGATGGAGCCGAGTTAGATCCATCAAAATTATACCGATAAGATCAAAATGACCAACTGTTTGTACTCAAACTAGTCCCTTAGTTTTTGAGATATTTGAATCAAACTTGATAAAGAGAATGGCAGGGATTGAGCCAAGGTTGTACCAACAATCAAAAATTATAGAAAATTTATTTTTCTAATTGCGGTCGACCCTCGGTAGGGAGCGTCAGCCAACCAAGCATATTTCTGACATGAAATAAAAGACCACACATAAAAAATCGGCCATTCGGAGGCAGCTAAGAATAAACTGTACCTCCAATTGTTGAAAAAATATAAAAACACATAGCACAAATTATAGGAGAAGCTCGGCTCATTTGCCGACAAGTCTCTCATCGTTTTCGTCTTCTTATACATACATATGAGCCTGAACGATGATGACATCAGCTGAGTCGGCCTTGGGAGTCTTCGAGAGAAAAGTTTTTGCGAAAGATTTATGGTCCTTTCGGCATCGGCAACAGCGAGTAAAGCAGACGATGGAGCAATGACATTGAAATAGTTCTGAGAATCAATTGACAACGGCTGGGTCATGTGGTCCAGATGGATGAGAATACTTCAGCTTTGGAAGTATTCAATGCAGCACCCGCTGGTGGAAGCAGAGGAAGAGAAAGAAATCCACTTCGTTTAGTAGGATCAGACGAAGAGCGACTTTGCATTCTTAACAGGAGCCAAACACCTTAACAACCATTTGTTCCAGTCTGTGGGAAATTTTCTGAATGGTATGAAATTGGCTGAAAATCATTTGCCTAAATTCTTTGCCGGTAAATCACAGAGGTTCAACACCAATGGAATTATGAAGCTAACCAAATAATGGCAAATTTTGCATAGAAATTATTTGAAATTAATTTTAAATAAAGAAAAATATTGTAAAAATTATACAAAAAACCAAAAAAAAAACGTGTAGGCTTCTTTTAATAAAAATAAATGAAACTGCCTGCCTCGAGTACAGCTTTCCTACGCGAATGATGTGTTTTTGAGTTCTCAAGGAAAATTATAATCTTTACCCAAATTTCAAGAGAAGTGAGAAGTCTAAACGAAAAAATACATTTTTTTATTTCAAAAAACGAAGAAAATAAAATATATATGATTTTGTTTTTATCTATTTGAAATGTGGAAACTGTGTAATCTTTTAATCTCTCAAATTAAACTAAACTCTACGGGTGTAAGTAGTTTTCTTCATGGGAAATGAACAACTCCCCCTATGGTAGATCTACGAGTATCTGGTTCCAATAGAGTCCTGGAGAACTGATATGGTTTTTGAGTCAATTCTAGTCAGTTAAACGCCTGTTACACCATCAGGAATTGTTAAATCAGTCGAGTGACTTGGTGAGTTTTTCAACTGGTTGACGAAAGAGTTAAGGGAGAACCGACGTTGGATAAAATTGTTAATGTTTAACATCTTACAAAATGAGAGCATTCTGCTATATTTCTCTAACAAACCATATATTTATTTATATATACTTTATATATGAGTATTTTTCATATTTAATGTTTTCCTACCAAACTAATATTTTTTATTGCATCAGTAGCAGGTATTCAGCAGTCCATTCACGGAAATTAAAAAATTATTGATTTGTTATAAATTCGTTAAAATACATAAATAATATATTCCAAGTATTCAAGGGACGTAAAAAATGTTTGAAGCTCTGGCACATAATCGTATATATCTATTGTATATATATATACATATATATAAATATATTCATATATAGTTTATATAATTAATTTAAAGAAATAATTTTTAGATCAATTAAAAAGTGACTCAATAACCTCAAATGTACATACATATGTATATGTATGTGAATGTGTACGTATGTATGTACATACATATATACATAGATCATGCAACAATGGCCGTAGGCACAGCTAGATGTCTTATACGTACATACATACATAAAAAGTTAACAAAAAACAAAATCAAAATAGAAAAAAACGGCTTCTTGCCTCTAAGTCGAATACACAGGGTTATCCATTTTGCGGTTTCGAAAATAAACGTTAATAAAATGTTTTGAAAATATATTTTTTTTTCATTATTTGGTAATTATAAAGTCTGGTTCTTGTCATTATATGTGAAACACTACAACATTCAAACGACCGCCTCGTGAATTTTTGCAGACTTCGATTCGTTTGACGAAATTTTCGACCAGTTTTTGGTACAGCCATAACAAGACGGACTGTTGGTTTTGAAGTGCTCAAAAATTAAAGATTTATCCGCATAAACACTGTCTTTCGCGTAGCTCCACAAAAAAAGTCCCACGGTGTCAAATCACACGGTCTCGGCTGCCAATTGACATCGCCACGACGAGAGATTACACGGCCGTCAAATTCTTTCATGTTGTGTGGCGCATGGCACCATCTTGTTGAAACAACATATTGTCCAAGTCGTTTACTTTAACTGCAGGCCAAAAAAAAGTCGGTTATCACACGACCATAACGCTCCTTATCGGCAGAGACAGTCTCGTCGTTGTCTTTTTTAAGGAGGTAAGGTCCAGTCACACTGCCGGACCAAAGTGGCGCTTTTGTAGCCCAAAATGTGACCATAGAAACACTCGGGTCTTCGGCTTTCACTTACAGTAGCGATATTTGAGGTGAAACGAGAAAAACGATGATGCATAGGCCTTACAATATCTGTAAACGGAACAGTCACTTCAAATTTCTTTGAAATTTACCCGTTGCTTGAGTAGTTGGATGATCAGGTGCACCATAATCTCCTTTCAACTAAAAGAAAACATGATTGGTTTTGGGAGTTAAGTTTGACATATATCGAAATACAGTCCTGTACTTTTGAAACCACGAAATGGATAGCCCTATACAATAAATCGATCGCTATAATTATATTCTTGTTTTTCGGTTTTTTATCTTCTATTTCACTGAAGGTGCGCGATCGTATGGAGCAGAAAAAAGTTCCGCCTGTCGATCAAACTATACCGCCCGAGGATATTATGGGAAGATCATACTGCCGTTATCAAGGACCAAGAACGTGATTACCTTCATAAGAGAACGTGATAGAGATAAAGACATAAAGCGTGAAACATAACCAGAGAGAGAACGAGAGAGAGATAGAGAGAACGAGAGAGAGAGAGAGAGGGAAAGGAAGAGAGAATGAGAGAATGAGAGAAAGATATGTATAGAGTGAAAATCGCCGCAGTAGATAATGTAATTAATAAATATATATAGAAAATAAATACAAATACAAATACAAATACAAATATGTTGGCAAAGTATTGTAAAACAAAACGAATTTCATAAATTCGGTGTATTTCCTTCGCTACGCACAGAAACATATAAGACATACAAATTGAACGAATGTTAAATTACGAATTAAATATCTACGAAAATAATTATTATCTACGTTCAAAAACAAAACAAAAAAAAAAAATAATAATAATAATAAGAAATTTCACAAAAATGACGATGAGCACAAATTGCAAATGATAGTTACAAATACATATGTATGTAATAAGCCTGTAAGTATGTATACATGTATCTATTAATTAATTAAGTAAAAATAAAAAGGAAAAATAAAAAATAAAAATATTTTTTCAATAAATCTTTATCAATGTAACAAAATTTAAAAGAATTACACACGTACATATTTACAAAGATTACAAAAAAAAAATGTTGTCTGTAAATAATTTTGAAATACATATACATATGTATGTACATACTACTAGCATAAATATAAACACTGTCAAACCTTTCTTGAAGTGAGCTTGATGACGTCGGCAATGTAAGAATGCAATTCAAATAAAATATTCGCCATAATAATAAGAGGTTGGTACGAAGAGCTTCGTATGCATAATGGTACATTGTTAAGGTTATACTAAAGGTGCCATACCATAACACCATAATCATAGTAACAACCCTGACTATATTTAATGTAATTATTTATTGTTTTTTACCATAGCCACAACTAGTTGATATCTTGTTCAAATATTTTAAATTTAAATTCGAAAATCGTAAAGAAAGCTAAACAATTTATCTGTTTTGAATAAATTAATATATCATTTGGGAGGATTTTATCATATTAAAGTAAAAAGAACTGGCATTTCCATCCATAAAGAAGTTTCAATGCGGACGTAGATAATGGATTACGAGTTATGTTCTAAATAAATTATGTATTTATTCAAAACTAATTTATTTTATTTATTATTTCATTAATTGATGCCATCGTCTTCAAAGTAATCTCTATAGAGACTATGCCAGCGCCAATCCCCCAAACAGTTCTCAAACCAGATCTTTCATATAGCTATGTTCTCTTTATTTATATATACTCATATACTGCCATTGCTTCAATCCATCCTTTGGAACTTGCCACCATCTAGCTTCGGTACAACGAGAAGTGGCGTTCGAACTAGGGAGTCTTCTGGTATGAAAGCCATAATGTCAGCTGTGACTCTCGCAGTAATAACTTGCAGTTGGCTATACGATTAATGGGTGAGCTTTAGGAGTAATAAAATGCCAGTTTGAGCCCCAAGCTGATATGGTTTGTTGATTGTGGTCTTCCTGTGAGGCCGCCAGATGTTCTTGAATTAAACGGTTGGCATCAGTAAATACTGGACCTTTGCCAATACATAAATCTCGACATGGTTAGCGACTGCTAATAAAGCGTTTAAATGCATCTAAAAACACCTGCGTAGCCAGATAGTCAATATATCAGGAGGTGCGCAGCATAAACGATCCGCAGTAGTCAAATATTAAGTTGGGGGATGGGTCAGCTGTTTTGTGTGGATATGGTTATGGCACCCCTAATGTAACCTTTAATTCCTTTAATCTTTTTGGCGGTAAGGGCTCGATTCATACGTACACACATACTCCCAAAAAGAAAAAAAAGCATGGCAACTACAATAAATTTTACAGTTGAATATATTTATGAAAAACTTTAAAGAGATTTTAGGGTCGGAGCAATAGCACATACATTTCGAGATTTATTTGCGTGATACACAGATTATTACATACTGAGGACAGATTCCGGTGTGAAACCACGACGAATGCGTATGACTCTCTCATGAGTCTTTGCTTTTTGTTTTAATTTATCTAATCTAAATATTTTTTAATGTCCTTACAGTTACAAGATCATCTTCTTCTCTTCTTCTTCGTTGTCCGATTGCACAGATCACGTCGTCGTGTTGCATTTATTTGAGCCCTTGCTGGGAAAACTTCTTAATTTTATCGTCACTTTTCACTTGGTGTAATGCATTGAAGACAACTGATGACAGTTTGGCTGTCAGAGTGCAGAGTGCAAGCAGCTATCAGGCAACTCACGTAATTTTTTTTGAAATACATTACACAGGTTCTTCCTCTTAATTGGTATAGAGACCGATTATATGCGATTATATGTAGCTTCAAGAGATTGACAGATCGAAAGCAGGAAGTGATGTAGTACAGTTTTTACGGAAATTACGGCTGAGTTGCCTTTAGTTTAGTTGAATGGCAGCTTTCTTGAAGTCGATGTTGTACAGATCTGTGGAAACAAAATAGCGAAAGATTTCCAGAACTTTTGAAGCAGTCCTTGGTATAAAATCAGTAATGAGAATACGGCCGATCACTGAACTCTCCCAGCACTCGAGTTGGAACAACGATGGATATTATACGATGTTAGACACCAACGCTTGATCGATCAAATGTGATCCGAAAAATCCAAATAAGATGATTATTTTTGATCAAAAACATAAGATAACAAAAACATAAAAATGCATGATATATGAAAACAAGTTAACAAGAAAAAATAAAAAGTTTTGAAGCACCTGAAATGATAGATTAACTAATTAAAAGAGAAGAGAGACCCACAAAAATGTATACCGATCTGATGAGAAGGGCGAGGAGAGTTGATTTAGCCATGTTAATCTCTTTGTCTGTCTGTCAGCTATTTGAACTCGAATTAGTCCCTCTATAGTAGTTTTATACTGTTTTCGTCATTGGTCCGAACCGTCCAGATCGGACAACTATATTATGTACCATATACGATTGATTTTTCAGATTTGAGATTTTGAGTAAAAAATCCGACAAAAAAGCGCATAATTACATTCGTAACTACAAATAAATATTATCTTATCAGGCCGATTTGTTCAAATATAAGGGTTTGAATCAAAAACCCGTCAAAGAGCATATAAGAGCGACATATATAAAAAGCATTGTCACCGAAAATTATAGAAATTTGATAAATATATTAAGGGTTTAACTTCGTCGGGCAGTACTAGTTTTTTTTTTTATATACCTATAGCCTTTTTGGATTTTGAAAAATATTTTACATAAATAAATTTCATCATTCTCACATCGCAATCGTAAGGAGAAGATCACTCTTGCCCCAAGCACATTTTGGGAGCTCTTCACTTTGCTGTTACTGGTTGTATGAGGACACAATAAACACCAGATCACAGCGCAAACCTCTCTTTCCTTTGTTCTGAATATTTTTTTTTATCTGAAAATGTGAAATTTTCCCAAAGCAGCTCATTATATAATATTCAACCACAGAAAGGTGATTTATGCCATCAAATTGCCTATTAATTTTTATTGATTTTCTGTTTAAATTAAATGCAAGTGTATGTGTGTAGGTTTCGAAAAATGTACCTAACATACGTTTGTCATAAATAAATCGTATCAATTTCACAAATTATATTTTTACTCGAATTGACAAATTATGCCGCTACATTGATACATATAATTTCAGCGTTAAACCATAATTTATATCAAGAATTATTTCTAATTATACATATGAATTTACTAAATTCAGTGAAAATAATATCTACCACATAAACAAATAAATTATATTATATTTAGGCGTGCGTATGTACGGATTATTAGTAAATTAGCATTAAATACCAATTAGTGATTAATAAAATAGATATTCGAAATAATCAAAAAATGTAAAAATTTACGGTTTATATAGAAGTGATAAATATGTATTACATAATAGTAAATAATTATATTTATTCTTTACATACAAAAGTGTGTGTGTGTAAATAATTTGTTGCCACAATAAACATAAAATATACATATGTACTATAATATAATATATAAATACTTGCATATGTACTCGTATGCACATATTTAGTACAGCATTTGTATGTATGAGGAATTAGTTATGTAAATAGTTTAATGACAAAGGATTACAGGACAAATTAAATGAAATCTATGTACTTTAATACTTTACTAAATAATTAGTAATTAAGCTGCGATTAAACATACCAAACATTAAATGATTAAATTCTATAGGGTTATCCCTTTTGCGGGTTCGAAAATAAATGTAAATAATGAGCCTCTTATTTCATTTCAGAAATACACTCAGAGGACTTGAGATTTCTTGCCGAGGGGCGACGAATTTAAATTAACAAAAAAAAATTAATTTTTCTATAATTTTGGATGTTGGTTTAACCAGAACTCGAACCCTAGCCTTTCGAGTAACAGTAGACAATGTCGGCTATCACAACCAACGGTGTCAAATCGCACGATCTCGGTGACCAGTTGACATCGCCAAGATGAGAGATTATGCGGCCGCGAAATTTCTCTCGCAAAAAAAACAATTTCGCTCGTGTTGTATGGCTTGTGGCACCATCTTGTTGAAACCACATGTTGTTATGTTGTTCAAATCGTGTTCTTCAATTGTAGGCCAATAAAAGTCGGTTATCATAGACCATAATGCTCTGAATTGACAGTGACAGTCTCGCCGTTGTCGTTTACAAAGAAATAAGGTCCATCACAGCTCCGGACGAAGGAGTGCACCAGACAGTAAGTTTTTTTTGGGTGTAATGGCAACTCCTCAATTATTTGAGAATTTTCGCTACCCCAAATGCGTCAATATTGCTTATTTCGTTTTTTTTGAGTGAGAAATTCTCGTCGTTGGAGAAAATTTTGTTCGGAAAAACGCCGTCCACTGCTTGTTGTTCGATCACCCAATCGACGTACTATAAACGTCATTTTATATGATCAGCTGTTTTCTATGTGACCTAGTTTTTAAATGGATGTAGATGTAAGTTCAAGGGCAAAATACTCGATAATGTGCCGTAAGAGAGCCACAGTTCATGAGAACTGCAAGAAACAAACACATTCGGGTGGAACGAGCAAAACGATGATACACAAGCCTAACAATATTTGTTACTGATCCAATTGGTTGAGTAGTTGGACAATTATGTGAACCATAATCTGATCTTAAAGCACGAAACATGATCACGTTTGAATCACCATTTTTGTGTTAGGTTTTGACAATTTTAACTCTTCGTGTGGTTGTTAAGCGATTCACTTTCATATATGCCTAAATTTTAATTAACACGAAATATGTTTGGTTTTGGTAGTTAAGTTTGACAGATGTCCAAACACAACCCTGTTCTATTGAAACCACGAAATGGATAACCCTTTAAAATTTCAGAGCCAAATGTAAATACATATACACTAGGAAAAGTAAAAGGACTAAATTGTGATGGAAGGTGTTCCGGAATAAGTCGCAACGGATTAATTTGTATAGTAATTATGCCTACTTAGTCAGAAACGGATAATATAGGGAATTCATTTGTATCGAGTCAACCCTAACGGTTACGAACCGAAATTACATGTTTTTACCAAAAAAAAAAAAAAATAAATAAAATGTTAAACAAGTACTTACTTATATTTCAACCTTAGTACAACAAAATATTAAATTTAAATATTTAGGATTTGTTAATAACAAGAATTTCCGCTCACTTATAGTCGACTCAACGAAATCATATTAATAATTTCCCCTTCACTTCATCTTTTTTCGGTTGTTTCTGACGTTGAATGTTACATCAACAAAAACTAAAAGAACGGTGGTATTCCCTTGCATCCATAACGTATTCACTGAGGCATGACAACTGTCGTTTTACCTGATATTTTCGAAATCCAATAGTTTTATTTGTAGCTGTGCGTAGGGAGTTTGAAATGCCGTCCCACAGTTCTCTTATACCGATACTTGTGGATAAGTGCTCTCAAAAAGCAGTCGTTCTAGGTTGTCTGTTGGGTTTTTCGACCTGTTACCTTGCCTTTGTTAGTTGACGGGCGCTATTTTCCGCACGGAGGCAGGTACGTATCTATGCTGCTACAAGATAGTGATCAAAGTCGATGTTAGGCCCTCGAAACGTACGCACATCTAAAACACTGGATACATGTCTTCCGTCTATCACAACATGATCGATCTGGTTGAGAGTGTTTCGATTTGGAGACAGCCAAGTAGCTTGGTGAACTTTCTGATGCTGGAATTTAATACTACAGCTAACAATTATTCGGAATGTGGCCTCAAATCATTTGGGTATGTTTCATCGTGAAGGCTGAATGTTCTCAGAGCTGTGTTGAAGCACATTTTTCACATCGTGCCTGGGCCAGCGTTCATGAGTATGCTCCGGGCGCTCATAAAGGGCAACTTTGGTCACATAGTCCTTCTTCTACCGTCGGTGAGTGTGCGA
>JAWMAG010000039.1:11417500-11465000 GCA_037013455.1 Ceratitis rosa
CAAGAATGTATCGAGCCAATTTCTGATACCCTGTTCTGAAGTGAAGCGTACTCCGGTGAGGGCATTCTGCATTGATCTGAACAAGTGCTAATCGGAAGGTGCTATGTCTGGGCTATAAGGCGGATGCGGTAGAACTTCTCAACCACAATTTTCCAAATAGTTTTTAACTGGCCTTGCAACATGTGGCCAAGCGTTGTCATGATGAAAAATTATTGATTCGTGTCTGGTCGCATATTCTGGTCGTTTTTCCGCGATGGCCTTTTTCAAACGAATCATTGTTTTCGGTTGAGGTCCCCATTGATCGTCTGACCCGATTTCAATAGCTCACCCTTGTGGTCCCACCAAATACATAGCATAACCTTGGCACCATGGATATTCGGCTTTGCCGTGGATGTCGATGGTTGGCCGGACTTCACATACGATCTCTTGTGCTTTGGGTTATCATAATGAATCCATTTTTCATCGCCAGTGACAATCCGATGCAAAACTGACTTCTTTTGATGGCGTTGAAGCAACATTTCCGACATGCAGAATCGACGTTCTACGTCTCATGGCTTTAATTTATAAGGCACCCAATTTCCAAGCTTCTGGATGAATCCGAATAATTTTAATCGTCTGGAAAGAGTTGCTTGATCAACCACAGATGAGCACGACGCGAAATAATATTAGTGGAGTCCTCTCTTAGAAAACCGCACGAATTTAAAAACGGATAAATATTTTTCAATGATTTTGCTTTCACGGCTATTCTTTCCAACTTTTTGATACAACTTAGTTCATACTATATTAGAGCAGGCCACTGCCAGGATCAGACCTTTATAGAAGAAAAACGCATATTTATATAGACAGCCAAGTGGCTATTAAGGCCTGGCTATCAGGAACCAGGCCGTGGTTGCCCTATATTAGAAGGTAATCGCAAGGCTGGTAGAGAATACAAGCTTTCACAATTACTCTGTGCGGAAGAGGATGGAACCATTGATTTACCTCCAGACTCGCAACAATTGAATGCAAAACTTAACTTTTCACTGGCGAAAAAGGGATCAAACTCCAGCCTGAAGCGGCTAATGCTACGCAGTAGGACCTCAATCAGCAACGGACAAAGAGCCAAGGTGCCCATAATCGCTTGATAATAGAACAGTAATGTTCTTCAAGTTGGAGACGCAATAAGAAATGTGGCAGTACAGCTTAGATCGTCTGATATTGCTATGGGCGTTGTAGCCCCTAAGTGAAACTCAGTAGAGTCAACCAAGTTCAACTTAATCTAACTAAGTACAAGACAAATTTTATTCCTGAGTTATCTCTTTGCTCAAAAACAAAGAATCTCTTACAGAGAGACTCGAATCTATTCCATAACAAAATAAATAGTGCCGCCAGACAGCAGTAGTCCAGTTGTTGAAAGTGGATTTATACCTCTTAATCGTGCATCAGTTTAGCTACATCCTTTAAATACTAGTCCAGAGCTAGTGTATATCCACTCAGTGCTTCATCCTTTCACTGCAGGATTGGTTGTGGTGTCGTGGCTTGTGTATGCATATAAAATTCGATATTCCCTAATTATACATCACGTGGCGTCCAGTTAATTACATAAATATATGTACACCTTTACCGATGCCTGATTATATTACATACATACACGTACACATGCAGTAGTCCCACACTCTCTTATAACGGTAATTACTGTACTTTAATAATTGTTTTCCCTTAAGTGAAATAAAATAATATTAGCACATCATTTTAGAGTGGGATAAGTGTGTTTGAACTATATATACTCGTAGACGTATAAAGAAGTCGTTAAGATTTCACAGGTGAAATAGGCATTTCAGCTCCCACGAGCGCCAAAGTAATTGAGAGAATAATGGAAATATTTAGTTAAGGGCAAGTAAATGTGTTGTTTGAAAAACATTTTCATATGAGAAATTGAAATAAATTATTAATGGAAATCACATTAATGAGATAGTATGGTGAATCAAGACAGTCATTAAAACTGATTACAACATGCTTGTATAAAAATCGTCTAACGTAAAAAGCTCATAGTAGACTATGTTGTCCTCTACAGGAGGGGTTTATCAGACAGACTTTTCAGAGATGCCCTGCCTTTTACATTATCTGCCTATATTTTTCATCTATGATATGTTCCGCATTGCCATTTAGAAGACTGCGATTCGAGTCCTGTTCCTTTGTGAAGGAATTCAAGTGAGATATAGTTGACTATGCTTGACCAACTTATGGAGATCTCGGTGATAGTCAGTAGTTTATTGTTAATGATCTAAACACCTTAATAACTGTGTAAAGTAACTGTACCCTTCAATATATTCTTCAGTCTTCTTAATATTTCAATAATACTGTATCGAACGGTTAACCATATGAGAGCTAGAATGGTGGGTTTCTTGAAAATATATTCAGACTTTTCTTTAAAATTATCATTTTTGGGGGATTTACGCAAAATAGTTGTTACTCCTAATCAGAGTTGAGTAGCAGCTGTCAGCTTGGTATGAAAGTGTTCTTCTCAAGGAGTTTCGAATAACCAATTCGCTGATTGCTTCGCCGATTCAATTACCATTCTCAACATAGCTGCCGAAATCTCAATCAATCTTACCCGACCTCTACAGCTCTTAGCACACACTCGCAAAAGAGGTCACAGTGGGGATCTGTGTAGACGTACTTCACTTGCCGTTCGTCTTTAAATTGTCCCAACGTTATCCTGCTACAAGGTTAGGCGACGATTGACGAACTAATTTATTACCTAACGCATCAATTTAACTACGTTGCACGAAAATTCTTCAAGCTACTTATTTGTCATCGTATCTAAGGACACAGAACCAATTTAGAAAGAAATGTTGTTACCATGAGGAATGCCGTGATGCCGTGGGAAGGAAAAATGTTGCAACGCGAATGTTATAGGAAGTATATTAAGAGTTGAAGGTATAGCGATGAAAGATAAAAAGAGGAAAGAATGAGTAAGTAGGAAGAAGGACCATTATTTTTAGTATCATGTTAAACGTCCTAATTAGTGCAAGAAGGTAGCTGTGTCAACGCCGCTTGGAATTTAATATTCATGCAGAATTTATACGGCTGATGCTAAGAAGACCAAAAGATCTAGTAATTGAAATGGCTCTAGAAGCCGTTCGATACCAAAAGAGGTCATTGAATTAGAAGACAGCGGTTACAATAGATAGGTCATATTATCTGTATGAGCTTTGAAAGCATACGTTGCAATAAACACTGATGCAAACAGAGGAAGAGGAGAGGATGCCTTCTACACCCTTGGAAAGATCAGATGACCTCTTGGTGTCCCCAGCTATCGTATAGTTGATTCAGATATGTTCATGGAAGCAGTACCTACACCACTTCAAAATAATATTTACAGCATTTTTCTTTAATAGCAAAAAATTTGTGTGAAATGGTTAAATATTTTAAATCAAAGTCCTCCTCCATATCTGTCTGTCTGTTCGCAATAAACATAAAAGATACTGAGCGGATTTTCACGCGGTTTTCGCCAGTATATACAGAGATATTTCGGAAAAGTTTACATAAACCGTTTGTACATTTTTTTTATATAAGTTTGTTATAAATCTATGCTCACTAAGAAGGCTGGTGTTCCTTTTTCAGAACAACATACGGAAGTGGCTGGCATTTTAAATTTTGATTTGTGTAACAAAGCATAAATAATATATATAAATTATCTAATGAAAATTATAAAGGCATCGAAGTGGAGAGATAATTAGACTGAGTGATCAGTTAAGCACGGTAGTATCACAATGGACTTACAGCACCTCAATTCCTCTTCTTCATCACTGGTATAAGCTTACGCGATATAGCTAAATCAACAATAGCGCGATATTCACTACTAATCTTCGCTGTTTGGCGGCAATTAGAAATACCAATAGAAACTAAGTCACTCTCCACCTGATCATTTCTTTGCTTTTACCAGCGAATACCGCAGCGAATGCTTTCAAAGTTGGAGTGCTTTCATTCATTCGGACGACATGTCCCAGCCGCTGTTTCTTCATTCGCTGAACTACTACTACGTATAAATCGTACAGCTCATCGTTCCATTGTCTGCGATATTCGCCGTAGCCAATGTACAAAGGACCAAAAATTTTGTCTCGAAGACTTCCAGAGCCGCCTCATCGGCTGTTGACATCGTCCACCCTTCTGCACCATATAGTAGGACGGAAATGATGAGTGACTTGTGGAGTTGGGTCTTGGTTCGTCGAGAGCGGACTTTACTTTTCCAATTATAACACCTAATTGGAAACAAAATTCACGAGAGCTTTAACAACGCTAGTATGAAATAAAATCAAGTGGGACCTTGAGAGTTTGATAAAAAACAATGCTTTATAAATTTTAAGCCGAAATGATGGAATATTTGAAATATTTCTACCGTAATTAGCGATTCATAATTTAGACAAATCAATCAAGCGAGTAAAACTGCAATCGGAAAGCCATTGCAGACCTGTGTAATTATATAAGCATTTTCATATATGAATATGTCTGCATATTGAGTGATGTATGTATGTACGTACGTGTATAATGGTGACTAAGTAAGTAAATAACACTTACACAAATTCTACTCCTGTTTCGGATTGACATTAGTGTGGATTTGAAGGTGCGAGCAAGTACATACCACCTGGCAACACTCCCTCACTTGGTACAAACTTACATATGCATTTGACAGGCGATATGCCACAAAAGGTAAGTATACGTATGTAGATTTGTTTTGGCAACTCGATTTGAGTAAATAAACTACAGGTAGAGCTGTCCATTTGGTTTCACTTGGCTTAACATATCATTATCTTTATTATTATCATTATGCATACATTCATACATACGAGCACATATGTATTTATATAATATACATACACATATACCTACATATTAACGTTATTATAGACAACAGCCGGTTTGTGAACAGAACAATCAAATAACATTTGTATGAACCAAGCGTTAGACTCCGTCAACGACATGACCAAGTGTGATTGAGAGGGAGAGAGAGGGAGAGAGAGAGAGAGAAGCGGGCAATATCATCAGTTTTGATGACGGACATTCCGCATTAATAGCTTCATTAATAAAATATTAACCTTCGATGCAATCGTAAAGGGAGTCCAGGTGAAACAACATACATACATACCATACATACAGCACAATAATATAAACAAATATGCATGCATATAAATTTAGATACGCATACCTACTTGTATGCACGAGTGTATCTGTAGAAATAGTTAGTAAAATTTGCTCACCCAAACACTTTGGGTCGGTGTGCTTTCTGAAATTTTAATAAACAACATAAAGTGCCTTTTTTACCACACACACACACACACACACATGCACATACACTCTAGCTGTGAGTATGATAAAATCGTATATTTAATAATAGTTATGGTATATGCAAATATACACATGTCTTCATATACATATATATAGCTTCTGCTCAAATATAAACGAGACTGGCTCAATAAAACAAAAACGGTTAATTATTCTTCAATATTTATTTTATCCCCTTCAAAATAGTCACCATTAGAGGCGATACACATATGCCACCTTTTTTTCCAATCTTCATAACACTTCTGGTAGGCCGCTTTAGGTATGGCTTTCAATTCCTTCTTCGAATTCTCTTTTATGACTTCAATCGACTGAAAATGCTTTCCACGAAGCGGCAATTTGAGTTTAGGGAAAAGAAAAAAGTCACACGGTATCATGTCGGGTGAATACGGTGCTTGCGGAACAATATTTACGTTGTTTTTGGTCAAATAATCGCGTACAAGACGAGACGTATGAGCAACAATTTTGGAACAAGTCGAGCAGACACAAGTCTCATGCCCAAAACATCGTGAATAATGCTATGAGCGGATCCATTTGATATGTTGAGCTCACTAGCTATCTCTCTTTCAGTCACACGACGATTTTCCAACACAATTTTCTTTACTTTTTCGACGTTTTCTTCGTTTATTGACGTTGCTGGACGACGATCATGGGGCAAGTTCTCCAGCGATGTACGGCCATCCTTGAACGACTTATACCAATCAAAAATACGTGCACGTGATAGGCAAGACTCCCCATATGCCTTCTGCAACATTTTCATTGCGTCCGTCGCACTTATTCCATTGGAATAACAAAATTTCAAACAAACTCTTTTGCTCAACGTTAATTTCCATAGCAAAAATTCGAAAAACACACTCGAGGTTGACTTGTTTATAGGGCCGTAAAAAAAAACTATGTGACAGATCGCGCTCAAATTTGACATGTAAACATATAACAGTCCTGGCAACCTAAGCAAAAAAAAGTATGGCCATATGTCTTGTCCTTGTCGAGTTATGGATAAAGGCTCGTTTATATTTGAGTAGAAGGTACATATTAGGTGTAGTAAAAAGAAATCCATTATTTTTGCATAAAATTTAAGGCTTTAATTTTTTACTTTTCGGATCCAGCCTTATTCACATAACTCCACACAAAATAGTCCTGCGGCGTTAAATCACACGATCTTGGAGGCCACGCCGTAGGCCTACAATGTGCGATAATGCTGTTGGCTGTATGGCAGTTAGTGCCGTCTTGTTGGAACCACAACATCCAATTCTGGCATGAAAAAGTTATTAGTCCTGGCACTATTGTGTTCCCCACCGACTGTAACATTATGGCCGACTTCAGTTTTGCCCATAGAGTTCACCGAACAGTAACTTTTTGAGGATGTAACGGCATCACTCCAAATGCGACAGTTTGGCTTATTAATGTACCCATTCAACTAAAATTGAGCTTAATCGCTCAATAAAAATTCCTTGTAAAATCGGTATCTCTGGCCATTTCATTTTGGGTCCATTCAACGAAGGTGCGACTAGCTGGAAGATCGTTTGACTTCAACTTTTGTATGAGTTTGATTTTGCAATCCCGTAAACTAAGATTCTTCCACAAAACCTTTGAAAAATTACATGGGCACAACTCAAGTGGGCAGGTGTAGACGGACCAGTCTGAATCTGCTGTCCCCAATTTACATCGAACGGCCTAGAGAAGAAAGAAAACTGACACGCTATTAAGGGATGCCTACAGCTGCTTTGTCCGACAAAGAACTGGTTTGGCGTACTCGCTTCATAAACTTATCCACAAAATGGCTGTGAAACGAATTACTTCGGTTGAATTTCGTGTGTAATTTTCCCGCAATTGCGGTTGAAGTGCAACGAGTGGACGGTAGATGACCGACTTTACACATACTTGGACGCTCTAGTGCTTTATTGGACATAACAAAAAGTAGTTAAGTTAATTATGTATATTTTCTTTGAATTTTTTCCGCTCATTTCCTAGAATCATTGTGAAAAAATACTTTTTTGATGGCACTTGGATTATTAACAAAGCTTCAACACAAATAAAGTAGGGCAATTCATAAAATGCAAGCAAATATTTAAATATTGTTTATTTAATTTAAGTTTATTGCTTTCATACTCTTATGAGCCTTCCAATATATTATATGGTATAATTTTTGTTAAAAAAATACATATTTATTTACTCCTTTTACATAGGACTATAATTAAGGAGCTTTTGAGAGTGAATACAAGTCATACATATATCTATTTGAGCTTAAATTAAAATAGCTATCTACATATATATGTGTATAAGTACGTGTGTATTTTTAATAAAAATTTAAAAAAAATTTAAGCTTATTATTTTCACAAAATATTTTCATATATATTACATATAATAATTTTTAATACGAAATTCTTCGAGCTCATTCAATTCAGGCATGTAATTACCACACTTGGGAAACCCTTGTGGTGTTTTAACCATTTGACTAGTATTACCCACTTGCAGTATTAAGCCCATACCGATGGCTAAATGCCATTCATAGTGGCAGTGCATAAGCCAGAAACCTGTTGAAAGAGAGATTAGAGAAAATTTGCAAAACAAAAATAATAAATTTTATTTATATGGTTGCTTATTAAAATAAATAATTATGCCAGAATGCGTATTTATTTTCCATTAAATGATTATTATATGTATTGTACTACAACTGAAAGGCTTTGGAGCCACTTTAGAATAACGTCTAAAAATTACAGAAATATGTGTTGTGAGAAATGAAAGCTTCTACACACCGTTGGAGTTTCTCTATAAAGTTATCCCTTTAGTGAAAGCTCTCCGAGTTTTGTTATATAAACCGAACGAAGAGAGAAGCTCACTTTTTGATCGATTATATTGATCTTTTTAAAAGAGAGTGCGTCACCTAGTGGGAAGATTATATCAGTAAAGAGAGTGCATCTCAATAGTGCAAAGTAATGCATTTCATATCATGCGCACTCAATTTCAGAATTCCAGTTATTCTAAAAATACTAAAAAAAATTCACAAGTATATGTTGAGCACATAGATTGGTATCACTTTAATAACTTCTGTTTACGTAGCTTTAATTCAGCCTTCATTTTATACTTTCATTTTTGGCGAAGTATTACCGATAAAGCTAAATGGAAAATCAAACTTATTTCAATATACGTGTACATATAAACATAATTTCTAACGACATTTTTCGCCAGGATTATGATGAAGTATGCCATGCCGCAATTGTTTTACGATTATTATCGTCTTGAGTTAATGAAATGGAAAATTGGTTTGAATTGCAATTATATAAAGCACGTCCAACAAACTACTTGACTTCGACAATCTAAGTACACTACAGACGTTTGCTTATTCACATTGTTTTTTATATACACGTACACATAATAGTGAAAAACAACAGAAGAGGATATATTGATTTTATGGACTTTGGCCCAAGTGATTTCAGTCGTACATACACTTATCGTAGATATGAACGTTTAGCTATACAATATATTAAGAGTTAAAAAAGTAACTACTTGCGCCAAGTATTTGTATATGATTGTATGTAGTATTTAAATAGATTTCCAGGAATTTAAGCAATTAAAAGGAAATATATTTTCTTCATAGTACAAAATAAAATTTGGTTGGCGAATTGTTTACGAAACAAAATTATACTCGTATTATTTCCAGCTTAAATCAAAGCAACATATACAAAAAATTATAAAAGCATTTTTTTTAAACACGTGCTCGAAACCGTAAAACGTTAATAATAATAACAGTTATTTGTTTTTATAATTCATAATTCGAGTTTATATTTATAGCTTCAGCATTATACATAAGGTACCAACAGAAAAATTGAATTATTTAATTTGAATTAATTTGCTTCAATTTGATTTAATTTGGTTTTGCTTAATTTTTTGTATTCATTTGGTGTTTTTTTTTGTGGTTTTTTGTTGTTTACTATTATTTTTTCTTTTAATTTATTTTATTATATCTACTAGATTTTTTTCTTTTTTTATTAGATTTTTTTTATATTATTTTAGTTGATTCATTTTAGTTGGCGCAGCGAAGTAGTTTCAACTACCAACATATATTTTTAATAATAAAGCGTTTTCCAATAAGAGCTGATATTTTGAATAGCCTGCTACATTTGACAAGGAAAACCCAAGATTTATTGTTGAAAAGCCTTACTATCCTCAGGGTTTGGTGCGGTTTATGGTCGGCGTGGTCATTGGACCTTAATTTTACCAAAATGAGGCTGGAGCAGCAGTTATGCTGAGTTATTTATGATTAATGATTTGACTATCAAAATTATACCTCTTATTGGAAAACCCTGTATTGCTTTAATATAATTTTTTAATAATATACCATTTTATGCATTGATTTTTTTTACTTTCCGCTTTTTCATCAATTGTACGCATATTTCTTTGTTAATGTAAGTGTTAATATACAAAACGGTAAAACACGTGTTTTATTACCGATTATTTAATATAATTTTTTTTTTATTTTTACTCACATTACTTATTTTATTTTTATTTAAGCTTTTTATTTTGCTTTATTTTATTTCATTTCAGTTTACTTCATATTTTTGTACTTAATTTAATTTTCCCTCATTTAACTTAATTTAATTTTTTTTGTTTTATATTACTTTACTTATATTGTTCTATATATATTTATTTGATTTAATTTAGTTTATTTTAACTACATATAATTATGCTTCGTATTTTCATTTAATATAGTTTTATATTATTTATTTTAATTTTATTTTGTTAAATATGTTTTTTATATGAAAAAATTTTGTTTAATTTTTTATATTGAAATCTATTCTTTTTTATTTCATTTTGCATTAATAAACTTTATTTTGTTTTATTTCGTTTTGTCCTTAAGCTTCAAATGAATTTAATTTATTGAATTTAATTTTATTTAACCTTATTTTAGTCGTTTTAGTTTTTTATTTTAATATAATTTTAATTTTACGTATTAATAATTTTTTTTTGTTTCAGAGAACTAATTTTATTTAATGTAATTTAATTTTATTTTCTTATATTTTATTTTATTTCATTTAATTTTTTTATTTTTTTTACTCTATTTTATATTATTTTACTTTTTATTTATTTGTTTATTTATTTATTTTTTATTTCGTTTTATTTTATTTTATTCAATTTATTTTAATTAATGAATTTAATTTTATTCAATTTTATTTTACTTTTCTTTTCTATTTTATTTTTTTTATTTTCTTTTATATTAGTTTATTTTACCTGAAGTTACTTAATTTTTCTATTTTATTTAATTGTGTCTCTTTTAAATAAATAAATAAAAAATAAATATTTTATATTATGGTAATAACTTTTTTAATTTTATTATATTTAATTTAATTTTATTTTATTTTATTTTTTCTTTTTTCTTATATTTTATTTTATTTCATTTCCTTTTTTTATTTTTTTTTTACTTTATTTTATATTATTTTACTTTTTATTTATTTGTTTATTTATTTTTTTATTTCATTTTATTTTAATTTATTTAATTTAGTTTAATTTTATCTTATTTTCTTTCATATTATCAGTTTAATTTATCTTAAGTTATTTTATTTTCCTATGTTATTTTATCATATTTGATTTTTTTTATTTCATTTTATATTGTTATATTTTCTTTTGTCTTATTTTATTTTATTTTATATTAGTTTAGTTTATCTTAAATTATTTTATTTTTCTTTTTTATTTTATTATATTTTATTTGAGTTTAATTCATTTTAAATTATTTTGTTTAATTTAATTTATTTATTTTATTTTTATTTATTTTATTTTATTGAATTTTTTTAAATTAATTTTACTTCAATTTATTTTACTATATATCATTTATTTCATTTTATTTTATTTTAATTTAAATTTATCTTATTTTATATTATAATTTAATTAACATTTATTTACTTGTGTTATATTATTTTATTTTATTTTTTTAAAGTTATTTTTTTTGTTTTCATTTTACAATAGTTTATTTAATTTTATTAATTTCAATTTATTTTGTTATATATGTTTGTGTGGCTTTTATTTTAATTATTCTGGCAAAATTTTGGGTAGGTCTGTATCTGAAGATCTCTCACTTTTCTTTGAGAGATATTTTCTCTTTTTGCTGGATAATTTCTCACGCCCAACTTAAACAACACTTTGTTATTGTGTCAAGTTATTTATCGTCTTTGACTTTCTCCTTTGAAGTTATTATTGTATTTATAAAAATATTGATGCCCACCTGGATTTTCAGCACGAAAACGAACAACTGCATATCCGCGGCTCGGTATCGATACGGTATCCTTGAATGGTGGACTTGTATTGTTGCTGTTGTGTGGAGAGAAATAGCTGTTGCTGGCATTCAATTGCTTGGCAGCCGAAACAGACTTTGGCAGTCCAGTAGAATCACGTCCCAAGGCAGTTACGATAAAGCGATGGCCGTGCAAATGGAATGGATGATGCAAGCGCCCAACCACTAGAAAGCAATGAGCATCCGATATTAAATGTACTTACATACGTGTATATAAATATGTACATACTTATGTTTGTGAAAATAAAATAAAATTCTTTTATGCACAACTGCAACAACTACGAGCAAATAAGGAATGGATGTGTATGTACCATATGTATGTATGGATGTGTGTATGTATTTATGAATCCTTGCACTTTCTGGCTTAATCGCCAGCTAATAATAAAAATTAAATGCTTTGACCTTATTTACTTGTATGTACATACATAGATACATTTATTGATATACATACATATGTATATACCATATACTGTACTTACATTCCGTTTCATCGACTAATATAAGCTCCACAATGCTCCCCAGCCGGATATGCAGTCGATGTACACAGGGGCAGAGGCGATTACCCTGGCATGCAGCAGGTCGTTCAAGTTCAGTGCAGAATTGTGTATCGTTCATGGCTTCTGGTTGTGTCAGTGGTGGATAATTTGGAAAGACAAAGCTTAAATTGTTAATGGCGCCCACAATGGTCAGATTGGATTGTAGATCTGCAGGAGATAATAACATTTACAACAAATATAGCAATTAAAATATGTATGTACGTGTATGTAATTATAAATAGAGACTCACTTGCAAAGTGATAGTAAGTGCCATTTTTAAAGATCTCACTATTTGGCACTGGAAAGTTGTGAAATGCCTGAAGAAATTGATGATCAGGCGTGGCGGTGCGCAGCAGTTCATCCTGTTCCAAGGCTTCAAGCTCGCTAATACAACGATTGTCAACGGCGCCGCAGGAGATATTGGGGTGATCGAGAAACTGTTGGCGAAAGACAAATAAAGAGAGAGAGAGGGAGAGAGAGAGAGAGGGAGGGAGAGAGAGAGAGGGAGAGAGAGAGAGAGAGAGGGAGGGAGAGAGAGAGAGGGAGGGAGAGAGGGAGAGGGAGGGAGGGAGAGAGAGAGATAGATAGATAGAGAGAGAGAGAGAGAGAGAGAGAGAGCGAGAGAGAAAGGGAGGGGGAGTAAGCATAATAACTTAAGAGTTAATTATTAAAATACAATATTAGTGGAGAGAGAATGCTTGAGATTGACTTGACTCTTCATGAAATGATTCCTATTTGACACATTCTATGGTTGCGTGGTAAGGTGGCAAAACTTCAAATTAGATCAAGATCTACACTCTTTCTAGAAGGGAGACCTAAATTGAGGCTGGCTTGAACGATGCAAAGTTTGCAGTTGAGAGGTCTTAGCGAAAAGCAAACGACAATTTTTGCAAGTATGGCGAAATAGCTTTTTCAGAGGCTTAGCAAACCGAGAGTGAGGCCTCCTTATCTAAGGAAAATCGAGAAGCATCTTGCATTTGAAATGTTATAACTTACACAGATCTAGCTAAGCATTCTTCAATTGGCATTAACAAGAAGCGTCTTGGGCTCTACTTACCATACCAGAAATAAAAGTTTCATTATATGCTGGCATTGGCGGTAATGGGCGCTCTTCCATGGACTCGTCTATAACTTCATTACTAATGTAGCGTAGCAAAGCAAAAGACTCGGTTGGAAGAATAGCACAAACGCCCATACCCCGTACACGAATCCAATAATCCCCAGCGGTATTATTAGCGTACACAACGAAGTCGTAACGTTCTCCAGCATTGGAGATGACTGTGTCGAAGTAATTAGGTTTTAGATCATAAGAATCCGAGGCGATTATGCGCATATTATGACGTTCGATCTGAAAATATACAAATAGTGAGGTTAGGTTATGACAAGGAAAAACATACTTGCACTGAAAGGTTTTTTTTTCAATGAATGGCTCTTATTACCTGCAATTGAAAGGGACACGAATGGCTTATCGAATTGATTAGCCTAAAACGATAACGTTTTCCCGGTGTCACATAAAAGTTCACTGGTGGCACCACAGTCGATCCACGCGTGCCATCTTTTCTATAATATATACCACGTCCATTGATTAGTACAGAGTCGGGAAATATTCCCGCTGAGCTTGGCTCTCCTGGAAAATATTGTTCGCCATATGTATGCATCCAATCGGTGATGAGTATATAGTGTTCGGGTAGATCGAAATCATAAGTTGCTTTATTCGGCAAACTACTTGGATCATCTCGGACAATTAGTGCGCCATATTGACCGTTCACCTTGTGATGACCTGAGGATTGAAGGAAAGTGTTTTGCTTATGTATCTTTTGGCAGGTGCATTACTCGAAAAAAAAAATAAAAGCCCTTACGAGAGATGAAATAAAACCCTTTGTAGAACCATGGGACATGGCTATGATAATGAGAGAGGGACTTGTACTAAAAGTCGCTTCATTGCTGGTTTGTGGCAGACATCACCACCATTCAATAGAATGGGAAGAACTTCTTTCAGTCATTTGGTACTAGGTCGGAAGAATGTCTCAACAAACGCGCCGTCATTTCCGCTTTCTTTTGATTGGATTAAAGAGAGAAGCCATCATGAAATGTAGTGATGAATAGTAACGAAAATTCCTGTTACCTCGGGATATTAATACAACGATTAGGTTCTACAGATCGCTTATGATTGCCGCCATGATTTATGGCATGGGCGACATTCGATGAGTCGGCTCTAGATTTTCAAGAGCAAGGTTTTGCTTACGATTAATGGATCTCTGCGTACTAGTGAGGGCGATTACTGTAGCGATGGCACGATGAACTATGCAAGATATACAACCACATTACCTAGTTCAGGGAATTAAAAGAGAGCGGCTATATTAGCTACGTAATGTCAATCCGTTGGATGGAAGAAAAATATCGAATCGAGTGCTCTCTGTTGGGTGCAGAGGAAGGGGTAGGCTCTCATCTATGTTACAATGGTCGAGCGTAGCCAGCATTTGGTCTCTCTGGTTGAAGCAAAACTGAAAAATGAAGAAAGGAGTGGAATGTTGTGGCTAATTGCGTAGAAGGTGCTTAAGCAAATTGAGGAGAAGAATAATAAACTGGAGTACTAGTTTCTATCTAATTCAAGTGAAAACAACACAAACAGATTATGAAACGAGTACTTACGTATTTAAGTATTTATTTATTTTTAACGAAAAGAAGAACTGAACTCACCTGAATGCGAATGATAGAAATGCGTGCCCACCTCAGTGACCCAAAAATGGTAACGAAACGTATTGGCGTAATGTATGGGGCATTGTGTAACAAAGGGCACACCATCCGACCAGGGCGTTGCGACCATATGCTGACCATGCCAATGAATAGCGGCAGAGGTGCCGAGTGCCTGGTTGAACACATCCACAATAATCAAATCGTCACGACACACCTGTATTGCTGGACCCGGCAGCTGCCGGTTAATACTCATCACACCTTTCTCATAGCCATCGGCCAAGATGCATTGCGGTGCAAAGCAATCAGCGATAATACCAAGCGAACAGCGGCCACAAGCGCTACGGGTTGGAAGGAGGTGGAGGTGAGTTGGAAGGAGGTGGAGTTGGGTGGTGTGTGCAAATGATGTTAAGAAAAAAAGAGGAAAAAATAAATAAAAACAAGCAAATTGATAAAAGTAAAATGGAAAGTAGAAACTGGAGCGCTGTGCATAAGGAGGAGGGCAGTTAGTGGCATTTTAAAACATTTGAAAAGGAAAAACAGATTGTGCAGGGCAAACTGATGTTGATTTAGGGGAAAACCAATTACGCTGCAACATAAATAGAATGTCAGTAAATCAGTTGGCTGGTTCGTTGGTCGGTTGGTTGGTTGGTTGGTTTGTTGGTTGGCTGGTTGGCTGGTTGGCAAGCAATGTTTTTAAGGTTGTGCTTGTGTGTGTTTGTGTGCGTTGCAAGCTGCAGCTGTGCTGTCATAATGACAAGTGAAGGGCAGCAAAGCGCTGGTGATCAGAAAAGCGGAAAATATTAAAGTGTGACATACAAATACATAAAAAATACACTTGCAAAGTACGTATGTACGTACGTATATGTAAGTGCGGAGTGACCAACAAATACCGTGCAGCATTATTGAGCGAGCCAAGCACACAACCTCCCTCCACCACCGCCTGCAATAAAAAGCTTACGCTTAAGTTGTTCACCGCGCAAAGAACGGCATTTTGCAGAGAAAGTAGAAGAGTTGATGGTACGCCCAAAGTCAGCGTTTGCGGGCACATGCACGTAGCAAAGCAATAAAATAACAAAACTGGAAAAATGTGAATTAAAAGGAAAGTGAAAAAGTCGGAGAAATAATATGCTTATGCCAGAGTGCCAGAATGCCAAAGCGCTTTGATGGCTGATGCCCCGACATATACGTACACACATAGACACACGCGCACAAACCAGCACAGCGTCAGTGCACTGTGAATACAGGACGCAGGAAGTTGTTGGTTGCAAGTTGCAGGCTGCTGCCGGAAACCAGTCGCATGCCCACCGCGCGGATATTTTTTTGTGACAATCAATATTTTATTGCGCGACTGTGCGCTCGTCGCTTAGCTGCCTTGGCTGAGTAGTGTGTTGACCGACTACTTGTGGTATGAGTTTTGCGCACAAATATGGGGCACACTCAAGTGCCCGTGTGTTTGTGTGTTTGTGTGCCGAAAAAAAGTAGGGTTTAAATATGTTTTTGTTTGATGGCTTTGTGTGTGTTTGCGCTAAAGTGTTATTTTAAACAAGCATATACTACATACATATATATACGTTTGTACAATATATACATATATATGCATGTGGGTATGTATGTACATATACGTATACGTATTACTTAACGTACACTCCCATAACCTGGTAATGTTCCAGTGTAAATTTGAAATGGCAAATGCGACTGTCGCCAGCCGTGCAACGACGATTGCACAGCTCGCCGGCATTTTGACTAACATTTAACGGTGTGGTAAAAGTACGGTTATTTTTGTTCTCCTTCCGTCTGTTGTTGGTGCGCGTATTAGGATTACTGTCAAACGTTGTGGCAGCAACAGCTGCACTTCCACCAGCTGCCGTACAATTTTTTGTCACTGTCGCTGTTGCTCTTGCTCTTGGTTTCGTTGCCGCCGCAGTGCGCTTCCTTTCACCATAAAACGGATTAAGTTTACCGACTAAAGTGAAGTAATTTGCAGCATTGCTTTGACTCAATGGCGGCAGCGTGGATATTAGGTTGGAAGCTGTGGCTAAAACCGTCGTCATCGCTGATATGTTGGCGGCGGCAGGCACTGTTGCCATTTGTTGCCATGGTCGGTGGGTATTTGGAATTATTTTTCGATTTGCTCTATATGAGATTTGCGGATTTGTGATTGTTGTTGTTGGTATTGTAGTATTTGTTATTGCATTGCCGCTATTTGCCGTTATTGCCACTTTTGTTGCTGTGGCGGCGGCGGCGGCAGCGGCGACGTTGAGTGCAGTGAGCCAAAGCAAAGCCATGGCAATGATGCTCATGCCGGCGATCCAACTGTAGCTGCTTCGGTTATGCCGATACATTGTTTCAACCAAACGGCAGCGATTTATTTTTCTAAACGAACGAATCGTTAAATCCGCGCACTTACTCATTCACTTTGCGCCCGCTTGCAGTGCAGAAGTAATACTAAAAGCTGGTGGGTAGCTTGCGATGCTGCGTACTAAGTTGAGGTTTGCTTGTGGCATGCCTCTGCTGACATGCTTTCATGAAGAGCTACATACGAGTATATGTATGTATTTACAGTTAGCGGGCAAGGAATTGATGATTGACACTGAATTCTTACGCATAATTTTGAGGACTCACTTTTAAGCTTTCGTTTAGTTCGCTGGCTATCCACGTTAATAATCATATAACCTCTCAATCCATTATACGGTTGATTAACATAGACTATTTTTACAATTAGGATGTAATTTTTAGCAATATCAGCAAAGGAACTTTCCCTGGATTCTTGATTTTCTGGCTTGCTAGGCGTAAGCTCTGCTAAACCGTCGCTTTTCTTAGCCGTAGGTAGCCATCTGTAGAGTAGGGCGGGTTGATTTGCCCATAATCAGTGCGTATTTGGAAGGCCAGTGTATGAGCTTTGCTCTGACCAAACCCCAAATTGATAGAAAAATAATTTTTCTAATTACAGTCGCCTCTCGGTAGCGAAAGAAACTTGTCCGAAAGCGCCAATTATATAATCTGGCTCCTGAAACCGTACCGGAAACGCGTGCGCACTTAACTTTTAACCACTTTTTTGAAACACGATTTTGTAACAAAACCAACCAGCAGTGTTCATTTTATATACCATAAATATAAGGCATAATAAAATAAAATCTTTCTTTTTTTAATAAAATAGATGCTTCAATGTATGTAAGCAAAGTGAGTAATCTAGCTCTGCTTTTCCACCAATGTCAACAAAGATTACAAGTCGACGAGCATGAGCTTGAGATGGTACTGATTCCTGTCCTAAAATGGATATTTGATAGGTTTGAAGGGAAAAACTTTTGGTCCTCTTAACAAATATATTTTCAGCTAATTTTTCCAATTTTTTGTCTCTATTTCAATTAATACAACTTCCTCGTTTAAATGAAACATTGTATGCCATGTCATTGTGCGCGCAGTTTAGATTTGATAGCTTTGAAACTCTAGTGGTTTGATAAGAAGATTCATAGTTCTGCGCTCACAGGCAGATATAGTCGCAAACAAGCACATTCTATTATATCGACACACATGGAAACTGTATGCTAGGCATTTATGTAAGGCAAACCATTTGATGGTTTTAGCATTTACAAAAGTGAAAAGTGTGGCAAATTGGAAAAGTCAGTGATAAAATACTTGCAAATAAATGCAAACATACCGAAATATAACACATCTACTCATTTGAAAAAATAGGAAATAAAATAAAATAAAATAAAATTAAATAAAATAAAATAAAATAATATAAAATAAAATAAAATAAAATAAAATAAAATAAAATAAAATAAAATAAAATAAAATAAAATAAAATAAAATAAAATAAAATAAAATAAAATAAAATAAAATAAAATAAAATAAAATAAAATAAAATAAAATAAAATAAAATAAAATAAAATAAAATAAAATAAAATAAAATAAAATAAAATAAAATAAAATAAAATAAAATAAAATAAAATAAAATAAAATAAAATAAAATAAAATAAAATAAAATAAAATAAAATAAAATAAAATAAAATAAAATAAAATAAAATAAAATAAAATAAAATAAAATAATGAAATAATAAAAAAAAAATAAAATAAAATAAAATAAAATAACATAAAATAAAATAAAATAAAATAACATAAAATAAAATAAAATAAAATAAAATAAAATAAAATAAAATAAAATAAAGTAAGATAAAATAAAATAAATTAAAATGAAATGAAATTAAAAAAAAGATTAAAAAAATTAAAATAAAATAAAAGATTAAATAAAATAAAATAAGATAAAATAAAATAAGATTAAAAATGAAAAAAGATAAATAAAATAAAGCAAATGAAAATGAAAAGTAAATTAAAAATAAAGAACTATAAAAGTAAGAAAACTACAATAATACAATAAAAATTATTTATATAAATATAAAATAAAAGTTTATATAATTAAAAATAATACAAACCGGTGTTGTATTAACATTCATAAAAGTTATAGAAAATTAAATTCAATTAAAAATGAAACTAAATTTTGCTGTCGCCCCTCGGCAGGGAATGTCAGCCACTCACTCCGAGTGTATTTCTACCATGAAATAAAGCTCCTCATAAAAAAAACATCAGCTGTTCGGAGGCGGCTTAGCATAAACTGTGGGTCCCTCCCTTTATTGGAAAAACATCAAGACGCAAAACCACAAATTGGAAGAGGAGCTCGGCCGAAAATCGCTTCAACGTCTACAAAACGCCAATCATATATAAAAAATAGATTCAAACACAACGAAAAATAAAACATCAATAATCGGTCGAGCTCCTCTGCGATTTATACTATTTATTCTAGTATAATTAAAAGTGTAAATTACAATAAAATAAGCCCTGCCTTAAGAAATCTGATGAGGATATGTGGTGATCTCCGAAACAGCTGTTACTTCTATCAGTTTTCTTTGTTGTATAACAAAATGTTCAATTCATACAAACAAACCAAGCCTTTAGTTCACCAAAAAAGAGAAAAACCTTATAACAAAAAATTATACAGTATGGCCGCAAAAACAATTATAAAATAAAAATAATTTCATTAACAAAATTTACGAGCTGCCAGCTTCATTTAAACATTTCAATAGCTAGATGCTTTATGTGTGGGGATACCATAATTTATGTGTTTTAAGCTTCATCTACTACTTCACGTCAAGCCGGTTGACTAGCGTCATTTCCCAACGTCTAAGCTGGCAATTCCGCAGATTGAAAGGACTCAAGTATTGGCTAAATTACCTACACACAGGCAGAGCAATAAATAAGAGCAGAACATTTTTATTAGCATCAGCTATAAATAACAAAAGAAGCATTGCAATTTGCTACCGTTATTTTATTTCTATTTATTTTCTGAAAGCTGCTCTTTTTTAATCATACTTCTCTAATAATAGAAATTTTCCAACTGCACGCGTTTGCCAACATTGTGTTCTTGGATAACATGGAGCTTGGGATAGACCAAACAGTTGCAATTTCATACACGTATACATACAAAAGCCGTCAACAACAACAACAGTGAAACAAATGTTGCAGTTAGAATAGGGGAAAATATATTTATAAAGGTATGTATGCTTGTACATGTGTATAAGTGTGTGCGTTTATGTATTGGAAGTAGGTCATTCGTACAAAAAAATGTGAAAAAGTAAATAACACTTACTTACATATATACATACATACATATATATTATATAACCGCAAGTGAGAATTTCTTTATTTAACTGAAGCAAAAACAAAAACAAAAAAAAAAACACAAAACAAAAAAATGCGAATAAAAATATAAATACAACTTTTCTAATAATGAATTTTACTTTTTCATGTTATAAGCTACCAACACATATGCAGAAATGTATTTAAATAACTTTGCTTATAAGCGCTTGTTTTCATAAAAGTTTTCACTTGAATGCATCCGCGTGCTTAACCCGCCGCCAACCTCATTTACTTAGCAAACTTCGAGATAAACTGTTGATGCCTTTATGATTCTTCTTTTCCTGCCATTGTTTTCGTTTTCAATAAGCATCCATTGTCTTCTTACTTGCGGGTATATACTTGTACGTACATACATATAATAAGTTATAAAAGCATATGTGATATTTTAACGCGTTGCAATGCAGACATTCTAAGACTTGGGTTGAGAGCACATATTTTTCAACCACTTCATCAGTTATGCGTCGTATGGAGAATGTATGAAGAGTAAGAGAGTATGCATTTGCAAACAGGAAAGAGCAGAACTGGCTTACAGAAAAAAGTCTTTCGAAAATTCCGCGGTAAAATGCAACGACTAGCTTTTATTTTTAAATCCAGCGAGTATTTTAAGAAACACGTGCGATCATTTAAACTAAAATTCTTTTAATTTCAGCACAAATGGAACGCTCAGAAAATACAAACCCGATCGGCAATGGAAATTCTTCAATAAATACTACGTTCCAACGGACGAACTTGACGAGATTAGAAATCTAAATGTTCTTTATCGTATTCATATCGTATATTAGTAGATTGATTTTTCGTGGTGGTATCCCCTAAACGATTTCCCCTTTTTGGAATTTAAAGCCACCTCCTTCAGCTTAAAATAATATGTTTTTATATCGCTAGTTTATTTTAATCTTGTTTTTATTTAATTCATTTGATTTGATTTTATTCGCTGACCATATATCTTCTCCTTATTTTTTTGTATATTTTTAGTTCAATACAATTCATTTTCAATAATTTTTTTATTTTATAATATTTATTTTAATTTTTTTATTTCTTTATTTTATTTTCTTAGATATATTTTATTTTTATTTATTGTATTTTAATTAAAATTATTTTGTTTTATTTTATTTTTTATTTTATTTTAATTATATTATTTTGATTAATTAGTTTGATTTAAGTTTATTTATTTTTATCTGACTTAATTTTATATTATATTTTAAAATTTATTTTACTTTACTTTACTTTACTGTATTTTTAATTTAATTTAATATTTAATTTTATTTTATATTATTATATTTAATTTAATTTATTTTACTATAATTTATTTTATATTATTTTGATTTATTTTATTTTAAATAATTTTGTTTTATTTTATTTAATTTATATATTTAATTTAATTTTTTTATTTTATTTATTTTTTATTTTATTGTATTTTTTTAATTTTGTTATTTCTTTATTTTATTTTCTTTCAAATTTTTTATTTTTATTCATTGCATTTTATTTAAAATTATCTTGATTTACTTTATTTTAATTTTTTATTTTATTTAATTTTTTATATTCATTTTACTTTACTTTGCTCCACAGTTTTTTAAATTTTTTTAATTTAATTTTACTTTTAATAAATAATAAATAATTAATTAGTTTACTTATTTTATTTATTTTTTTTTTGTTTTATTTTATTTTGATTTATTTATATTGTTTTATTTTGTTTAGTTTAATATAATTTAATTTTTTTATTTATTTTATTTTAGCTTAGTATTTTTTATTATATTTGATTTATTTTACTTTATTTTATTTCATTTTACTTTATTTCATTTTATTTTATGGTTTTTTATTTTGTATATTTAATTTTAATTTGTTTTATTTTAAAGTATTTAATTTAAATTACTTTAAACTAATTTAATTTAATTTAAATTTGTTCTATTTTATTTATAATATTTTAGTTTTCTTTCACTTTATTTTTTCGTAATATTTTGTTTAATTACATTGCTTTTATATTATTTACTTTATTTAATTTAGTTTTAATTAATTTTATTTATTTCAATTTTATTTCATTTTATGTTATTAATTTAGTTTTATTTAAGAGTAGTTAAATTAATTTCATTTAACTTTGTTTATTTTATTTTAATTATTTTAATTTAATTTAGTTTAATTTGATTTTATTTAAATCTAATTATCTACTTAATTAACTAACTTGTTTTATTTTACTTTATTTTCTATTTTATTCTATTTTATTTCATTTTAGTTTATTTACTTCATTTTATTTTATTTTTTATATTCTTTTATCTTTTTTTATATATCACATATTTGTTTTATATGTAATTCCTTTTATAAGTTAATATAAATTTGTTATCATTGAAATTTCACTAGTTTAATAACTTAAATCGTCCAAACACACGGTGCACTGAAGCTTTATTTTACTAAAGCTCTTTGTTATTATTAAAGTTTCGAACCACAATCTGCTTTTAAAAGCTCCAGCTGTTTATGATCACTTGATGCGAAGCTTAAAAGCTGCATGCCCAGAACACAGCTTAACATTTGCTCGGTGGAGATGTTTTAGCACCAGATTTTTCGCTCATTTCTAAATAGCCGCTAAGTAAAAGCTCAGCACTGAATCTCGCCAACACATGTGCATACAAATGTGTTTATTTCTCTGCCGAGTTGCTAGTAGAGATAGTAGGAAAACTTTTGTTTTGACCCCCTATTGAGCTTGTTTCTGGACAAATTTCTTACTACGTAATAAGTGAAGCTAGGTAAAAGATCGTCTTGTCATGCTTAGACGTTCAGACGTTGAGTGGAATATCAACGAAATACAACATGGAATTATTACACTCGTACGTATGTATGTATGTACAAAGCACATCACAAAGTCAAGTGTTGCGACTCGACTCAAACTGACCGTCTCAAGCGGCGTCAGCTATCTGCTTGTTGTCAGCTGTAAGATCTAGCCAAGTTAGTAGATCTGCTGTTCTCAGCTTAACGTTTAGTCTTCAAACGAACATCGGTTCAGATACACGCGTATTTTAATATCAACTCGGCGCAACGGCGATGTTCAACGGTGTTACATTTAATGTTGTTACATAAAATTGTGTAAAATAAAAATAAAGGAAATTTTCATTTAGTAAAACGTGATTTTATTTTTTATATTTTATTGTTGCTCTGCAATATATAATATAATATTTAACGCATCGAACTAAAACAGTTTCTTGACTCGCAGATACACCTTCGGGCAGTTTTGTGATTTTCCTGTATATTTCTTTGTTGTTGTTTTTGATGCCACTTTGATTGCAACAATACTTGGAAAACTAGTCGGACGTGTTTATTCGCCGAGGTGATTCTTTGAGTCAACTCCGTGCAGAGCTATGTACCTACCATATGTTTGAATGTATGTAGGTATAAACAAATAGTCAAACAAACATATATTTATATGTGCTAACAACTTGTGTAGGTATGTCTGTATGAAAGCGCAAGTCAGCGTGACATTGTGCAACGGCAAGTTTAAGCAACAGAAAACTATAAAAAATTAAAAAAAAAAATATATAAATAAAAATTATTAAGTCACTTTATGCTGCAGCACATATAAATATATATATATACGACATTCTCAGAAGCTCACTAAGTCTTCTTAACCTTCGAAAGCCTTACTTTTCCGGTGCTTAAAACCTTTTTCCTGCAATTTCTTTTATCATATTGCATTACAAAGTTAGAACAAGGAAGTGTGAATACAAACAAAATAATTAAAATAATTAAAAAAGAATAAATAAAACTAAAAGTGAGCGGTTGAAATTCAATTCGAAACCGAAAACGAAACTGAAACTGAAATTCAAGTGGAGGAAGATTAGCTGTCTGGGTATGCCCACCACTCAAGTCACACAGGTAAGTTAGTCACTCGCAACAACTCAGCTACACTTTATGCACACATAATTACATACATACGTGTACATATAAATCCAATATCTACCTACATATGTATGTAGGTATGTACACGTATGTAAATTAAATGTAAACCGAAACCATATTGCTTGGGTGCGTGTGTTGGTGTTGTTATCGCCGCCTTAATAACAGAAACGCGTTAATACTTAAGAGCTGCATGCGATCGAGTTAACAACAACAACAACAACAGCAGTAGCAGCAACAAACACAATAAGCAACCAGCATCAAGCGATCGATGGTTTTTTTTTCATCCCATTGTCGCTACGTATGGAAAGCATTTCAAGGTCAAGTTAAAAAATAAAAAATAAAAGGAAAAAAAATAAAAAAAAATAATAATAAAAATTTAAAAAACAAAAATAATAAAAATACACAGCATGCGACGAAATATTGAGATTTTTCACACTTTTTACATTTTTTTCTCCTAAAAGTATATGTACACAGATACATATGTACATACAATTTTTTATACGTGTATGTATGTGCTATTTGCAATGATTTCGTGCGTTGATGTAGGTGTGTGTATATCTTTTTAATATTTTTTTATTTTTTATTTATTTTTTTTTGTGGTGCAATAAGCATGCAATAGGTATGCTTAGTCTACGGATTTCTTTCTTCGTAGCGTTTTAGTTTTGCCTTTTGTTGTCTGTTTGAATACATGGGTATTGAACAGTATTGGCATGCAAATAAAAATGAATAAAAGTAAATATGTGTATATGTATGTATGTATGTGCAGTTATTATAGATTAAAAACAACAACATAATTTTTAGCACTTCGCAACTACCATGGTTGATTCATTAAGATTTCCCAGTTTCAATACCAACTGACATATATAATCAAACTCGTATGTATATACTAGCAAACCCAACGAATTTGTCGAACTTAATCTCGCATCAATTTCACGTCTTTAAATTAACTCCAGAGTGATAGACGACCAACATCCAAAACTATGAAAACTGGATTGAAGTAATAAAAAATTTGTTAATTTTTTAAATTCCGGTCGCCCTTCAGCAGGGTATGTTAAGCCCTCTTAGTGTATTTCTGACATGAAAATCAAAGCTTGTCGGAGATGGATTAGAACAAACTGTAGGTCCTCCCATTAACTAAAAAACAAACAAAAAAATTATACAAGACGCACACCACATATGGGGAGAGCAGCTCGCGTCAGCTGTTGCAGAGCGCCAATATTATACAAGTGTATTTACATATATTTATAATAATTTAGTTCAACGGTGCCAAATCGCACGTTCTCGGTGTACAAATGACATCGAGAAGACAAGAGATTACGCGGGTGGGAAATTTCACTCGCAATAAAGCCATTTTCGCCACCATCTTGTTGAAACCAAATATTGTCCAAGTCGTGTTCTTTAATTGCAGGCCAAAAAAAGTCGATAAGCATACGACAATAACGCTCCCAATTGACAGTTACAGTTCCGCCGTTTCCGTTTTCAAGGAAGTAAGTCCCAAATACACTTTCGAGCTCAAAGAGCGCACCAGATAGTAAGTTTTGTTTGCGTATAATGGCTTTTCTTAAATTATTTGTAGATTCTCAGAGCGACAAATACGACCATTAGGCTTCGATATTCAGCCATTTTGATTCTCTAATGAACTTCAATAGATCCATGCTATATCCGATAGACCATTCATTACTAGGCTTCTAAAATTCTGGATCCTAGCCCTCTCTAAAACACCACAATCGCATAAGAGTTGGGTAATCATTTTCTCCTACTCATCATCCTTGCAGCTTCTGCAGTATCTTCTATAGAGATCTCGCGTATGGCCTGTCAGAACTCCTTTAATTTTCTTTTTAAGGCGTACGTGTCTCGTGATTTCTTCTTTTCCCATTTCAGCCAAGTGTACCTGGATTTACGACAGGTTGTATTTTCATTCCTCTTTGACATGGCTTGTTACAGATGAATAATTACTTGAGAAAAAGTTTGCAAATGACTAAAGGTATACCAATGAGTTCTTTATTAAGAAGAACCTGCTTGATCGTACCTTTACAGTTTCCCCTCGATGTCCCTGTAAGCAGGGAACCACGGGAAAGGTAGTATGTTCTATTTGGTTATCTTCTCTAGAGATCGGGGAGAGAGAGAGAGAGTGCACCATAATCTCCTCTTAAAGCATGGAACGTGGCCACGTTTGAATCACTCCATTCTCATAAATGTCTGACTTTTAACTAAAACAAAACATTAAACACTTTGATCAAATAACTAAATTTAATGTATTTACTTAACATGTAAATCTAAAATAAAAGTGAAATACACTTAAAAGATAACTACATACGCTACGCCGAAGTTCCATACACTCAAAATGACCCGAAATGAAAAAATATGTAAATATAAAAATGATTTATAAAAAGAAAAAATTATAATTTTTTTTACATCTAAACTTCACCCATTTGCGCATACAACTATTCTGCTGAAAATTCAGCTCAGACTTGGCGAAATACTACACCTCAGTGAGTAAGAATGCCGCCAAAATAAAAGAAGAAGAAAATCAAATAAAATGAAATGGCCCAAAGGCGGCACAAACTCAACGGGCACAGTCACTGGCCTGCCGTTCTGGCTCAACATTGAAAAATTCTCGCGACAAAAACCTTGAAGACATACACGTATTCGCACGTTTAAATTTCGAAAATGACGATTTCGCAACAGTAACGCACACTGGGATGACTAAGGCAAGACATTTTTTTATTTATTTTTATTTTAATTTTCAATTTAATTTTTATTTTTATTTTTATTTTTTTATTTATTTTTATTTTTATTTCAATTTTTTAATTTATTTTTATTTTTATGAAGAAGTTCTTTAGAAAAGCTAGGAAATAAAGTTTCATATTTTCAGAGTAAGTTGAATGGGTATCGAAAGACATGCTCGGATAAATGAAATTTGCCTTTTGGCAGAACCTCTTTAAAGAAAAGTAAATTCTGGTATAAAAAATCAATTTTTAATATTTTATTATCTCAATCAAAGCGGGTCCTAAGTTGTTTATTGAATAAGAACATCAGAAGTTTCATTAACTATTTTTAAAATAAATAATAATAACTTTTCAACTTCCCCAAGTGACAAAAGGGTAAAAAACCCCATGTTTCAAAACTATTTAAGCACGTCTAGTGCTTGCGACCGCAACATTCATGAAGTTGCACCACTGTGCGCTTTTTTACTCACGCACAATTATCTAAAGTGTGTGCAAATTTACAAGTACATCTTAGATTTAGTTGAAAATCAACGTTTATGTTTGGACATAAAAAATGTTTGCAATTTGTATTTAAGTGTATTCATAGTTAGATAAATATTTTATTAGCGCGAACGTGAGGTGTACATAATTTTTTTTTTCAACTCGTCATTGCCGCGGGTGTGTAGCGAGTTTAAAATTTTTCCTAGTTTTTTTTTATTGCGCAGCGTACTTTGTGTTGTCGAAAATTAAATATTGTCATGGCAAGATAATCTTAAATGTTTTTGATAACTTTGTATGAGTGATGAGATTTAGCTAAAGAATAAATGTACATATGTAGGTATGTCAAGATAGGAATAAGGTATAAAGGTTGTAAAAAGTACTCAACATATTTCTGAGCATCGCTCTTTTTCAAATCTAGAATATAAAAAAAACTTTAAATTTTTCTCTATTTCTTTCCATATTTTTAGTCTTACATTTATATTATTTTTCATTTATATTTTTATTTCTTTTTAAATTATTTTTATTAGTTTTAATTATTTTAGTTTCTTATTTAGATTTTATTTTATTATAAATTTTTCTTTTTAAAATTTCCTTCATTTATCTATATACTATCTATATCTGTACTTTTATTTTTATGTTTAATTATTTTTTGTTTTAGTCTTCACTTATTTTTATTCTTATTTTAAGTTTTAGTATTATTTCTATTTCCTTCTGTTTTTTTCTTTATTAATATTATAATTTTAATTTTAATTTTAATTTTAATTTTAATTTTAATTTTAATTTTAATTTTAATTTTAATTTTAATTTTAATTTTAATTTTAATTTTAATTTTAATTTTAATTTTAATTTTAATTTTAATTTTAATTTTAATTATAATTTTAATTTTAATTTTAATTTTAATTTTAATTTTAATTTTAATTTTAATTTTAATTTTAATTTTAATTTTAATTTTAATTTTAATTTTAATTTTAATTTTAATTTTAATTTTAATTTTAATTTTAATTTTAATTTTAATTTTAATTTTAATTTTAATTTTAATTTTAATTTTAATTTTAATTTTAATTTTAATTTTAATTTTAATTTTAATTTTAATTTTAATTTTAATTTTAATTTTAATTTTAATTTTAATTTTAATTTTAATTTTAATTTTAATTTTAATTTTAATTTTAATTTTAATTTTAATTTTAATTTTAATTTTAATTTTAATTTTAATTTTAATTTTAATTTTAATTTTAATTTTAATTTTAATTTTAATTTTAATTTTAATTTTAATTTTAATTTTAATTTTAATTTTAATTTTAATTTTAATTTTAATTTTAATTTTAATTTTAATTTTAATTTTAATTTTAATTTTAATTTTAATTTTAATTTTAATTTTAATTTTAATTTTAATTTTAATTTTAATTTTAATTTTAATTTTAATTTTAATTTTAATTTTAATTTTAATTTTAATTTTAATTTTAATTTTAATTTTAATTTTAATTTTAATTTTAATTTTAATTTTAATTTTAATTTTAATTTTAATTTTAATTTTAATTTTAATTTTAATTTTAATTTTAATTTTAATTTTAATTTTAATTTTAATTTTAATTTTAATTTTAATTTTAATTTTAATTTTAATTTTAATTTTAATTTTAATTTTAATTTTAATTTTAATTTTAATTTTAATTTTAATTTTAATTTTAATTTTAATTTTAATTTTAATTTTAATTTTAATTTTAATTTTAATTTTAATTTTAATTTTAATTTTAATTTTAATTTTAATTTTAATTTTAATTTTAATTTTAATTTTAATTTTAATTTTAATTTTAATTTTAATTTTAATTTTAATTTTAATTTTAATTTTAATTTTAATTTTAATTTTAATTTTAATTTTAATTTTAATTTTAATTTTAATTTTAATTTTAATTTTAATTTTAATTTTAATTTTAATTTTAATTTTAATTTTAATTTTAATTTTAATTTTAATTTTAATTTTAATTTTAATTTTAATTTTAATTTTAATTTTAATTTTAATTTTAATTTTAATTTTAATTTTAATTTTAATTTTAATTTTAATTTTAATTTTAATTTTAATTTTAATTTTAATTTTAATTTTAATTTTAATTTTAATTTTAATTTTAATTTTAATTTTAATTTTAATTTTAATTTTAATTTTAATTTTAATTTTAATTTTAATTTTAATTTTAATTTTAATTTTAATTTTAATTTTAATTTTAATTTTAATTTTAATTTTAATTTTAATTTTAATTTTAATTTTAATTTTAATTTTAATTTTAATTTTAATTTTAATTTTAATTTTAATTTTAATTTTAATTTTAATTTTAATTTTAATTTTAATTTTAATTTTAATTTTAATTTTAATTTTAATTTTAATTTTAATTTTAATTTTAATTTTAATTTTAATTTTAATTTTAATTTTAATTTTAATTTTAATTTTAATTTTAATTTTAATTTTAATTTTAATTTTAATTTTAATTTTAATTTTAATTTTAATTTTAATTTTAATTTTAATTTTAATTTTAATTTTAATTTTAATTTTAATTTTAATTTTAATTTTAATTTTAATTTTAATTTTAATTTTAAATTTAATTTTAATTTTAATTTTAATTTTAATTTTAATTTTAATTTTAATTTTAATTTTAATTTTAATTTTAATTTTAATTTTAATTTTAATTTTAATTTTAATTTTAATTTTAATTTTAATTTTAATTTTAATTTTAATTTTAATTTTAATTTTAATTTTAATTTTAATTTTAATTTTAATTTTAATTTTAATTTTAATTTTAATTTTAATTTTAATTTTAATTTTAATTTTAATTTTAATTTTAATTTTAATTTTAATTTTAATTTTAATTTTAATTTTAATTTTAATTTTAATTTTAATTTTAATTTTAATTTTAATTTTAATTTTAATTTTAATTTTAATTTTAATTTTAATTTTAATTTTAATTTTAATTTTAATTTTAATTTTAATTTTAATTTTAATTTTAATTTTAATTTTAATTTTAATTTTAATTTTAATTTTAATTTTAATTTTAATTTTAATTTTAATTTTAATTTTAATTTTAATTTTAATTTTAATTTTAATTTTAATTTTAATTTTAATTTTAATTTTAATTTTAATTTTAATTTTAATTTTAATTTTAATTTTAATTTTAATTTTAATTTTAATTTTAATTTTAATTTTAATTTTAATTTTAATTTTAATTTTAATTTTAATTTTTATTTTAATTTTTATTTTAATTTTAATTTTAATTTTAATTTTAATTTTAATTTTAATTTTAATTTTAATTTTAATTTTAATTTTAATTTTAATTAAATTTTAATTTTAATTTTAATTTTAATTTTAATTTTAATTTTAATTTTAATTTTAATTTTAATTTTAATTTTAATTTTAATTTTAATTTTAATTTTAATTTTAATTTAAAATTATTATTATTATTTTAAAAAAATCTGAGATAACTTTTTGAGCAAACAAGCGTTAGTTTTAGATATTTTGATATTTTTGCGGTGCGCACCAAATAATTATGCTCTATATTGAGTATAGTTAAATGTAAAATAAGATACTTACTTTAATTTCGAAAACGCTCAGACACCTTTTCATTCTTGGTATCCATCAGTTTAAATTTAAGTATACATACTCGTATATACATACAAGTAAAGTAGGTAAGCTTCACACAAATGGAGTTGAAGCACTAAAAATTATTTTATCAAATAATGATCTTTTTATTGGCAAAATCTGTGTCAAAAATTATGCAAAATGAGTGTGGAGAAAGAGAAAAAAATTAACAAATATATAAAGCAATGGGTTAGTAAGTTTCTTTCGTTGAAACGAGTTTAAAATTCATCGCTGGCTTGTTGGAGATAGATAAAAGACTGATCAATTTTCACTGAACTCTAAATTCTTTTGGCTGTAAAAACGATTTAAAGAAGTTCATTGAACTTCGACAATAATTTTCATAGACTTAAAAATAATTCTAATATAAATTTTTTTTGTTTGTTTACACAAATAAAATTCAAAGCATTTAAATAACGTTTTATCCGGCAAATGAATGCTAAAGTGCAATTAAACTCAAGTAAAAGTAATGAAAATCAAGATAAACTTTTCAACTTAATTGAACTATTTACAGATAAAAACAAAATGCTTGCATGTGCATCTCCAATATGTACACCCATACACACAGACATGCAGCGAGGTGTGATGCAATTACACGTATGTATATTTGCTGACTGCCAACTTTATTTATCAATTTGCGCTTTCACGGCAATGCTTGTTTTGCGGCCTTTTTTTTTGTTTGTCTATTTTCTCACTCTTTTTTTTTTACTATTAATGCTAGCGATGTGTTGTTGTTGCGTTGTTTCTGTGAGTTTTTTTGCTGTCAAAGTTCCGTCGATCAGCACTATTTATGCTGAATCAACGGAAGTCAGCGAAGTTTCAAGTGGACGGTTGTGTCGAAATGTCATGAAATGGAAAAAAGCAAAATGATTGGAATTAAGGTTGGTAAAGTAGGGAGGATTTTCAGTGCACTCGGAATGGTATAAAATACCGGACTCATAAAGTAAAGTTCTCAAATCTAGTGGTAGACCAAAAGACGAACTCACAGAGTTTCTTCATAAATGTGCTTATAAAATTTCGTCTATCTTGGAACCAGCCTTAACATCAACAACCTTGTCAGCCTTGAAATCCAACGCAGAATAAATCTTTCTAACAGCTGTTGCTTTGGACTGAGTAGGTAATTGAAAATTTAAGTCCTTTCTCGACAAATAAAGTCCAAACTCTACGAGTCACTTATCTTTCGTATCCTGCAATATAATTCGGAGGAAGAGGTAAACAGCTGAAGAGTCGGCGTTAGGAGTTTTCAAGAGAAAGGTTTTGAGAACGATTAATGAACATTTACTCACTGGCAACGGCGAGAAACATTGATGATAGAAAGATGATTTGTACAAGATATACGGCGACATTCACATATTATAACTGCCGCTTTGTAACCACTAAAGCGACTTTCCAACATATGGAGGGATCTAAAGTTTTACGCCACCTCCAAACAAAGAGCGATGGCAATTAGAAAAATTTATTTTCTATAGATTTGGTTGTTTAGTGAGAGCAGGACGCAATGCTAACCACTCAGCTATTGCGGTCGACATTGACATATTTCAGTGAATAAAGACACAGAGGTTTTTATTTAAATCGATGAAAAGGTGGTGATTCTTTTGGCGAGGGTACACACCAATAACGCATAATGAATATTTTGTCAATGGTGGATTTACCAGACCTAAGGCCACATTGATAATGTCAAATCAGTTTGTCTTTCCAGTCTTTCCTGATATATAAGAATATCTTAGACGATAGCTGATTCAGCGCTTTGGATTATTCATTTAAGTGAGCAATCGCTATTCTAATCTGGTCATATTCGCGTAAGGGAACACCATCCATTACCTGGAAATTCGTCCTTTCATCATGTCTGGTTTTCTACTTTCACAACCATTTAATAAACTGTAGAATTCCCCTGCATAAACTCAGTATGATTTGGAGATCGGTCACTAGATTACCTACTTAGATCCTATATGAGTATGTCCCAGTAATGAAGTATTTTAATAATAAGCCACCATACCTTTTTGTAGAACTTTCGAACTTTATTCCTGCTGGTCAGCTTTTAAAGCTCCCCATATTCACCCATTTTACCATCTTTCTAATTTGTCTGAAAATACGTTTTACTTCACTCTCCAGCTCTCGGTACATATTCCAGCACGAATGTATTGAGATGGAGCGCTATGTTGTGGGATAGACACTCTCTTTTCTCTCCTTTGCAGTTCGACACATCTCATCGTATCAGAACTATTTCTAGTAGCTAGAAAGTTCCCCTACATCTCTCAGAAAGTAGCAGTGTAAGTCGGGTAGAAAATCGGCAAACTTTTTGGCTCTCTTTGCAGTCGGTTTTCAAAATGACTTGAACTGTGCTATGATAGCAGCTTTCCAGCATTGAAGATCTCTTGGGTTTGTTGACGAGCGTTCTTTGTTGCGGGTGTTTATCTTTGTTGTTGTAAGGTAGTTGCTGTTGGGTCTTCGAAATCTAAAACTCTGGATATATCTCGCAAGTCTATCATAACATTATCGATTGCGTAATTTTCGAGTCGGTGATAATCAAATTTTCTTGTGCCAAAATCTGGTGCTACAGAGTCCAAAAATAATGATTTTTCGTGCAATTTTTAAACGAAGTCTTCAGTACTTGAAGCGATTTTCTGCTCCTGCGCAGATTCTATTTAATGTTAATAAAGAAGTCTTGAAAAAAATGAGATAATTAATGATAATATGCGAAATAATGAAAGTAAATACTCATAAGCACTTTGGCTTTGCTGCTTTGTTGCTGGATCATTGGTTCATAGAAAAATTTGCAGTTTACATGTATTCTCATTACATATATTTTAACAATGCTTGTACGTATGTACCTATGTACTACATATATGGTATATTTGCAGAAGAAACGCGTTTACCAAAATACATATACAACTAAAGCTTTTTACTTTGAACTTATTAGAGTTTTCACTTACGCAATACATATGCAAAGTTATGCACACACACAATTATATTCGTATATGTACTTAAATATTTCAATTAACGTATTACACTCACATATGAACATACGAGTATATAATTTTAATAATTAAGTAACTAAAACGAAAAATTTAAAACACGATGAGTTGGTTATTTCAAAACCAGAAGCAGCAGAACCAGGTCAATGTGTTATGACTGTGCATATTTTAGAGCTTTTTGTGTTTATTTAATTTATTTTATATATGTATATATATATGTTTTTTTTTTTAGAAGCAGCAGCGCACATATTTTCTTTACCTCTTTTTTGTTTTATTTTTTGCTGTTGCAGCCGAGATTGCTTTGTTTTAGTTTTCATTTACTTAATGTCTGCAACGGAAATACTCTTACATACAATACATGCATGCATGTATGTATGTACTGTCCAAAACTATACTCGTATATAGGTATGTAAATATGTGTATGTTAGCAGCTACATACATACACGTATGTATGTGCGTGGATGCGTACAAGCATACTAACTCCTATTGGCAAACAGCCTTTTGTTGCAGTCATTAATTAGCGGCTTATGTGTGTTTTTGCAAGTGAATAAATAATAATTAAATATATTTATATATGTGCTTACACATTTATTTATATTTATTATGATGTGTATATATGTATATATATATGTATATATTTATATACATAAATGAAATTTTTTGTTAAGAGGTCATTTCATTTTCACAACTCAACCGTTGGCTTTTTAGAGCCTTCAGAATGTTGCATTATATATATATATATATATATATATATACATATCTGTAGGACTTGCTCGTAATTATTATGAAAATTATTAACATATTATATTAAAATAGCAATATTAATACTTTGTTGCTCGTAAACAAAGTAAAACTAAGCGGGAAAAAAGTAAAATTGCTTGGCAACTAAACTATCGATAACATATCTGCTAAACAATTGCTTATGTTTATCTAACTGCATCATCGTAATGCCATGATTAATTGTATACTCGTATGTTGTCTAGTAAAAAATAATCCACTATTTTGGCTACAGTTGGCTTTAGTGATTTGTATCTTGCGTTCCATAAGGGCGATTGGATTACACTAAATGGCTTTAAAAAGAAAATATTTGTTATTAACAAAGATAATTGGAGAGATGTTAACTTAGTAGAGCTTGAGTGCACTTCAAAGATGTAAAGCAGCAAAGGGAAAATTCGCGTATTCTACATTTTTTCTTCAATAAAGGCGAAAGCTCAAGGCAAGGCAAGCCCCAATTTATTGCCAAATGGTAGCAAGGATCTCTATAAACCGACAAAAATGACATTAACCTCAAATTGGCAAAAAGTTATATAGCAAAAAAGTGCATATTCGACATAAATTAAAATTAAATGGAAAAATAATTGATAACTTTTTACTTGACCTAATATTATACTATAAGCACTTAAATGCATGCTCATATGTATGTATGCGTAAAAATCACTGCAAACAAGATTTGAAATTAATTATCCTAATAACTGCATATTGGCATTACTAAACTGCTAATAATACAATAAATATTAAAAAAAAAATGATGAAAATCAAAAACAATTACAAAAATCATAATAAACTCGTTTTACTGCCAATCAGCGTCCATAAAAATCAATTCAACTTTATTGTTCACCTAAGTAACACTTGAACGCACTCGAATACCTGTTCTGTTTGTATGTACTTGTATGTAAGGGCAAATTTTACAGCGTGCAAAGTCCAAAAGCACTTGTAAATATGTATGTATATATACAATATTATGGTTGGTATAAAATTAATATAATTAATACATAATTAAGCCGGAATAATTTATTTAATAAATGCAGCGCCCTGAGGTTATGATACACGTAAATATACTATAATAATTAATAAATAATTAGGAAATGACAAAACAAAGAAAAATGTACAAAAACATACATAAACATACATAAACATAAATACGTATGTACATATATAAATTTCAGGTAATTTTAATTTTGAAATTAACTCCAAAATGCTCATATCGACCGATCTTAGTGAAAAAATTTTAGATTTACATTAAGACCAGAAAGTTTGTGGAAATTGTTTTTTTTCGATATTCGCGGTTTGGTTCATCATGAATTCGTTCCAACGGGGCAGACGGTCAATAAAGAGTATTATTTGTGCCATCGATCAACCATTGCATTTAGAGGATCTGGTCTCATGCCCCTTTCTTTTGTTTCCAAAACTCGAGTTACCGCTCCGCGGAACCCGTTTCTACTCGATTGACAGCAGACACGTGTGATCGGATATCTCTTTCTTTCTTTTTAAATAAATTATCAATAATTTTTTTAAGTTAATTATACGATGAAAAATGTTTTGAAAAATCATTAAGCAATTTAAATAAAATCAGTAAATTAACTATCGTTAGATTAGAAAAACGTTCAATTGCTGGTGCATGTCAATGACATTGATATCATTGACCTAAACAAAGACTAAGCTATAAGCAGCAGGTGATTATTATAATTATATATAATATAATATAATATTGAAAAAGCTAATACTACAATATAAAATGAAGCAGCGGATAATGATTACACTTATTTTCGTTAAAATTGACAGCTTTGCGTATAATCGATAACAAAAAAAAAAAAAAAACAAATTAAATAAAATTAATAAAAAATTGGATTTTTTTTCGAATAACTACAAATTTATATCTACGATATGGCGCCATTTTATTAAATTTAAATAAATTACAATATAGTTATCGCCAAGCATTTGCCTACTCGCCATACATATGTATTGTACAGGGTTATCCATTTGACGGTTTCGAAAATGAACGTAAATAAAATGTTTTATAAATAATTTTTTCCATTCTATCAATTACTTTTCTATCATACAGCTTGAACCATGGCATTATAGTATGTGGAACACTACATCAATTACGAATTCTCGAAACCCCAAATAGAAGTTTGCTTTTTAACGTATTCATTGTTCGAAAAATCGCCTTCCACTAGTTGTTGTTCAAGCACCTAATCGACGTGTGAACGGTGTTGTGAATAGTCAGCTGTATTCAGTTGTTGTATCAGCTGGCTTTTATGTATATGGATATAGGTTTAAGTCCAATTGCGAAATTTGCAATAATACACCGTAAGAAAGTCCCAGCTCTTGAGTACGTCTAGAAATAAACAATGACGCACAGGTCTTACAGTATCTGTAGCCAATCCAGTCTCTTTAACTTTTCTTTAAAATTTTACCGATTACTTGCGTAGTTGGACGATTATTTGCACCATTATCTCCACTGGAATCACAATTTTTGTATTAGGTTTTAATAATTTTAGCGCGTAGTGCGGTTGTTAAGCGATCCGACTTCATATACCATATGCCTGACATTTAACTAAACTTAAATATTTGGTTTGACAGTTAAGTTTGACAGCTGTCAAAATATAGCGCTGTACTTTTGAAACAACGAAATGGATAACCCAAATATAAGATTAAATTGTATTTACTAAATTTTTTTAAAATTCATCAAATATAAAATTCATGGAAAGGCCATAATTCTAGTGCATAACCAAAAATATTAGTAAAATAGCTGAATTTATATGATATTATGTATATATTTTTATTACCCTTAATTAGCCAATTAATTACGTTAAAACACATTTTAGTTGGAAATTTATAATCTGTATTGAGCAGAGCAAATATGGTAAATATAAACATATGTATGTATGTACGAGTATGTACATATGTATCTGGTCAAGGCGCATATGCATGAGTAATTTGAAAAATGTTACATTTTGTTGTTTTCTAATCAAATTTTAATATAATTTCAATATAATAAGTTTTTGCGATGTTATTCTTTCTAAATGAGAAATAAATATTAATATTTTTTTTAATATAAAATTTGGCTAATTATACACTATAATTTAAAAGGTGTCAAGCGGTGACAGCTTAAACTGTTGTTTGGAACTTTTTAGTTATACGAAATATGAGACCTGAGTGTGTGTTATGGAAAAAAGTTGTGTATATTATATTATATCTACACGTATATATATGTGATTAATTTTTACTTTGATAGAGGCATATGATAGAATATTATACTTTACACTTATTTTTTTTGTAAATATAATTATGAGATTTTTTTGCCTATTTTTTTGTGCTGAGAATGGTTGAGGCAACAACAGAAAATATTTGTGCCGTTTAAGAGAATCTTTGAATTTGTAAATTTTGAAAAAGTAGATTCATAGTAAGATTTTTTTATATATCAATAAAAAAGTAAAAGTATTTTGCATTACGTCGAAATTTAATCAAATGACTTAGTTGATGTCGTTTGAGTGAACCATTTTTTGAACTTCTGCATAAAAGGGTTTTCCTAACGATGAAGAAGAGACTTCATTTCAACTTGGTACCAGACACCCAAGATCATCAAAAGTACTATCAGTCTGGTGATTGAATATCGGAGTGTATCAAAAATGTTAAAGATTTTATACAAGGAAATTGACGGGAATGCTGGAAAGCGTTTTAGTGCAAGTTTGAGTGACCATCGAGATCATGGGAGAAAACAGAAAACTATGTAGATACAGTAAATTTGTGGACAAACAATTTTGAAAGGACTGCCATACCAGTTGGTTGGTTAGTAGCTCACCAGTAATAGAAGCGATAATAATTTCCATCAACGTGTGTTGTTGTTATATCTAGCATGTCATGTCTGAGTTGAATTCTCAGTTACGCTTTGTTGAAGTGTGCAAAATTACGGCCATCGCTTAATCGACACGATAGCCGTATAGCAAAAGGTTATCACTGTAGGCAAACTGTTTTTTATTTTTATGTTTTTTTTTCATTTTGGTGAAGTTAAATTCAACACACCTTGATGAACTAGTATACAACTAGTATATAGCTGATGCATAATTGGACAATTGGAAGTTCGTAGGACATCGCCGTATAAGAAATACCAGTTGCTTATATGGGAAGTTGATGGAAGATGAAAAGCAAAGCAGTTGAACTCCAGTTAACAACTAGTATTTTACCTTGCAGGGATGATATATGGTAGTCGAAAGCTCTGGCCGGTTGCGGCAAATGATCAATAAATGACTAAAATTACTAAAGAATATACTAAGTTTCTTTGAAATATTTCAAATACTATGAGACTAGGTTACGTTCAAAAATACGGGTGGATGGATAGACAGAGAAAGAGAGACATATGAATATGGCTAAATCAGCTCAGCTCGATCAGCTCAGAAATTTTAATGGCTCTATCTCTTTCTGCTCCTGCGGGTCCTTACATGACTCGGCCTAAAGCTAAGATACCATTTCATGTTCATGCTTGAGTTTGTTGAGCCAAAATCTTATATATTCTAAGTCTATTTAGAACCACCTTAGAGTTTATAAAATATATAATTTTTTTTTAAGATTACAAATACATATGCGATGTGAATAAAAATATTATTACAATTTGCCAAATTAGCCAACAGCATTGTATGAAAAGCAACAACAACAACAATACATAGCCGAAAAAAAGGAAAAATATCGCGTGATACTGACAAATTCTATTTAAAAAAAAAATAAATATATATCTAAAAGGCAATGAGAAATGGACAGTTCATATAATAAAAACAAACAACTATATTAATTTAATAAAAATATTTGCACTATTATAATTGACAGTTGAAAGGCTGTTAACGTCATTACTCTTACCTGCACAAGTTCTGGGCTATAATTTGTGCCTATTTTATTTATTAGGAAAACTACAAATAAGACTATTTAATTTATATAATTATAGTGTGTAACTGCACTGAACATTCATAAAGAGAATTCTATAGGAAATTATGGAAATGCAATGAAAACAATAATCTCGAAATATATGCATACGCCTGTAAATTTATACTCGTATATGTGTATGTAATTTCATTGGTGTAAGTATGTGCTTGAATGTTGGTGCGTGTATACGTGTATTATATATGCCCAATGTATGCCCAAATGAAATACAAAAGTGAACTTAAACTTTATCTGCTATACATACATACATACATACATGGATGTAAATGCTTGAGCACAGTTGGAAAACTTTAGCTGTCATATGAGATATTCGCATGTTGGCAACAACATAAAAGACCCCGTGTGAAAAGCGCGAGCACATTTCGTGCACTACATTAAAAAATGGCACAACTCAAAACTTTTCAAAAACTTTTTTTTTCCCAAAAACAAGATTTTAGAAAACGTTTAAACAGTAAGTTTTGAAGGGCTCTTCTTGTTCTTTACTGACGTTTGTATATAATGCATAGGTCCTTTTCTACCTGATCTTTACAACGGAGTGCAGGTCATTTTTTCTCTGCTTCCACCGGCGGGTACTGCATCGGAAACTTTTAGCGCTGGAGTATTCTTAGCCGTCCATGCCTTCGCACCATACAGCAGCACAGGCACGATGAGCGACTTGCAGAGACTTACTCAGGCCAAAGTAGCGCCTATTGGCAAGAGTGATTGTGGAAAATTTATTTAATTTTAGTAGGGTGCAAAAACAATATTCAAAAAATTTAACTCCACTTTTTAATATATTTTTTTAAAATAGTTTTAAATCCATAAACAAATTTCTATTTTTTTTTCGAAAGAAAGGTTTTAAAAATACAATAGTGAATCCTCTTTTGGGACTGTTGAACAATATCCGCGAAACAATGGAACTGTTCCACTTTTCAAACGCTCCTTTTCAATGTGTGGAAATTAAAAATTTTCACTTTAAATTATGAGTACAAGCAACAACTGTAACTCTTGAGTTTTCTCTGCGGGCAAGCATACGCGTACGTTCATATCTATCTGTATGTATATGATTAGATGTTATGTCAAATGTTTGCTTTGAATAGTGGAAGAAAATACGTTTACATTTACTCTATTTGCCTTATCATGCGATCCATACGAAGGTGTTGAATGTGACGAGTGGATGAATGATGCCTTGCAGATATCTTATTGTGTCATATTGTTCTAACTTATTTCTAAGATTCTAAGTACGTGTATGAATGTGTGTATTTGAATCATATGTGCATCTTAGAATGACTTTGCGCTTTGTATTCGTATGCGTGTGTATGTATGTATGTGGGAATATGTGAAAACGAGTATTAAATTTACAAAGTTGCACATATTTTTATTTTAAATATAAATATATATATTTTATATATACGTACCATCTGTATAAGTTTACGAAGGGATTTAGCCAAGGTGCTACACACGCTACTAAGTAAGCAAAATGTTACCAAGCGTATAAATTTCTGTGAATTGAAATTGTTACACATTTATGCGCATTTTGTCCTCATAAGAAAGACAGTAGACTTAAGCTGCACTTTGTTTTTGAATTTAGTATAAATCATAGTATTTAGCAAACAATGACTAATATTTTAATATGCTTGTGTCCTCGCAATGAGTGGACATTTCTTTTATAATTCAAAGAGCTTGCTCATTTAGGAATAAAACTTATGTATTTTTAAATGACAAAGCCCAACTGAGGAAGCAGAAGTTAATTTAAAAAAAAAAATATTTGTAACATTTTTTTTAATTTTTTCTCATCTTTTATATAATATAAAATAAAAAAAATAAAACAAAATAAAATAAAATAAAATAAAATTAAAAAAAATAAAATAAAATAAAATAAAATGAAATAAAATAAAATAAATTATATTAAAATAAAATAAAATAAAATAAAATAAAATAAAATAAAATAAAATAAAATAAAATAAAATAAAATAAAATAAAATAAAATAAAATAAATAAAATAAAATAAAATAAAATAAAATAAAATAAAATAAAATAAAATAAAATAAAATAAAAAAAAAAATAAAATAAAATGAACAAAATAAAATAAAATAAAATAAAATAATATAAAATAAAATAAAATAATATAAAATAAAAAAAATTAAATAAAATAAACAAAATAAAATAAAATAAAATAAAATAAAATAAAATAAAATAAAATAAAATAAAATAAAATAAAATAAAATAAAATAAAATAAAATAAAATAAAATAAAATAAAATAAAATAAAATAAAATAAAATAAAATAAAATAAAATAAAATAAAATAAAATAAAATAAAATAAAATAAAATAAAATAAAATAAAATAAAATAAAATAAAATAAAATAAAATAAAATAAAATAAAATAAAATAAAATAAAATAAAATAAAATAAAATAAAATAAAATAAAATAAAATAAAATAAAATAAAATAAAATAAAATAAAATAAAATAAAATAAAATAAAATAAAATAAAATAAAATAAAATAAAATAAAATAAAATAAAATAAAATAAAATAAAATAAAATAAAATAAAATAAAATAAAATAAAATAAAATAAAATAAAATAAAATAAAATAAAATAAAATAAATAAAATAAAATAAGAATAACAAAAAACAAGACGAAAGCTGATATGCAGCATTAATGTATCTATTACATTGAAAGTGGACGGTCAAGATATTATGACCATAAATATAATAATATATAATAAATAATTAATTATGTGAATATATTTGTGTTTTAGGTATTATTGGAAAAAATTTGTAATATATACTGTTTGTTAATCATGTTTTCTTGTTTTTTAAAATAAAAGGCTGAAAAAGAAAACATTTTCGCTTTTAATTTAACGGCCTTAAAGCTCCAAATATTTAACCTAACAAATACATATACATTGGCCCAAAATACAAACTAAGATTAAATAAAACTAATCAAAATAAAATGAAATAAAATAAAATAATGTAAAATAAAATAGAATAAATCAAAATAAAATAAAAAATAATAAAATAAAATTAAATAAAACAAGATAAAATAAAACAAATCAAAATAAAAAAATATAAAAAATAAAATGAAATATAAAAAATAAAATCAATTAAAATAAAATAACATGAAATAAAATAATGTATAGTAAAATGAAATATATTAAAAAAAGAAATAATATATAGAAAAAAACTTTAAATACTCATCTGTGCATTTTGCGAAAAGATTGGTAATGAAATTTAAGCTGTTTATGCCGATCTAACTTATAAAATGGTTTTGCTGCTTCTCCGACTTTGTTTTGCTTCACGACTATGTACTGCTTCTTTTGCAATGCCCTCTAGTCACTATAGATATTGTTAACAGACGACAAAAATATCTTATTAGCGACGTAATCAGTACCCGTTCCTTAGAAATGACGATATGGCTAAGCCAACTATGCTATCTCTACTGAATATTTCACAAGGAATAACTGTTTGCTATTTATTATATTCCCTTAACTGGTCAATAAAAAATGCTTAATTTTGTTTATCAAAAATTTTTATATTTCCCTAAGCATAACTCTGGCAAGTTAATAAAATATGCAAAGTTGGTAGAAGACTTTCAAGCAAAATATTAAAACATATAATATAAATTCTCTGCATAATAATATAAGCAGCATAGTACATTCCAAAAAAGACGTTGAAGAAAAAAATATAATGATAAAAAAATTCCAATAACTGTAATTGAATTTAGTGCTGTCGGTGACACCGCCAAATACAAAGCAAAACTTTAAACGTCAACCTTCGATTCCCCTAATCGCCGTCGTTGCCGTTGAGAAAAAATATAAGTTATAATGGTTATTTCACATCGCAAGAGTCCATTATGACTTACACAAACTCGTACACAATATGTTTAGTCGATGGAAAAGCTGTATGCTGCAGTTCACTTAATTACGTGGGTAAAGATTTATTTTCTATGTTTTTGTCATCGATACAATTGAGCGATCAAACATACGTGTATATAAAAACGCATTCATGTACGTATTTGTTCAAATATTTCCTGCTCGCTTGCAATTTTTCATACCTACAACAATTGTTTGTGTAGAACTTAATTGATTTCAGAATATAATGCTATATCAATGCAGCTTCAGTGAACTATACGGTTTTGGCCACAATCAATACCAGCTTATTGAAAATTGTACGATTGATTTATTTTTCCTTTGTGTACAGTTACCACTTAAATTTTATTTATGTTAAATGATCTGTGTTGGCAGTTGCCATAAAGAGCTTAAACCGAAATATATCGAATTTCAGAAATTTCTAATAAAGAAATATATTTCATATTTCGCAGATTTCAATACAATAACATGAAATTGTGTTTTAAATTTGTAAAATGTATGTAAATATGTTACGTTAGAATCGCGTCCAAAATTATTTTTATTTAGATTATGGTTTAAGCTTAACCAGTTTTGTATAATGAAAAGTAGTACAATAAGAAAAAAATGTTGCCTACATTTCGGCGTAAAAATAAACTTCGAAAGAGTTTATAGGCACATAGAGCTTCATCAGATGGATTCTTTTGGGAGCTGCATATATTAATTAAAGTTTAGGAAATTTTCAATATTCAGTGAAGCTTTGTCTCTGATGCAACAACTTGCTATATTTTTATAAAAAAATTGATTTAATTGTATTGTAAAGTTTTTCACTAAATACTCCTCGTCGATTTCCCAAATCCATAGCTGGATTGTTATATAAAAGTCACGAAATTTGTTGTTGTACTATACACGACGGCTTATTTTAAAACTCTAACACTCTACTATTTTTCATTTTGCACCGCTGATGTCACCAACGAGTTCACTTTGTAACTGACTCATCGTAGTGTTGGCCGCTCTCTTATTTACCTCGACTGTTGCTCGTACTCACCTCTGGAGAATTCATATTTTTTTTTACGAAATACAGAATATTCGATACTCGCGCTCCAGAACATGCTGTAGTTGGCGGGATATCTTTTCCATCAATCAGCCTCGAATGAGGGAACCACCTCTCAATAACGAACTTGGCAAATGTACTAAGATCTATGGTATACTACGGCCTTATAACGAAGGTCAAAAGTTTTATCGTTTTCTAGGTAGGAGAAGACCCCTCTGTATGAACGTCTCGCTACAATCCATATCAAAGCAAAGTTCTGAGTATTGTAGTACACCAGAACCAGACGAAATATCACACATCTTATTCGTATCTAGGCTCACACTTTACAGTCATAACTTTGAAATCATTGATGATTTCCCCAAAGCAGAAAATCTCTTGCTATTTTCGACTGAGTAGGCAATTGAACTAAGAACATTATAAAGCCTTGTCCCTCATCATTTTCCTACTGCAATATGGTGCAGAAGCGTAGACGATGACGACATTTGTTGAGTATGTGCTAGGAATTTTCGAGTGCAAGATTTACGGTTCTCTGGGCGTGTGCAACGGCTATACCGTAGACGTTGGATCGAAAGCTGTGCGACATTGTCATAGGGCTGTGAATCAAAAGAGAGGCAGAAAGAGAGAGAGAGAGAATCTAGGCTATGCTGGCTTGGTTATATTTTCCGAAAAAAAGAAAGTACTTCAGTTGTGGAAGTGTACGATGCTAAAGGAGGCGAAGTAGGAGGTAAAACTTCAATCCGTTGGAAGGATAAGGTAATTTTTCCAGCAGTGAAAAGTAGAAACTACTGGCACCCGCTTATTATTTCGGCTAAAAACACATAAGCGATACCTACGCCGATGAAAATTTTACCTTTATAAGTATTTGAAATATTAAATACTAGAATTTTACTGCGATTTCTTCAGCGTGGAATTTTAAGATGGTTCTAATAAGATTTATTGGATTTATTACATAATTAGTTTTATTATAATTTATAAATTATTATAAAGCCGAACTATCGAATTTATACAAAATCCACTTCCCGGAAGAAAAAGTGTTCACCAAGTCAAATAAGACAACCTGTTTACCAAATTGCACTTAAATTAAACTATTTAAAAATAAATTCGATTTTTTGGAATATATCGGTCCCTGGTTCACTTCCCGGGTAATTCGTTCTTATCGTGTGCATACGTCATACATATATGGATCCACCAGTCATTCAATACAAAGCCCTTTATATATATAATATATAATAAATAATAATACGAGTAATCATCGCGATGAGTTTAAATTATTTTCAAAGCATATTTTAAATAATTTTCATATCAAACACGTTTCAGGCATTTAAATCAGTTTATTTTATTGAAAACATTTACTGAGTTCAAAAAATATTTTATGCAAATGTATGCAAATATATGCTGTGTGCAGCATATGTAGTTATGTAGTAAAAATGTATTTGTACCGGTGTTGGCGCAAAAAAAAAATGTAAATATATAAATAAATAAATATCGTAGCGACAATTAATCGGAGCATTGATTGCTCTGCCCAAATCCATACTACCTTTAACTCGCCATCGACATGCTCGTCACGTAGCGCTTTTTGGCAAATTAAGCAGCTTTTTTCCCCATTTAAGGCATTAAAGAGTAACATTTTATCTACATACGTACATACGCACATGTAAAATGTGGATATAGAGTGCATATACCATGTATATAATACCTTCAACGCGTTGTATCTTTTCCTTTGGGTGCTAGAATAACCAGGCTAATCTGTAAGCTTACTCTGGCACATGCCACATGTACATAATTGGTCGTAGAAGAAACAGTTCTTACGCAAGTCTGCTTGTTTAGGGCAAAAAAGACTTAATTATGGAACTGCCCTACTTTTAATCCGAAAGGGTCTGAATAGGACATGGAAATTCTTAAAATAAATATAAACTCTTCACGAGAACAACAATTTGGTGCGATGAGCAAGTAAAATAATTGACAACCCAACTCTCAGCTTAAATTTGAGAGTTCAGAGGAGGCATCAGTAAATTCAGAAGCTCGAAGATATAATGAATGCTATCATCGAATGAATTAATGCCTGATTCATTTCTCGAAAAGAAAAATCTTTCACATATTAATTTGACTGTGTTCAAATTTCTTGCAAAGGTAATACAAAAAAAAAAAAAAAACGATTTTTTCGCATGAATCTGACCCTCGCACACTCCCCGTAAAAAAAATAATTTTGGTACAAAAATTACTGGCGATAACGAAATTAAGAGCTCAGCACGCACAAACGTCGTTTTGTTACCATATAAACTTTGTCCACTTTTTTAACGTCTTAAAGAACAAAGGATACACTTGAAAAGATTGCCGACCTACCGCATTATATTGCAAGCCATTGCGATTGATGGTAGTCTCAGGAATTTTGAAATACTATTTTAGCATGTCACCCCAGTAAATATCACTTCTATACTAATGTCACTGATGTTGTTGTAAACGACGATATCTTAAGATGAGTCTCCATAATTACACAAAGCGATACGCAACCCAACCAATGTTCTGTAGGGTGCTTTATTTTTCAGAGTAGTTGTGTTTCGAGAAACGAATAATTCCATCGTCTCTGTGTCCAAGGCTCATGGTATTCTGTTTGCTTCCGAAAATCTTCGTTTAATGATTCTCCATTTTCCTGTTTTTTTTTCGAAATATTATATATTTAAC
>JAWMAG010000039.1:11470000-11577500 GCA_037013455.1 Ceratitis rosa
AATTAACCTTGTTTACATTTGTGATTTCCAAGGTTAACTATAATCTGAAATACTGGTTAATGGCAAAGACTTTATGGCAGAAAATAGCTACAATCTTCTACTTTAATATACATTTTTTCCTACTAAAATTTATAACAAAGAAAACATGCAACTAGAATTTGGATTATGTAGTCCAAAATTATTTTATACTAAAAAATAAATAACAATAAATAATATTAACAAAAAACTAACCTATAAAATAACCGTATTATCTCTAATCCCGTCGCTTTTAAAATTATCATTATTTTTGTTGATTTTCCTTCAAAACTGTCAATCAGTAGATCGAGTCGTCAAACATTTTCTTATTACAATACTAAACTGAGGTATTTTTTTCTTGCAGTGCGTTAATTTTCATATCAAACTCTTGTACAAGTCGCTGTATATGCGCCAGTTTGGCGTTGAGAAAATCGAAACTTTGCTTCCGCTTTAACTCGTCCTTCTCAAATAAACATTTATATTCGTAAATAATTTCTTGTCCAATGCAATGGTATTCGTGGCTGTCACTTGGCACGTGTTGGAGTTTGTTGCGAAGATCGTGAAACTTATCACGCACCGCATCGACATGCGCCAAAAGTGGTACATATTCCTCGTAGTCCATATTAAAAATGGCCTTGTATAGGCGTCGCTCTTCGAAATTTCTTATAGTTGGATAGTTCAAATCGTATGTGTTCACCTCTAAATCGGGTAACATAACCTCATTTATTACATTCATTTCGTCATGCGCAGAAACTTGCTCACGATTGTCGATATTTTCAACATTAACGCTATTACGTGATGGACTTTGAGATATTGTCGATATTGTGCTGTCCATAGTGGTGTGATAGTTGCTGTCAAAACTTTCCATAGCATTATAGAGCTTGGTTGAACAAGCAGCAATTTCACCATATGATACCGATGTAATTGTCACATCACTACCTGAACTCTCTGGACCCTCTACACTGATACCACTCCAATGCCATTCACTTTCACTTTCCGAAAGTGGATTTACACCCGATTATGTATTACTGTGTGAAGGCGATGACTTTGCGCTCGTATTACTCGGCGAATTGGCAGGAGTATAAAGAGCCATTTTTGTTTAATTTATTATTACTGTGTGTATTATTGTTTAATCTGCAATTGTACTTGTTGCCGTTCCTCCTTACTATAAAATGGCCAATTCAGATCAACAAATTTCCAGCAATGATTACGTAAAGTATATGTATTAGCCTTACACTCGGCTATATCCTTCAATATGTTCGGTATAGCGGGTCTTTCACAATTTCGCAGACCTTCGGCATGTAAACGTGTGTAGATTACAGATTTTTGTAGCGGCTGTACGGCTAACAAATGTATTAAACGATCGCGTACTTTCCGACACGCTATGTCAATGTCTGATAGGATATTAGTGCCGTTACTGGTTCCAGGTTTATAGTGTGCCCTCTTTAATTTAATCGAAGCTGGGTAGACTATGTCTATATATACTGCACCACATACTTTGCTATTGGCTTTGTTGTCTTCTTCTGACACTAACACGGGTAAGCTGGGTAAAATTGTAGCGAGAGTTAAAGAGTTTTGTTGATTTACAACTTCGTTTGTCTTGGGTGTAGTGCCGACATTGTTGTGGTCAGTGGATCGAGTTGGTGACTTAAAATTGTACGGAAGTGTAATAGGAGTCTGTGACATAGACCACTGGCCAGAATATGGATGAATCCTACCCTTACCTTTAAACGCTTCGTTTTTAATTTTTTGGGACATTCGAGTGCTTTAGTTTTTTGGGCTCGTAGCAGAGAAAAGCTCAATGAGTATTGCACGAAGTTTGCTGTATGACTGTGAAAATTTCACGTTTCCTTTCATATATACTTATATTTTCCTAACTTTGTTGAGTTGTGCTACATAACTATAATATATAAAAAAAAAGTTTTTTTGGTTGGTTTTATTTTTTACTTTATTTTTTTGCAGTCTTGTCTTTATTTTAAATAATATCGCCTATAAATATAACTGAATATTTTCATTTTAATTTTATTAAAAAATTTAATTAATTGTCATTTACCGTTATATGGGTTAGCAACGATTTAGGCTGGTTTCAAAGCAAACTTGGTTCGTTGAAATCGATTAAAGATATTTATATTTTTACTTTCAGATGGACAATAGCACAGTCCTTCTTGGCTGTTTCGTATAGACATGCCACTACTTATGCCAAAAAAAATTGTATTTTATAATAAAGGGTGGTTAAATTGTAAGGGCCGATGTTGAATGTGAACCACACCTAAACGCCAAGTTTTTTCCGAATTTAATTTGACATTTCTCTATTTCAGACTTACTCAATTTGAACCATGGAGAGATACACAATCCAACAACGTGTTAAAGTTATCCAGACTTATTATGAAAATTTTCGAAGAAAATCATCTTCAGTGATGAGGCACATTTTCACCTCAGTGGATTCGTCAATAAACAGAATTTCCGCATTTGGGCGAATGAGAATCCAAGAGTGATTGTCGAAAAACCAATGCACCCACAAAGAGTGACTGTTTGGTGCGGTTTATGGGCTGGCGGCATCATCGGGCTGTATTTTTTCCAAAATGAGGCCGGTCAGGCAGTTACTGTGAATGGTGTTCGCTATCGTGAGATGATAACGAATTTTTTATGGCCACAATTGGAAGATATGGATGTGGACGATATGTGGTTTCAGCAGGACGGTGCCACTTGCCACACAGCTAACGAAACAATGGCTCTTTTGCGCAACAAATTCAATGGCCGTGTTATCTCACGTAATGGCGATGTCAATTGGCCCCCAAGATCATGTGATTTGACACCGTTGGACTTTTTTCTCTGGGGTTATTTGAAAGAAAAGGTGTACGTCGATAAGCCAGCAACAATTCAAGAGCTAAAGGATGAGATATTTCGGCACATTAACGGCATAGAAACTCCATTATGCCTCAGCGTCATCGAAAATTTGGACCATCGTATGGTCCGATATTTTGTTACATACATAATTGAGTAATACCAATATATCATAATAAAATAAAATTTCAATAATTTCCTAAATAGTTTGTGTTTTATTCAAAATCAACATCGGCCCTTGAAAATTTAACCACCCTTTAGTAAAGTATTATAAATTACAATTTAAATTTAATAAGGAATTCTTATTTACTTTACAACACAGCATATCATAAATTTGAGCGCCTAAGAGTATGCAACGTCCAATATTGGCATTATTTGGATTAACTGGCTAGGAAAAACAAATAGATTCCTGTGACTTGAAGTTTAATTTAAAAAAAAAAAGTTGTTTACTTACATAGACTTCCGACTATAATATAATATTGTTCAATTATTTATTGATACAGAATTTATAAAAATTTCAACTTTAAGCAAATCCAAGGCAAATATATGGGAAACCAGGCAAAATATGCAATTAGTTTGGGACGATTCCAAGAACAGCTGGTATATTTTGGTATTTTTATTTGCTTAATAAGCTTAAAAAAAATAGGGTTTACTTTGTGCATTTTTTTGAACCTTCGAGCGGTGTAGAGACAGCTCCTCACTGTGGTATCGAAGGCAGCTTTAAAATCGATGAGAAGGTAGTGTGTGTCGATCTTTTTCAAGGGTATTTACCAGGTCTAAGGTCACACTGCTTTAGTTTTTCACACAATACGTTTGATAGGACCTTATACGCGATATTTAGGAGGCTAGTCTCCCAGTAATTGGGATCCTCCATTTTATGGTTTGGACAGAGCACACTTAAGTTCCAATCGTCGGGCATGCTTTCATCCGATCATATTCTGCAAAGAACTTTATGCATGCAGCTTTCTAGCTTTTCACCGCCATGTTTAAATAGCTCAGCCGGTAAATTAACAGCTCCAGCCGCTTTGCTTTCATCGACTGGGGTTTCGGTTCGCCATCTATGGGTGTTGTCTTGAGTTTGAGATGTCGTAGCACAGTTCCCTTATATCGAGTTGCTGTTGAATGAGTGCTCCCAGAAAAGAGGCGTGAAATTCGAGTAGGCTGCTTGTTGTGATTGCAGCTTTACGACATCAAACTTTCCTTGTGTTTGTTTGTTGACGGGCGTGTATCTTCGATGCGACAAGATAGTGTGGATGTTAAATCCTCGGAACTTACGCACATCTAGAGCACCGGAGACATGTCTTTCGATTCGGATGCGTAGTTTGAAGTGCTTTCTTCTGTGAAATCAAGTATTACAGACAAACATATTTCCAAAAATATCTGCTTTGCACACCTGGGGTGTGTGTTCATGTTCAGATTGTGACGAGATTTTCATCCACAGGTGGGAATGTCAACGCGCGGCAGTGGAATCCCTCTCCCACCACGAATCTAACACCAAATTTGGGCTTCTCTATATGACGACTGTAGTAAATTTCACAAAGTCCAACTGGTTTCCGCCTTTGCCCCATCCATCGCACTTCTTAAAAGGGAAGCGGCACCTTCCCAATTAAGCTACCGGATATTGCAGGTACTTGTCCTCAAATAATCATACCTAAAACATTTGCGGGTTCGTCATCTAGAAGGGGGCCCTCATCCGAGGCTTATTTACATTTTTCTTGGAGTATATTTTTGAAATGGTTGGTCCCAACTCACTTTAGCTCGCCTCCAAATGGATATTTGTTGGCTACCCAAAGGATACTTGGTCTAAGACCGGAAGTCGTGAGCTGCTTGAACCATATCTAAAAGAATCTATTCTAGAACCTACTAGGCGAATGGCAGTAACAACTTTTCTCACTTGCGTGAACTTCTACACATTATTTCTTCAGATTATTTATTCAGCATGAAGTTCTTTTGTGAATTTTTTTTAAGTAAATCCGGCAATATTGTATTTTTGTGGTTAAAAATTGACGAATTTATGATTGCACTCCATATAAGTAAATAAAAAAAATTGTCATTACCAGTTAAAAGTTATATATACATTCCTATAATTGGCACTTTGTAACCGCTGAAGCGATTTTCGGCCGAGCTCCTCCTTCAATTTAATTTTTTTTTTGCATCTTGATGTTTTTCCAACAAATGGAGGGACCTGTAGTTTATACCAAGCCGTCTCCGAACAACTGATGGTTTTTTATGAGGAGCTTTTATTTCTTGTCAGAAATACACTCGGAGTGGTTAACTTTCCCTGCCGAGGGGCGACCGCAATTAGAAAATTTAGCTTAATTTTTCCAATTTAAATTAATTTTCTATAAGTTTTAGATGTTGGTGGCACCAGGATTTGAACCTTGGCCTTCCGAATGGCAATACGCAATGCTAACCACTTGGTTACCTCTTTGCATTTCCGCTTTTAGTATATTTCTAGTTATTACCGTTATGCTGATATCATAAAAAACTCCGAGGAATTTATTTTATTTTATTTTGTTTTTTGCGTTGTACTTATTAACCGTATATTGTTTTTATGTTTGAGTGGGGGATTTGATTGTTCTTCCAACACCCACGGCAGGGGATTTTTTTCGGTACAAATGCATGTGTTGGTGTGTGTAAAGTATGTTCTATGGTGAATATATAAATATTTGCCATACTTATACACGTACATGTATTTATGTAAAAACAATAAGAATTTATAAAACTCTTAATAGAATTTAAATTTTTTTGTTAATTTTTTGTTTTTCTCTTTATTTACATTTCATCAGTAAATCTTCTCATTCACATTGTTGCACAGTATGCACCATATGTAGGTATGTATAACAATGTGGGTGGGTGTGTGTTTCAGCTTAAATCAACAATATATTTTTATACATTTGTACGTGCGACCATTTCGTAATGGCACAAAAAAAAAACAAAAAAAAAAAAAACAAAAAACAAAATTGATGAATTAATATGTAAAGGCAAGCAGATCCATTGTACTTTTGTCCGATCAAGTTTTAAATACGCAAAAATCATGTCAATAAAATTTGCACGCTACTCTTGAATTTACCATTAAATGTGTTTGTAAATTCTTTGGTTTTATTATCATTTTATTATTGCTTGTTTGCCTTACTCAGTTCGTTTTGTTTTGATTTCTTTTTTTAGCATTTTATTTTGGCGTGTAGCTTTTTTGTTCTTTATTGGATTTGCCTAGTGATGTTGTGATAGGTTTTTTATAGACCTGACGAGTGCTGAGTGCATTTAATGGCATGTATGTATGTATGTATGTATGTTTTTGTTTGTTTATTTTCTTTAAAAGTGATTTGACGCTTGTATGGCAGAAGCTCTAGATTTATTCTTTTTGACATACAATTCCCAAATGGAAATTCTTGTTGGATTTTTGTTGAAGTGTCTGTGTGACTAAGTCAGGATCTTTTATAAAAAAGTAGTGTTTAACTACCCTAAAATGTTTACACACATTTAGAAAAGCGAGCGGTAAAGTGTTAAGATAAAGGAAGAGACGGAAAGCTGGTTATTTGATGTCGCGACTTAAAAATGGTTTTAACCCCTTGAGAGAGAACATTTCACAGCCTATCGAACGACACTAAAGGCGTGCTACACGTTGAACTCTTTAGACAACTGAAAAGTAAAGTCCTCTCCCTACGCTCGAAAACAAAGCTCTACAAGAAGTTCATAATTCTTCTTCTGCTGTACGAGTACAGAAGCTTGGATATTGTGAACATACGATGAGGTCTTTTGGAAGATTTATGGTTATTTGCGCTTCGACAAAGGCGAATACCGCAGACGATAACAACTGTACGAAATATATGGTTCAGTGGAAATCAAGAGTTAAGTTTTTTCTTTAAAATCAGTATTCACTTTACTTAACCGATTACCAAACTATTCAACAAGAGAGCTTATGGGTTGGGGTTGCAAGAATTTTCAAGCAAGTCTCGACAAGATCTCAAAAATGACTAGGAAACCTGAGAAGTGTACACTGATGGAAATACTACAAAAAGTATTTATTTAAATATAAATTTAGTAGATGGAATTCCCAGTAGAAATTGGGAAATATGGGAAACAAGTTTCCTGGACTTTTGTATTCTTCGCGAAGTGTCAAGTGCTCAAGATCGCGAATGCATTCAAATTGTTCCAACAGCATTTGGAAATATAGTAGATTTTTAGAAAATAAAAGTGAATATGGCTTGGATCGGTGTCTCTCGATTGAGTGCAGGTTCAAACTCCTTGATCTACTACGACGGACCTTCTTAAACTATATGTAACATAAAGAGAGGGATAAACCCGAGATGATATCGATACTGTGATTCTATGATTTCTGGATTGATTTAATCTATGTCGACTCAAGTAATTAATAGTACTCAGCAACAAAGCTTCTCCAAGTAGTGTCGTCTTAAAAGCCAATGTTCTCGAGGGAGCTTTTTACGGAGCTAGTTACGGACCTCTAATACACCATAAGTTATTCGGAGGGGGACCAATAATATTGTTCCCTCTTCGAGCCTCTTTATAGAATTAACCATATGTTGAGCACATTTTAATCCACTTAACCTATGGGAAACGTAGTTTAACCTAAATTTTTTTAATATGGAACTATAATCTAATTCAACTAAACAAAATTGGTTCAAATAGAATCATATACGAGAGTACTTGACTTTCTTTTCTTCATAGATTGCTTTGTCAAGACGAAAACACCCTCATGGCTGCCCTTCTATGTGACTGCGACAATTTTGTTTTGTTCTAATAATTATGGTATATGAGGCTTTATTAACGAGTTCTTCTGTTATTAGCTAGAATCCAACTAGTTGACATTTTAACAGTAGCAAACTCGGCGCTAACATTTCTCCATGTAAGGAAATGCTATATTTAACAGGGCAATGGGCAAGAGTTTCCAAATACACTACTGTTCAACAGCTTCATACTAGTTAAATACTAGTCCGTTTATTTGCCTGGAATGAGATACGAAACGTAATGAAGTGGCGAAAATTATTAATATTCCTCAAATAATAACGAACTATGATAATATGATTTCATCTTTACAATACAAGTTTAATGAAATTTCGCATAAAAGTCCACGTTTCTATTGCGGCGATTAAGAAAATCTTTTTTGATATCAGTCTGCATAATGGGTGCACCCATCATCACCTGCTGCACCACACGACTAAAACCAGTGCCATTTTTTTGACAATTACACTATTTATGATTCCTGCTGGGGCATTGCACAGGTTGCAGAAGAATAAAATTATTTTTATTTTCGGCCTTTGTTACAACATAAACCATTGAACACCTACGAACTTATAAATATCTACAAGCATATGCGCGAAGACCCAGCAAGCGCATGCGAAAATATTCTCTAAAATTTTTTCTGACCGGCACTAGTCGTGTTGTGCCGAAGTTACCCACGGCTGCTTTACTCTCAATAGGTATTCGCCATCATCCATACATTTGGGGACAATAAACCTTTTTCATTCAATGTTTCTCACGAGGACCCCTAAAGCCGATTAATCGGATGTTATCAACGTCCACGCTTCTACGTCCTAAAGTAGGTCGGGAATGATGAGCAACTTATTATAATTTTCAATGATCTACTCAGCCCAAAGTAGCACTCATGAGCAAGAGTGATTCTGCGTTGGGCTTAAAGGCTCTCATTACTATTGGTGTTAATGCTGACGTTGAAGCCGAAACGCAAATGTACCATATTTACTATTCGTTTGGGCTCGTTTACTATCAGTTCTATACTGTTCGCTTCCTTTAATATCAACTGTTTACGCCAGTAGTGACACACTCTTATTGCCTCTGCTCTCTTTACCTCTACTTATTATTTTCTGCAGCATTATATTAAGGTAGGCACACGACAGAGAGTCACTATCTCTGCAACTTCGCTTAATATTGAACGATTTGGAGCGGCTCTTTCTGAGTTTGATAGAGCGTTCAGTGTTGCTGAGCGTTGTTTATAAGTTTTTCGGGAATATTGAATCCAACGAGGAGATGGTGATATTTTTTTAGATTTTGGGCATGGTTAATATTTGGACAATGCAGAGTTCATTAGGTCTAGAGCCACACTGATACGATATTTAAGATGAGATATTTTAAGACGCACGATAACTGGCGCGGATTGTGGGGTACCACTTTTTATTAATTGGCGAGAGCACTCTTAGATTTTAATTGTTGGAGTACACTCATCTGACAAAATGTGAAAAAGAAGCCGATGAATGCATTTTGCAAGTTCTTCTCGAATATGTCGGGTGGTAGAACACCTTTTTTTACCATCATTGATGGGAAATTCGGACTTGCTACCTACGGATAGTTCACTTTCACTGCAATTCAACTGGCCGAAGAGGCGTTCCCTACAGGAATTCAGCATATTCTGAGCTGATCGGTCACCAGACCACATATTTCCTACTTTATACTCACCAATTTCGGCCGCTCTCTTTATGTTCTCCAAATGCTTGCCATCTCCCTCTTGAACTTTTTGTATCTCACCCAAGCAAGCTGGTTTTTCCACGTCCAAGCGAACCTAAAAAAATATGTAAATTTATATATACGAGTATGTATGATAGATATATACATATATTTGTGCTGACATTAAAGTGAAGCGAAATTAAATTTACGAAAGCAATTAAATTTGTGAGTGCACGGTTATTAGCCAAGTGCCATTGTTGTCGGCGCTGGGCTGCAGCTTTAACACTTCTCAACCCTGCCGCACTGCTATTTTTGCCACGTACCATAAACCATTAGACGGACGGAAGAGGCATGCATTGGTGGCAGGTTGTTTGTGTGTATTGTTTGTGTGTACGGTCCATTGGGGCATTGCCACTCAGCCATTCGGTTCGTTCAACACTTTTCAGCCATTCAACATTCATAGCATTTGTACATATGTATAACTGTATATATACCTATATATATGTATGTTTGTATTCAGTTCTGTTTATATGTATACGTGATTTATGCTTTTTCCATTGCCTTTGCTATTCTTATAACTGTTTTTGCACTCGCCATGTTTTCAACGCTCCTACTTCTGCGGCTGATGGCTTCATATGTGTCTGGGTCTGTGTGTGTGTGTGTGTGTGTGTGTGCGCGTGTATGAGCATTGGTTGAAATCTTTGAGTTAATTTTGACATTTAATTGTGCGGCTACGTAGTTACCAAGTGGCAGAAACGTAAAAATTATTGCAGCTTCACTCATTTACTATTGTGAGTTTTATGAGAAAATATTTCGAATTTTCGTAAAGTTATTGAATTGAAGGAGTTGAGTGCGGCAGACGATGAAAAGTGAATAAAAAAAAAAGAATAAACAAAAAGTTTGGGGCAAAATAAAGAAATCGATAGCGTATTTAATTGGAAAATGTTTTTGCTATAAAGGAAATGAAAACACGTTGGAAATGTGTTGGTTGCTGTAAATAATAATTAAATAATTAAAGAAAGGGATAAAAAAATGATAAAGGTGAATATGGGTAATTTTTAAAATTTGTTACAGAAGGATATTTATTTAAGCAGCCAATTGTAGCAATAATTTTGTAGAGCACATAGGTGGGACGTCTTCGAATATTAAATCTTACAACAATCAATTATTGTAACAGTTCTTCGAATATAAAGGGTGAACCATTTCCAGGCTCCTTACTTTTTGAAGAGAAAAAATCATAGAAAATTCAGACTACGTGTGCAGTTAAGTTCAATTTTCGATGACTCGCTTGAGCATTTCGACTGGTAACTGGCGAAAGGTATGCGTGCCCCAAGACCTGAATAGAAGCGGGATTGTCCGCATAGACTTTAGACTTTACAAATCCCCAAAGAAAAAAGTTCAACGTTGTGACCAGCCCAAAATGTGATATTATCTGCGCACCGATGTGTTCTTTCAACAAATTCATTGATTTATGCGATGTGTTAGAAGTGGCGTCATTTTGCTGTATTCAACCGAATGGTCGGTTATGATGGTTACGTTCTCACCAGCACCATTTTTGAAGAAATATGAAACGATGACTTCACCGGGCCCCGGGCTCTACGTTCCAAATGTGGCAATTTGGCTTGTTTACATACCCATTGAGCCAGAAATGGATCTCATCGCTGAAAAAAATTTGGCACGAAAACATCGAATCTTCTTGGAACTTTTTAAGAGTCCATAGAGTGAAGCAATGTCGCTTGAGAAGGTCGAGCAGCTAGAGCTCTTGTACAAGCTGCATTTTCTACGCTTTCAATTTAAGATCTCGCCATAAATGCGCCAAGTTGTTCCATACGTCAGTCCGAGTTGCTGCGAACGGCGCCTAATCGACTCTCCACGGTCTTCGTGTACACTCTCAGCTACGGTCGCTATATTTTTTTCACTGTATGCTGGACGTGGTCTATTCGGTCGAAAATTACCCAATAATGAATACTGGGTTTCAAATTGAGTGATGGTGTAGCTCTACTTTTATCACCCGTTACAATGGTCACTGGTTACAATACTATGCCCATACACTAGCTAAAAGAACCAACGTTGGGACAGGTTTTTGGTGAAGTATAGCAAGAGCAATGAGAGCACTTTTTCGGGATGGTTTAGCTGAAAAGTGTTGATCGATCCCAACTAGAGCTATTTTGCTGAGAGAAGAAGTGACACTAATATTTCTTACTATCAGATTTAAACAGCTGGTATCTCGATAAAACTGCTCAAAACCGATATGAAATTGATAAAGGTCGTTCGTAGACTGATGTCTAATCATAGCAAAATATTTTTCGTGAAGTCTTGACCATTCGCAGAGAAAATCTAAAAATCAAATGAAAACTTGTCGGCACTAAGCTTTACGGATGCCCAAGTAGTAATTGTTTAGAAAAATATATTATTTATGCTCTTTTTTGCTTTATTTTAATGCTTTCAGCAGTGGAATAGTAACCACTTGTTAGATGCAGTGAGGAATCATATAAAGGTTGCTTGCTGTTTGTAATAAAAATATTGCAACAAAAAAGAAAAAAACGAAATAAAGGAAACGCTTGATGAAAAAGTAAAATTTCCAATACCTCCAATATCGGTAACGTGACTCTGGCCTCTGAACTTTTGGCATTTCACAATTTTTTTCTTTGCCAACGCTGAATATCTACTCATGATAATTTTATTAACTGAAAAGTTATGAAAAATTTATTTATTATAGCTAAAAAATAGTTAAATATAAAAAGTGGTTCGAAAAATGCAAAATAACCACAAAAGGACATAAGGTGAGCACCCTCTGCGCCGATGATTTACTTAACCATGCGCTCGTGCGTTTGCAGAATGGCAGCTTACAGCAGGATAATGGCATATATACGAGCATTCGCTCAAACACATATCACGACAACGCGGATTTTATTTTATTTATGTGCAATAAAATATTTTTTCCACATTTTGTTTTTGTGTGAATTCTTAAAATTTTTCGGTTACGCGCTTGGCCATCATAAAACAAACAATGTTTATATGTCGTTGAGTTTTATTTATGTATATGGTTATTTTATATATAGGTATATTAGCCCTGGTGTCACATGAACTGGTTGAAAACTACTAAGAAACTAGTATGCCAATAAAGCTCAGCTATGAAAAGATGAAAATTTACAGATTTTGAACAGAAACATACCAGTCTCATACTAGTTTAACTTAAATACAAATTTAACTAGTTAAATTTTGAAGGAAAAAATATATGCTAATAATAAATAACAACAATAATAACGCAATAATGACAGTTACATAATTTTTGGCCTAATACCTATGCCTGAGTGATCATATTGTAGTTCTAGTAAAAAGTAATCCATTATTTTTACATTTAATTGATTTATTTACCACAGCTAGAATTATCAGATTTATGTCAAATATGCAACGTTTTTCTCAAAAACGTTTTGCCATTTTGAAGATAATGTCATTTTGCTACTCTCATAGAATAGGGGCAATTGCAAAGAATTGCATACTTCTCTTGAGCTCAGTCCTTCACCAGCTATATCATTCGCTATAATCAAGAATAGATGGTAATCACTGTGGTAATCACTTGGTGCGAGATCTGGACCATAAGATGGATACATAAGAATCTTCCAATCAAGCTCTGAGAGCTTCTGGCGAGTCACCATCGATGTGTGTGGCCTGACATTGTCCTACTGAAATATAATTTCCCTCCTATGGCAAAAGCTGGGCGCTTCAGGACAAATGCTTGCATCCTTCTACCCAGGCCTTGCTTTCTGTTTTGAGATTGATGAGACATTTGTATGAAAAACGACATTATTCGGCTATTTTGGACATAAAAGCTAGAGCTACTTTTTGAGAAAGCTTAAATTTAGAAATTTTTAAGCCGTCCTCGTGGTTTTTCAGATGCGTGGTTTTCAATGACGCAATACCTTCTTCGGAGTTGGACTTTTCGACAGCTAATACTTGATTTATACCCAGTTTGTTTACCATTGCATAATGAGCAGACCAACTCCGGAACAACGGTACAACGCTACCTTCGTTAATAGTTCGTTTCGCACGACGCACGGCGTCCAATATCCAGTCGACATAATCACATAGTAGAGTCGGTAGTTCGAGCAACCATGGATCGGGTTCACAGCACGTTTACTCTAGTGAATAATGTCCTTCCTCAGAGATGACGTAAAGTGCACATCGATGCTGTGGAGCAGAATATGGAATAAGCTCTAAATTAGTCCATCGATCAAAGTGCGCAACAATTGGAGCTGTATGCATTCATTTTATGGTAGCTTTGGCGGAAGGATCTTCGTTTAGTGAGCTTACAAAATCCGACTCGTGCAAGAATTGTAGCCGAACAAGCATCAAGCGCGTCGCTCGTACGGCGAATGGGTCCAAAATGCATAGCGGTGAAGCCCACCTTTAGTCGAATGGGTACGTTAATAAATAAAATTGTCTCATTTGGAGTAATGATAATCCACAAGTCATTGTTGAGATACCATTACAACCTTAGAAAGTTATTATTTGGTGTGCTCTATGGGCAGAGGGAATAATTGGTGCGTATTTCTTAAAAAAAAGAAGCCATTACATTAAAATTACAGTCAATATGGAATGCTATAGAGACACGATTAATAACTTTTTCGTATCTGAATTGAAGGATGTTGATGCGGACTACCTTTGGTTCCCAGAAGACGGCGCCAAGTGCACATCATGAGCATATAGCTTTGCCTCCAAGATGGTGCAATTCCACACCGTTGTCGCCTTTTTATGGGGTTGTGTGAAATCGCTTGTCTACGCAGATAAGTTACAATTGATGCCTTAGAAGAGAATATTCGTTGGGTTATTAGCGACAAACGGCACCAAGAGCTCCAAAAAGTAGTCGAAAAACTGAATCTCTCAGCTGCAATTTATTCGGTCATTTACCCGAAATCATTTTTAAAACACAACGGCAAATCCTTATCTGTTTTTATTTCTTTATAAGTATTTACAAAATATTAAATATTAAATTCTCTGTGATTAAATATAAAAAAATTCAAAAAAAATAAATTAATTTAAAGTTTTTCATTAAATAAAAGTTTGGGGGGTTTCGAACATGCCCACAAAATAACGATAAAAATATTGCAGAAAAGTTATTAAGTAAATTATTTAACTTATGCATTAAATCATATTTTTGCACTGACAACTGTTGGGCAGTTTTCGGACTAGTTCCATTGCAATTTAAAACAAAACTAGTACGACTTTTAGCTTATGTCGTATATTACCATAAACTAACTACATATACTTGCAATGTATGATTTTTTGCATACATACATAGATATATACATACGCATATAACAAAGTAATATAATATATGAAGCCACTTTCAACTGTTTGTTTGCGCTTTATTGTCATAAATCTTTAACACGCGACTCGCGCGACAGCTGTAATACACCTATAACGCGCTTGGTCCATAAATATTCTAAAGATGCTTTTTCGCTACAATCTAAAAAAGCAATAAAAAAGACAAAAAAAAAAAAACAAACAAACAAGTGAATAGCATAAAAACAGAAAAATATAAAAATAAAAAATAAAAAAATAAAATAAAAAAAAGAGAATTTCAAAAAATAAGTCTAACAACAGATTCGCTGTCAACTTAATGCCTTTTGACATCGTTGTTGTTGTTATTGTTGTTGTTGCTGCTGCTGTTGTAGTGTTTATTATCATTCTGCACTGCCTTTGCTATTGTTGTTATTGTAGTTGACACATGTTCTCGTTGAAAATTTACACCGACATTAGAATAACAATGACATAGAATTGGTTAAGTGTTGTTATCCTCTTTATTATTACCCCACTAACAACAATGCGCATTATTAGCATGACAAATTCCTAGCACAACGCCAGCTAATGCGGGTGGCACACAAACGCACATTCATAACTGCAAATATTTGTCAGCATACATTTGTATGTACGTGTATTTGTATGTTCTTATGTACAATGTATGAATGTATGTTGGTTGGCGTGGAATTTCGATGTCAAGGCAGTTGACATTTTTTTCTTTGAAATGATTTTTTAAAGAGAACGAAATGCAATAAACTTACTCACACTTGTATGAAGAGAAACTGCGGTGGGAAAAATATTTAATTTTTTATACGAGAACTGTTTAAAAGTTTACATGAGTTTTATTTTTTGTCAAAAAAAAAAATTAAAAAAAATATTCTGAAATTTTTAAACTTGTTTACTTCAAAGAAGTATTCCCTATACGGCATTCTGCAATCTGATATTAACATTTCCTTTAGGTTTTCCAGCGATTCCTTTTGTCTCTTCATGTCGTAAAAAGTCGTCCATTCATAGGTCTGCGTATCACGGTAATACCCATTGTTAGATGCACTGCCTCCATACATAAGCGAAAGTACATCCTTGTATTATTTATTAGCCCTTAATGCAACCAATACCACATTAAGGGCCACACAGATCTTATTCGTCTAATTGAGGCATATGTTGAGCCATTGATGGGTCATATATGAATGTGAAAGTCTTATAATTATTCACAAAGACACTTGTAACAGGTCAGAAGGGTGCAAGCATTCAAACCTAATCAAAAATCGTCTATCCCGAGCATAGAGAAGACACTTGAAACCCCAGCTGACTGGACTTAGAGACTAATACCCATAGTAACGTCGAAAAAATCAGCGGTCTGCCTCTTCAGGAGAAACACAAAGGTTCACCAAATAAACCAACCATTTTTAGAGATAAAATCACGATAATACCCTTATAATTCCTTTCTTTCGAATACTCCTAAGGTCGACTCATCACATATTGTCAACCAACGTCCAGATGTCCGTACCATATAGTAGGACGGATATGATAGTTTCTGTTCGTCAATTGCTTACAAAGTAGTCCCTGTTTTCAAGAATGATTCTGCGCTGTATTTTCAGGCTGATATGGTTGTTGGTGTTCAAACTGGTTCCCAGACGAATGAAATTAACCATTACTTCAAAACCGAGTCAGGAGTGTGATGACTATTTGATTGATTACAGGATATATTTCGTCTTATCCTCGTTCACTACCGGCCCCATACGTTTCGCTGCCTTATCCAGTACGAAACTCACGCGGAGTTCACTGAGTCTGCCAGCAATGATGTACTTTTTTAGAAGACCTTACCCATTCAGCTACTAAACTCGTCTTATTTGTTCAAGCAACAGACTAAGTTACTTTGGTACCGAGAGATCCTTCCCGTTCCTGGCGAAGCTTCCGGTGGTAGACAGCTGGAATAGTTTTCCGAAGATTCCAAATTCAGATATAGGGGCGTAGAGGGTACTCCTTTTCGTGCTATCGAAAGCTGTTTTGAAATCAACAATGAAGTGGTGTTTGTAGATCTTCTTTTTAAGGTGTTTTTACAAGTTTTGGTGCATGGTGAATATTCGTATCTGTCTGTGGTGGATTTAAAGCCGCACTGATAAGAGCCAAGAAGTTTGTTGACGATAGCCCTTTAATGTTTCATATTTTTAGGAAGCTAAACCTGCGGTAATTGGTGCAAAAAAGCTACAGTGTGTATTTTATGAGTTCTACGTTGTGGGATTTGAGTAGCTCGGTTTGCAACCCATCGGCCCTCGTCGCTTTATTGCGTTTCAGGCGAGTAATTGCTGTCGAAGTTCTTCATAATCGAGCAATGTCACATCTGTTCCATCGTCATTCCTTGTGCAATTGGATGGCAAACCCTCTCCTGGTGTTCCATTTTCACTGCCATTCAGCAGACTGGAGAAGTAGATATTATATTATTTATTTTTTCACATATTTCATAATTGAAAATCAAATATGAAGTGGCGAATTTATTCAACACAATTATTATTTAAACATTACATTGAAAATGAAATATTGTCACACAATTGATTGGCAAATACATGTTTGTATGTACATATATTTACAAATAAAATAATACTAATAATATTTGTATTTTATAAATTAGCTCAACCGAAAAATTACGTATACGCCCCGTTGGGCCAATATGTAAAGGTATAAAAAAATAATACTAATAGAAATATGTAATCGTGTGCATGTAGGTAGATCAGTGTAATAAATAATAACATTTTTAAAATTATTGCCATACTCGATAATTAACCTCGGAAGCAGTTCAAAGTTGGTTATACCCTCCCAAATCATTTTAAAATAATACAAATAGGAATTTTTTAGCCTGAAAATTACCGCAAGGCGGTCAACTGAATGATGTAGTGTTTCACATATAATGCCAAAGTTTAAACTTTATAATAAAAAAGAATTTCATGAAATGAATAATTTTAAATGCCCATCATATGTATATGATTTAAAAAATGCCATAGTTTATTCAGCAGTTATACCCTTACATGACAAAGTGAGAGGCTTTTAAGCCAAAAGAGTGTTTGGGGTTTGCTCCAAAAGTGTCGTTACTTAGAATGAGTGTTTATCAAACCAAAACAGTTAACTTGACAAAGTTTTAAAGAAACTTGCATACTCTTTAGCCACACATATGTACATATATTGTGATTTTAGCGATAAGAGTTTTTCCCCCATAAACTTTATGTCATCCCACATGAATATTAGATTTTAAAAGTTTCATAGAATAAAAAAAAAACTTATGCCATAACTATCAATTGTATTTACCCCAACCGCTAGTTTAAACTCTTGTCACTTGCGTAAAAGTTTCCCCCCCCTCCGCGCCCACGCCAAATGGTTTGTTGAGGAAAAAATTTCAACGAAAAAGGAAATAAGTTAAAAAGCGTAAAATATGCAAAATGAGTAACGCAATAACACGCTCTACTTTATGCGATCGAAAGTTACAAACTGCAATTCATAACAATTGATATAAGTGCTTGACTGATCGAATGGAATGTCTGTGTGTGTGTGTGCACGCGCGTGTGTGCGTTTGAATGGGTTAAATTTAAGAATTATTTCCGCTTAAACGCGCCGCCGTTAACTTCATGCGTAATGGCAAACAATGTGGAAAAAAAAGAGAGAAAAATCTTAAATGTAATAAAAAGAAGAAGAAAATGAAGAAAGCAAAAGCAAAAAAGGATATAAAATAGAAAAAAAAGCACAAAAAGCAAATCTTAAGTAATTTTCTATAACTATTACTATGATAATAAAATAATATTTCCATTGTGTTATGTAACAGCATAAATGAGGAAAGAAAATACATTTAGAAAAATCACATTCAATATTTTTCTACGCTTTGGAGTATCATTATTATTATTATTATTCTTTCTTGTTTCTGTTTGACAGTATAGAACAAACTTTCTATTGTGAAAATACATACATATATCTACGTATGTATGTATGTATGCATGTGAAAGTATGCGATTTCAATAAAGAAAAATATATGTATATATAGTTTTGTCCGCTGTTGAGCTAAGAGCGCGTTGATATACCATAGTTAAAATATTCGGATTCGTTCTGAGAAATAAATATGAGAATTTGTTACATACACGTATGTATGTACACATGTACTTGGAGAAACTTTTTTTTTGACTCGGCAATGCGTTCACAGTATAAATGCCAAATTGTCAGAGTGTGTGTTTTCGCCAGCCTTCTTTCATCCAATCACACATGCATCACTACACAGCGCACACTCGGCACTCGGGAGTAAGAAACTGTCAAGAGGTGGTACTAGTTTCGTACTGGTATGTTCGGTATGAAATTGAAAAACTTTTTACAATTAAATCTTATTTCAAATTATCACAAATATCAAAAAATTAGCAGTTTATTTGAGAAAAAACAGTAGTGTGAGTTAAGTATCTTCAGAAAATATTTATATTTTCGTAATTACAAAAATGAACGTGAATTCTTTTTTTAAACTAGTTTTCTTTAATTTTTGGAAGTTGGCCGAATTAGGCCTTCCGCCTCTTTTGTCGTAAATGTTTATGAATGATCTTTTGTGTAGGAAGAAAATCATGCATCTTATAAGCTAAGAGTAGTCATTGATTAGCGAATTCATTTCGAACCGAAATGAGTGACTCTCCTCCCCTCTTGAAAATCTTAAATTTTGAAATCTCTCCATTTTGATACTCATATCATATCATACCTCAAAAAGGTTTTTCCTCTAAGTCTTCATAATTACCTTCGATTTAATACCCACAATACAACATTTAATTTATTTTTAATGTTTTAAGATTTTTCAAACAGATGAACGTTAACATTTTTAAATAATTAATAATATGTCTTTTCAATTTTTTTTAATTAAAATATTTAAACATGTGGCAACACTGTTCAAAAATATTTTTACATCAAGATTTTCAATTTCTGCCATTTGATACTCATAATGTTTTATCTTATTTATTTTAACACTTTTTCAAATTTAATTTTCAAGACAGATGGTAGCTCTACCGAATTGTTAATCTATATAAATTTTGAGCTTTGAATGACATTCACAAGCTTTCACACTAAAACACGGTTCAGTCATTTAGTATGAGTTCAGTCATAGAGAAATTTATGCAGAGTTTTATATTTATATTATATTTATGTATAGATTCAAAACAGGTGGCACTGGTACTGCTGAATTAAAAATTTAATTATTCTTGAGTTTTTGGTACACAAATCTTGAAGTAAAACGAAGTTTGAAGAACAAGTTGCATGAAGAAAGCAATTTCTTAAAATTCCATCGATTTTAGACCGTTAGAGCTTTGAAAAAGCGCGACAATCAGGAAAATGTTGGGTGGATTCCTTTAAAGTATAGCTTCAAAAAGGAAATTAGCTTCTCGTCGACTCTGAAGTGTTCATGTGCTGGCATTTTAGAAATATGTAATGCTTAAAAAAAAAAGGATTTTTGGTTGAATTCTTTTGATAAGCTCGATATGATTTCACACTTTTTATGATATGATTTTTATTATGACTTTTAATTCATATTATTCATATTTCATAGAAGCTGTGCTACAATTTATTAAGAATATAGTATATGATTTTTTATTAAAAAAATTCCCCGCAACAATTTGAATACTCCCGAAGAGAAGAGACAGGTCAATCTGCTAATTTTGCTAATTTAAAAAAATGCTGCGATACTTTTAGTAAATATTTCTAAATTATTCAGAATTATTGTAGAAGCGCTGCATTAATTAGTGACTCATTAAGCGATTTTTTTTTGTAAGTTTTGCCTGTGCCGCAAAATTAATTATTAAAATTAAATTTTCAGGCAATAAAACAATAATTGTGGTTTTATTGCCTGAAAATTTAATTTTATTATTTAAAATTTATAATTTCTATTAATATTTATTTTCTTATTATAAAAAGTAAAAGCCTTAAATTGTATTTGTGCTGAAAATTGAGAGTTTTTTTTTTTAATTGATTTGATTATTCACCATACAATTCACCGTCAACATTTCGTTTTTGCACAAAATGTGTTATTGTATTTCTCTGCCGATCCAAAAAGGTTTATTCAAAACATCAAAAAATATACACCAATTCTCACTGTGTATACCAACCACATAAATAAGTAAATTCCACATTTGTAATGTAGCCAACAATCAATAAATGTTTTGCATAAAGCGTTTATCGAATGGCGCATAGAATTTTATTACACACATGCATGTGTGTACGGGTGTGCACAACAATGGAATCGTTATCAACACGCGTCGCCGCAACTTTCAATAATAGCTTAATTTTTATGAACACTAAAACATGTACTCACTCATCAGCTTCATCATCTTTATCATCTTTACTTTACTTTACTTTACTTTACATAGCAATTACATACATATGTATGTAGATGCGAGTTCATAACACAATTTCTATATCTATCGATAGCATGAATGTGTGTATGTATGTGTATTTAATGCGATTTCCTTTTCGATTTCATTGCAGACAGAAAAAACATTGGTAACGAAGCGACAAGCCAAGTGCTGTTAGAAAGAATTGAATGAGAGTTGTAGTAGTAAAGAGCTGCAGGCGACAATCATAGCAACTAGAGCAACAAACAATAACACTCACCATAATAGCTAAAGCAGAAGGCAAGAGCCGAAGGGTAGGCGAGCATTCTGATAAAATTGAATGAACAGCCAGTGGGCGTACGACGAAGGCGACAAGTCAGGGCGAGCCATATATACATACGTGTATGTATATACAGAAATATATGATAACATACATATGTGTTGATGTTTGTGCATAAGTCTATAAAGACATTGTTCCTTACGCACATACGTACTTGTATGTATATGCATATATGCATATATAAATCAGTAGAGATACAAGTCAAGACATAATCGCCCCAAGGAAGGCGAGGCAAACGACCACACACGAGTACGTGTACCCTACTAACAATTGCTACGATAGCTACAACATTCTACTATACAACAACATTACAGCAGCAATACGGCATTGCCAGCCATTGCGACAACTATCACCGTGCGCCAACGTCGTACTGAATTGGTCTGCTTAACATCAATTGTAACACTTGACGAGACAATAGACGCAGCGCGGCGGGTGGTAGTCACACCAACAATAACAATAACAACAGTAGCGAAGAAAAAGCATTGATAAAAAAGACAAACTAGCATAGTCTGCGAAACGTTACAAGCGAATGAGTAAAATCGAAGGAGTAGGAGGAAAAGTAGCAGAACAAGCAGATATAACGAAAGAGTGCCAGAGAGCACTAAAACAGCAAGAGGACAAGACAAAAACAGCCGACGCTGCTGCTGAATAAATGTGCAGCGCAACATAGTGGCTGGAGCGTAAGGACGTTGCAACCATTGAGGGAGACACGTAGAGAAGCAAAAAGAATTATTACAAACTTTACGCAGTGGGAGCGTTGTAAAGCAACAAAAAAAAAAAAAAAAAGTTAATAAAAACCAAAAAACCAAAAACCAAGAGACTCTGGCCAATAGCTGCAGTTGCTACATTGTCATGCTCATTGTTTTTGTACGAGTGGCATAAACATTGGCGTAACAGTAAAAATAGCAAACGAAGGCAAAGGCGACGACAATAACGAAGCGGTAAAAGTACGATAACTACGAGGGACAAGATACTAGTTGAACACAACTTACGTACAAACATCGAACATATACATATATGTACATATATTTTGAAATATATACACACTTGCGACAGAAGTAAGTAGCAACAGCCAAAAAACGCAGTGGCTGACATTGAAGTGGCATAGGGAAGAGTTGGTCATAGGACATGCAAAGGAAGTGATATATACGACATACATACATACTAACATAAATAATATATGTGTATGCAACAGACTACGGCACACGCATTCACAAACACGCACACACGCACTTGCATTTAAAGCTACAAAAAAAAGGTTTAAAATAGAAGGAATAGCCATTCCAGACGAACGCTTGCGACGCGCACTAGAAACGAAGGTCGCAGTGGAGGAGTATTGAACGCTGCTGCTGCTGCTGTTGGTGGCTGTTGACACCAATAAGCACAAAAAACGATTGTATACGCACACAGTGGAGAAAAGGGAATAACAACCGTCAGCGAGAAATTGCGCATAGTCGTACGTACATACATACACATTTGTATTGTGTGTGTTACTCATACGACACGGCGAACATCGGCTCGTGCGCCACACAGCACAGCACACACAGTGCGACACTTGAAGAATAAACATCAGTAAAAATACGTTGAGCGGATAAAAACAGCAAAAAAGTAACAAAAACATTTACGAAGAAAAATCGAGAAAACCCAAAACACAACAAATACATCAACAGTTAGCGATATATTTCAGCTACAACTACAATTACAACGACAAAAAAACATTATTAGAAACATGGATGCTGAAACGGAGGGTGTACCACCCAGTAACACCGTTGTTGAGGTGACAAGCATCGAAACGGATTTAGCCAAACGACGTCGCCAATTCAAGGCACAGCCATCGACATTGGCCTCGCGGCGACAACAGGCGGTGTGCGTACGTCGAGCGCATAAAATGTATGGAAATAGCAAAAATCCGAATGTTATATTGGATGGCATGAATATGACTGTTCCTAAGGGTTGCATGTAAGTATGTATGTGTAAGCTTAAGTTATTTCTATTTCTGATGTGCGGTAACAAGAAAATAAAAAGAGAAGAAAAGAAAAAATAAAACAAAGAAAAATAAAAAAAATTTACAACAACAAAATTTGATACAACAATGTATGTGTACAGCATGTATGTTCTCATTAGGGTCCTTACTTTAAAATATTTAATGGTTATTACGAAGAGCAAAATCTGATTAAATTCTTATCTGTTTCTCACAGAAAAAATAATTTTTATATATTTAAATAAAATATGTTTTTATATATATAAAGCACAAGTATAAACTTGAATGATTTTGAAAGGAAATTAAAATAAAATAAAATAAAATAAAATAAAATAAAATAAAATAAAATAAAATAAATTAAAAAAAAATAAAATAAAATAAAATAAAATAAAATGAAATAAAATAAAATAAAATAAAATAAAATAAAATAAAATAAAATAAAATAGAATAAAATAAAATAAAATAAAATAAAATAAAATAAAATAAAATAAAATAAAATAAAATAAAATAAAATAAAATAAAATAAAATAAAAGAAAATAATATAAAATAATATAAAATAAAATAAAATAAAATAAAATAATAAAATAAAACAAAATAAAAAAAATAAAATAAAATAAATTCAATGAAAATAAAGTAAAATAAAATAAATTAAATTAAAATTAAATATAAAAAAAAACAAAATAAAATTAAACAGTAAAATAAAATAAAATAAATTAAATTAAAAATAAAAAAACCAAAATAAAATAGAATAACAGAAATAAAATCTTTTCTATTTTGTTTGTATATTTTGGAATAAATCTCTTGCTGTCAGCTATTTTCAACTCACTCCTTAGTGATTTTTGACAGATACAGCTTAAACCAGTGGAAAGGCTCTTACCGAAGATATTACTGATTATTTTAAGCGTTTTCATTGAATTTAAACATTGCTGACTGTTTATTGCAATTCCAGAAAGAAACTGTTGCAGTCATAAGAATTCGCTTTTATTCAAACTTTAAGTACAAAACTTCTGGATTAAATTCATTTCGCCTGTTTTATGCTTAAGGCCGGCAAGCCGCTAACCTTAAACTAAATCTTGTCTACGCAGCCATAAAATCTTATTTACCCTTGTTGATCTTTTCAACGTAAAATCCCGTTAGAAGGTATTTTACGGAGTGCAGTAAAGACGCAAAATTTAACAGTAACGGTTTCATCTATTTTTTCACCCTTTCAAATGCACTCGAGTGCACCTTCAACGCTGAGTGACGATGCTCAGAATTCTCATTTCTTATTCGCATAAGTAAGTGTTGTTGCTTCATCTTAACAACTGTTTTGCTCTTCCAAGCGGCACATATTTACGTACGTATGTATATCTGCCGATTTGTGGGTATAAATTTTTATATTTCTTTGGAGTGCTTCGTCAGCTCATAAATATGTAAAACTGCTTTGTTTCTGAGACATCTATTGACACTTGACTCAACAGGAGTAACACAAGGAAATACGACAACATAAAGAAAAACGCATTTTTTATTATGCTAAAGGTTAGGGCCCTGTAGGAAATTAAAGTTCGGTGCTAAAATTATAAAACGGTTATGAATATAATCTTTTCTTACCATTATGTTTTCTCTCACCCTGTCAACTACCCCCGTATAGAATGTATTAACGCTTGCTCTGTTCAGTCTTGGAACTCACTCACCTGTTGCAGGGCACAGTTTTGGCGGGAAGAGAAGGTCAGTGAAAAGCACTTTATTGCACTCAGCTTATTAGCCTAATGTAGTGTTCTGATCATGTTCAAGCCTGACGATTTTACCAGGCTTATCGCTATATAGCCTCTCTGCCACTTTCTTGCACGTTTTTCTAACACTGCCGAACGCCAACCTATCAAACTCGGAACTGACGTGTTTCTGTTCAATACAATTGGGGTATTTCTTGTTGACTGAGTTGTGTTCCACTCCAGCCACTTTTCCTCATGGAAAGCTAGGTCGAATACTGAGAGTCGTATAATGGGTAAGGTTTGCATTTAAACTCAGGATTAGCGGGAAGTGATAGTCCTTGGTCCCTGTTAACGCGTAGCTTTATACCATATGACGGGTAGCGTGATTTCATTGTCTCTTTTTAGTATCCAATTAAGAGTATAAATAGTAAGGAAACATGCGAAAGGAGAGGTCTTCTGAAGCCTGGTTATCCATGTGAAATCAACAACAATTGCGTTGGTTTTTCAACTTTTCGCTAAATGATATTTGAATATAATATTTAAAACCCGATTATGTTCCTTTTTTTTCCATTCTACATCTCTACATGGATATTTTTAGTGGAAAATCTCAAACTCCACTCAAAACCCATAAATATAAAATAGCGGCAGTCGATATGTGCCAACGTTTGTCCAATCATGAATAATTCGAAAGTACTGTCAGAAAATAGCAATGGCAAGCAAAATAAAACAAAAAAATAAAACAAAAAAACATCACAAAATAAAAGGTTTTTAAATCACATAAAACGAGAACTTTAATTCATCCGATGTCCCTTAAGAGCTATAACCGGTGGGCATTCTCGTACCTTCACACGCATCGGCAATGGAAGTAGGCACATGTATGTTATTGTTGTTGTTATTGTAATGAGTGTGAAACGCGTGGGTTGAGAAAAAAATCCCGTGCATAAATAAAATACGACAAAATAAAAATAAAATATTGCGAAAATGCGCAACTTTTTTTTTATAGCAGAACAACAACAATAACAACAGGAAAGAACCCATTGATGTGAATGTGGCGGCGGTAGCGGTTTTGTTGACCACAAATCGTGTGGTCAATACACATAATTTGCAATACTGCGAAATGTAATAATAATAAAAACATCGAAAACAACAAAAACAACAACGAAATACTCATCAACCAGCAACACTAATTCTTATGACCTTTATGTTGTTGATAATGAGCAAATGTGAAAGGATGAATCAGCAGGCTGGATGAAGGCAGAGCAATGTTCAAGGACATACTATGAGTCGCTGATAGGCAAACGTCGGGTAGCGGCGGCAGGTTGGTCAAACATGTGTGTACGCTTTGAAGGACAACGAATGGTCAAACGCGTCAGAAGCGTAAAAATCAACACATATACATACAGACGCACATATGTATCTGTTCAGTGAACGTTAAACACGTTTTCCAATAAATCTTTTTTTTTTGCTGTTTTTTGCGCACCATAAAAAATGAAAGGGGAAAAAGAGAATTTGCGGTTTTCCTGGGCTCTGGAATTTCAAACTAAAAATACATATTAATGAGCTCGCAAGTACATATTTTGGTCGCTTTTGAAGTATATTTGTGGTAAGGAACTTGGAGTGTGGCTGATAAAATCGAATTAAATAAATTGATTGAATTTGGATATAAATGGAAAATTACAAATTAAGTGGGTGTGGAAAAATTATGTTTGAAATTGACAATTATCTACATATATATTAATAATTAAAATAAACAATATAAAATAAAATAAAATAAAATAAAATAAAAATAAAAATTAAAAAAAAATATAGTAAATAAAGTTAAACAAAAAGAAATTTAACTAATATAAAATAAAATAAAACAAAATAAAATAAAATAAAATAAAATAAAATAAAATAAAATAAAATAAAATAAAATAAAATAAAAAAAAATAAAATAAAATAAAATAAAATAAAATAAAATAAAATAAAATAAAATAAAATAAAATAAAATACAATAAAATAAAAAAAAATAAAATAAAATAAAATAAAATAAAATAAAATAAAATAAAATAAAATAAATTAAAATAAAATAAAATAACATAAAATAAAATAAAATAAAATAAAATAAAATAAAATAAAATAAAATAAAATAAAATAAAATAAAGTAAAATAAAATAAAATAAAATAGAATAAAATAAAATAAAATAAAAAAATAAAATAAAATAAAATAAAATAATTTAAAATAAAATAAAATAAAATAAAATAAAATAAAATAAAATAAAATAAATTAAAATAAAATAAATTAAAATAAAATAAAATAAAATAAAAAAATTAATTAAGGTAAAATGAAATAAAATTAAATTAAATAATATTAAATAAAATAAAATAACATAAAATAAATTAAAATGAAGTAAAATAAATGAAATAAAATAAAGTAAAATAAAATAAAATAAAACAAAAAAAAAATAAAAAATAAAAAAATTAATTAAAGTAAAATGAAATAAAATTAAATTAAATAAAATAAAAAAACTTAAATTAAAATGAAATGAAATAAAATAAAATAAAATAAAACAAAATATATTTTAATGATTATAATTTTTTTAATAATAATAATAATATATAATTAATATTTTAGCATCTTCAGGGGCTTCTGTTTATTTATATTGAAAAAAAAGAAACATGAATAAACACATTAAAGTATATGTATACATACATAAACATAAAAACTTACAAAAATAAAAAGTTGGAAAAACTTAAAAAACAAAATCAAACATGTTCATTATGTGGTGGCTAAATTGAAACTAAATATTTTATTTTTCTAAACATAACAAATATGCTGATGCGATTTTGTCCGTGTCTTCTTTTTTGTTTACTGTGTCGTTCCTCTTTTCTAAGATTCTTAGGCTCTCCAATGTGTATCTAATGTTCTCTCTTTCTTCCCTGTCCAAAATTGTTACGTTATCAAAGTCAGCTGAGTGACCACTGCTTATTATATGTTGTGAAAGCGCTGTGCTATTTTTTTTTTTTTATAGAATAAAATTATATTAATTAATAAAATTTAAATAATTAAATAAAATAAAAAATAATTAAGAAAATGAAATAAAATGAAATAAAAAAAGGAAATTAAATGTTTTTGCATATGTGTATAAATTTTGAAATATATTCGACGTTGGCTTAAAGTTTTGATTGATTTTGAGTTGATTTTTTCAGGCTTTTCATTCATAAATATATATTAGGGTTGTCTCAAAGTACTACAAGGTAGAAAATATTTTTGCCAATCTTTAACTTATTTCAGCATTATTATGTCGGCCACTCATTTTAAACTGTCAAAGAAATTACACCAGGTAAACCCGGATAATTTAAATATTTTTTTATTGTAAACTTTCTTCATCTAGTGGTTAGCGTATTTAAATGCAGCTTTATTGCATGGTCTTTTATTTATTTCGAATGATTTTATTGAATTTCATTTTATCCTTTGCATTTTTAAGCAGTTGAAGTGCCCTACCATATATTTTTATTCAATACAAAACAATCCTAGTTTTCTCTTCAACTCCACTCTCCACATTCATTCATTCATTTTGATCTCCTCTGCTTTTGCCGATAGCTGCCTTTAGTGTTGGCAATTTCTCACACAACCGAAAAGTTTGATGCTCTCGTTTCGGATTTTATTTCATTATTTCAATCGACCAAGCCATCAGGAAACTACCACCGAGGGAAAACTTCTGTGTTTGATGCTGAATAGTTTTAGTTCTTAGTTTTCTGAGTTTTTTATTCTATTTTGTTCTGTACTTTTTACTTCCCTTGTTTTATTCATTTTTTTTATTTGTTGTTTTTTCTTGTTTATTGTTTTGTTTACCTTTGCATATAGTACCTTTATTAAGATTGCCAAAGTTTATTTTCTTTCTTAAATAAAGAGTTGAATTGGCAATGACTGGGAATTTTCTTGAAATATATTTATCGTTGCCATAGTTCGTTATGAAGGAAATTGGCTTACTTTGCTTTAATTTGTAGTTTGCAAAAGAGTTAAATATATTTTAACTTTATTTTCAAATTATAAGTTTTATTTGATTGAATGTGGTACAGGGAGGATGGAGGTAAAGTAAATGATTGAATATGAAACTGAAGTTTTCTCAACAACTCGTTAAGGAAAATATTTTGTTAAGATTGAGAAGTTTAATAAGAAAAAATGGCAGGTACATTAATTAACGCTTCGTACGCAGCAAGTAGCCAAAAGACCATAATCGTCGCTAAAAGTCTACTTTCGGTACCGTTCAACTCTTTTCCCCATCTCCGCGTCGTGTTTCAATAAAATGAAATAAAAAAATATAAAACGAAATAAAAAAATAAATAAATAAAATAAAGTAAAATAAAATAAAATAAAAAAAAAAATAAAAAATAAAATAAAATAAGATAAAATAAAATAAAATATATAATAATAATAACATATTTGAAATAAAAAAATTGAATAAAATAAAATAAAATATATAATAATAATAACATATTTGAAATAAAAAAATTGAATAAAATAAAACAAAATAATTAATATACATTAAAATCAAATAATATAAAGTAATTTAAAAAAAATTAAAATGAAATGAAATATAATTAAATAAAAAAATTAAAATAAAATAATATAAAATAAATTAAAAAAAATACATAAAATAAAATAAAATATATTAAAATAATAAAAAAATAAAATAACTAAAATAAAATAAAATAAAATGAAATTAAAGAAACAAATTTAAATTAATTGAAATAAAATATAAGAAAATTTAATTAAATTAAATTAATTAAAATGAAAGGAAATAACACAAAATTAAATAAAATAAAACAAAATTAAATTAAATAATATTTAAATAAATGAAATGAAAAATATTGAAACAGAAAATTAATAAAAATTTACGAAAAAATTAAAATAAAATATTATATAAAATTTTATAGCTAAATCAATAAATGTAGTCAAAACGAAATTAAAATGATAATTAAAAAAATAAAAGAAAAAGCTTTTGAAAGCTAAACGTTTAAGTCATAAACAGTTTCTATTAACACTTTGGTTGTTTATATTTTATATGTTATGAAATATTTATAAAATATTAATATTTGTATACTGTAAATCTTTTGTTACTACATATAAATGTTTAAGCTTATTTTTATTAAACTCATATTATTTGATAAAATTACGCATTAAAAATTATTTAACTAAATACCTTTTTATTGTCTCTCTCATCAGTTTGCCCTCCCATGCCATTTCTAATACCTAACAACTATGTAGATCACCTTAGTACATGGCCACGTTTTTTCATGCACCCTGAACTTGAGCTCACATTTCGAATGCTGTGCGAATAGACAACATTAAATACTCTAACCTTGTGCGACCCCGACTCTAATTGCCCTGCTCTGCTACCTGATAAACGTAGCAAGAGTGTGCACAGTATTCATGGTTGTTAACAATAATTACATAGTAAAGCTCTAAAGCAGGTATCAGCTCAGCTGTTGTGATTATAAACGGTTATTACAATGTTATTTCGTATATGTAAATGTGTGTGACGGTCAGAATAACAGGTATTTTAATAATAAAAAAAAATACATTGGTAGATAAATACCATATATTGTCTAACAAAAAAAAAAAAAAAAAAAAAATGGTCGTTGACTGAGTTAACTCAGACTTCAGTCGTTTAGACAGCACTTTACCTTACTTTGTTTAATACTCTAAACTAGTTAATGAATAATAGCTTTGTTATAATCACTCCTCACTCACCGACTGTGCGGTATATCGTAAAATAGTCATTAAAAAATAATTGCCGGAGAATTAATTCATACATAAAAATTGTAGTTTGATAAATAATTGCGAAAATTTCAAGTGCAAGAGATTAGCGAAGCTTGTGTGCGAAATGCTTTGAAGAATTCTTTCAATATAATTATAAGCAATAAAAAGCAATAAATGAAATGGTATGCCGCAAATGCTGAAAGGAGCTTTGTAAACCGGGAAATATTTTTTATCTTACGTTTTTTTAACGTTTTTTTTCAAATTCAATTGTTTTACAATAAGCCTGTTGTAACACAAAAATATATTGTTTTTCGCAGATTATGAACTGTGAACATTGACGTACAAAACAAATTGAAAAAGGAAAAAAGTTAATTAAAAGTATAAAAGAAGGGCGATTACAATAAATCTGCTTTAAATATCTGCTTTAATAAAGTGATTGAGTCAAAGAAATTGCTAATGATGGTAACTCGTTTATTTGCCATAAATACAATTTTTTTGTTTAAACTTATGTATTCTTGTCAAGGGCTGATTAGAGTTGGATCTGTGTAAAAAAAAATTATAGTTATTCGAATACTTTCAATACCAGTTGAAACTCGTTTTAGGGGAATGCTACGATGGAAAATATGAGAGAAATTCCTTTATTAGATTATATTTCATTAATTTATGATACAATAGTCACTAATCGTTACCAGATAGGAGTACCTGTAGTTCAACAGGCCAGTAGCTGAAAATTAGTGCCAATTTGTATTGTACTGAGCCTGTGCCAGTTCACAGAACGTCGCAGGGTTTTAAATGAACTGCTACAGATTCGCACATTAAATATGTCTTTATAGAGAAGAGCTAATCTAGGAATAATATCACATGCGAACCAATTTCAGGAAACTCTCAAAATATGGTAAACGCAGACAAAAATTAGAAACACATACATATTTATATGTATTACCACTAGCACAAAATTGGAAATGTGAACTCAAGTTCAGAGTACATGGAAAATACGTGCACATGTAAAATGGGGAAGTTTATAAAAGAGATAATAAAAAACTAATAAAATAAATTTTCTTCAAGTAATATTAGTATATAAAATAAGTTTAATTATTTATTAGTAATAAAAAATGAATTATGGTTATATAATAATAATACAATAATACTTTTAATAAAATAAACTTTATAATTAGGTAAGGTGTTAATGGAATAGTTTATGTTTCAAACTAAATATTTTCAAAAGTTGTTTTTAATTTCGTAACTATTATTTATAATTTGCTATTTATTATTTATAAATAATTTATTATTTATTATTTACTATTTATTATTTATTATTTATTATTTATTATTTATTATTTATTATTTATTATTTATTATTTATTATTTATTATTTATTATTTATTATTTATTATTTATTATTTATTAGTTATTATTTATTATTTATTATTTATTATTTATTATTTATTATTTATTATTTATTATTTATTATTTATTATTTATTATTTATTATTTATTATTTATTATTTATTATTTATTATTTATTATTTATTATTTATTATTTATTATTTATTATTTATTATTTATTATTTATTATTTATTATTTATTATTTATTATTTATTATTTATTATTTATTATTTATTATTTATTATTTATTATTTATTATTTATTATTTATTATTTATTATTTATTATTTATTATTTATTATTTATTATTTATTATTTGTTATTTATTATTTATTATTCATTGTATCTATATGTTTATATATAATAATAAAGACTTTTATAATTTATTTTTTTAAATAAAACTTATTTCACACATGTGATGTTTAAAAATAAAAGTGAAAATCAAGGCCTTGACGAAAATATTTGAAATCAAAAACGAAAGTAACAAAAAACAAATTCACACAAATTGAAAAATGCAATTTACAAAGTAAAAGAAGATTCCACTAATTATTTATTTAAATTAAATTATTTTATCCCGTTTTTTTAGTTTATTTTTCTTTATTTTATTTTGTTTTATTTTATTTTACTTTATTTTATTTTTTTTTAATTCATTTTACTTTATATTATATTATTTTATTTTATTTTACTTTATTTCACTTAATTTTATTTCAGTTTATTTTATTTTTTGTTTAATATTGTATTATATTATTTTCCCAATGTTTTTATTTACTTTAGATTTTGGTAATATATAATTTTAATGAAATATATAATGTATAATTTTTAGTAATGGAGAAATCTAGGGATCGTAGTTGTTGATTTTCGTCATTTTTTATCAGATTGCAATTATAGGAATAAATTAGATTATAATAATGTAATTATATAATAATGATTGACATTATTAATTATTAAACAAATATTTTTTCTATCCAATCAAACTTACGATTGCCTGTGAGAGGAAGAAATGAAAAGCTAAATTGTTATCTATAAGGTCTTTTTGATAGAAAATAATTATTATCTTTTGAGTTTTGAGTTTAATGGTTATTTTTTTTTATAAAACCAGTTTTTTAAGCTAAATACTTCTTTTTAAAGATCAGTAAAAGTGGTATGGGAAAATAGACGATTTTGTTCTTAATATCAGCCTAATAATATTTTGTACGGTTCCATCCGAAACCATTCTTCCCTACTTCCTATTAACGCTTTTAATTACAAACATTTGATATTTTTATTTACCTGTTGTATATTTTATGAAGCAATAATGGTATTTTATGGAGTTCTTACATAAGTTTATAAATACTGTCATAATATTTGTAGATAATTATATATGTATGTAGATGAATCATACTAATTAAATGCCATATTTATGCTTTCATTGCAATTGTTTATATGATAAAGCCAATCTAAAAGCCACATATTTACATACATGCAGAAATACAATGCAATTGTACGCTGTTGTTGGAATGAATGTGAAATTTATTGTGCAATCCAAGTAGTAACGAGATAAATATAAATGATAATTAATGTCTAATGGAAATATGAGTGATTACATGGAAATGCTAAGTAATCAAATGCAAAATTTTAAATGGTACACACATACAACGAGATAAATATTTATAGTTTATATATAAGTAGAGTAAGGGATCTTTCAGTCAATCGGTCAAGATGTCAATCAAATAAGCACTCTGAACCCAACAAACCTGCAAACACTCACTCTCACCCTCATTTGCTAACTACGTACGCACTCAATCATTCGCTTAACTTTCCACCCACACTCACTCATTTGGCCGTACGTTCATTCAGACAGACAGTTACTTTGTTGGTCATTTTAGTTGGTTATCAAACCATCAAAAGTGCTTACTTGCACACTGATTTACAAGCACATAAATATATATAAAATATATGTACATACATATATACGCTAGTGTGTGTGTATTGAAATTGTTGCAAGCAAGTATTTACAGGTATTTCATGGTCAAGTTTTCTGACGTCTTGACATGTCCATACCCAAAGCTTTTCGTCTGCTGCTGCTGGTGCTGCAGCTGTTATTTCATTTAATTTTCGCTACCCCCACACACACAAACATACACACACGCTCCTCTGGTAGTGTACACGCCAACCTTGCCATTCAATAGTTTTTACTTCAGTCGGTTCGACAGCTACTCCTCACCCCCAACTCGTCTCACCGCGTCATTCACTCGGAAGTTCAACTCTTGGTGTTGATTGCATTTGCATGTTGCTGCCGCTGCTGCATACACGTACGTGTGGTTGGTGGCGTTACACTTGTTGTTCAGTTTCACGTTGTTGTTATTGCTGTTGTAAGTTGTATTGTATATAGTTGTTATGGTACAAAGTGCAAGTTGGCCACACAGTTGTTGTGGAGTCTTCTATATGTACTCGTATTATGGTGCTTGAGAGGGGCGGAGCGCGCAAAGGAAAGCACAAATTTGCGGTTCGTTGATTTTATTGTAAGATTTTCTGTAATTTAAGCCAAAGAAAGGTTTTTTTTTATTTACGAACTTCTGAAAAGTACACAATTTTCCTCTGTTGCACGTGTCAAGAACAAAAGATTAATTAGCCAAGCATCAAAAGGGGTTCGGTGTGCATATAAAAGTTAATACTCATTTTAGTATAATTAGACTTATGGGTTTAAAATGAATTAATTGCATTATTAGTAAGATGGGCAACCGATTTCTTCCTCTCTTATTCCTCTCTTAGCAGCTGTGGGAGTTAAGGAAGTTATTTTTCAAATTGTGTTTGAATCTTTTTAAGGCGTTGATTTAAGAACTTGCTCACATCATTAAATGAATTTTTATGAATTTTGTATTTAACTTCGTTTTATGAATTTATTTCACTGAAATATTATATTTCCGCAAGATTAGATGCCGAATTCAGGACCGAAAGTCAGTTCAGTTAGTTGGAGAGTTTTCTATGAATTACCCTCACGTTATTTTTTCATAGATTTAGAGTACACTGGCTGACTGTTACGGCTTACATAGACCTGTTAGTCCTATAGCGCCAGAGAGAGGTTCAGTAACAGTTTTAAAACTTCTTCAAGTCCTCTGAATAACGAAACTTCTAGATATCAAACACGAGTTCTCTGTAGGGCTCAACAGGAGATTATACAATGTCTCACTCATGCCCGCTTCCCCTTACTTTCTACATTAGCCACTGCAACTAATGTCAATTCTCGCTTAACTGTGCTGTAGTACTTTCCATATCACCCCGTAAACAAAAAGTGGGTGCGCTTTTCTGCTTTCTTCTTTTAGTCTTGACGGTCTTGCAAGCCGTTCCATATCACCCTGATCCGTTCCGCAGCTTTTTCGAAATTTTTATTGTATAGAGTCATAAGCGACTTTCGTAAATTAGATGGCTGACACTTGTAATCTCTTCACCACAATAGCCTTGTGACCTGGGGCCCAGTAGATGTGTGGTTGCTTCCCTGCAGCCATTTCAACCGCAGCCTTCCTGCTTCTAAGAAAATGTTCAAGATTTATACACTTTTGCATGCGCTCAAATCAATTTTTGCAGCACTTTTTCCACTCCGATTGAGACACCTCCAAAACATGGTTTTTGAATGCTTCAACAGCATCTTCTGGCGACGAAAATCGTTGACCACGCATTATTTTCTTGATGTGTGGGAATAAAAAGAAGTCGTTGGGTGCCAAGTCAGGGCTGTACGGCGGATGACCCATCAATTCGACGTTTTGGCCGGTCAAAAAGGCGCTGGTTTGAGCCGATGTGTGAGAGCTCGCATTGTCATGGAGCACAATGATTCGTCTTGTCTTGTTCGTTTTTCGAATTTCTCCGAAGACTTCAGGCACACAAATGGTGGTGTACCACTCAGAATTGACCGTCCTACGTTGCTCAAGCGGAACAGTCGCCACATGGCCAGTTTTGCCGAAGAAACAGGCGACCATTTGCTTCGAAGTGCTTCTTCCACGAACAACTTTCGTTGGATTTGGTTCGTCTTGGAAGACCCACACGGTCGATTGCTGTTTTGTTTCGGGCTCATACGTATAGATCCATGATTCGTCACCTATGACAATCTTATAAACGTCTTTTGATGCAGCGCGAACGTATTTTTTCAGCATTTCTTTACACCAATCCACACGAGCCTTTTTTTGAGCGATTGTCAAATTGTGCGGAATCCAACGAGAACAAACCTTTTTTACGGCCAGGTGTTCATGCAATATCGAATGTATGCTGGTGGGAGAAACGCATAGGCATGCCTCTATCTGAAGGTATGAAAGTATCTGAAGGTATGATGGTCTTGCATTATCAGTTCACGTACGGCATCGATGTTTTCTGGCACAACGGCTGTTTTTGGACGACCTTCACGGAATTCTTTCCAATGGAAATGTCAGATTGCACCTGGCAACCCTTAGTGTTGCCTAGGCCAGAAATATATATAGCAGCCTTCGTATTTCATTTAATTTCCAATCCTAATCAAACCCAGCAGCCTTCCTTACCACGTCTTAACCTCTGCCTAAAAAACAGCAATCTGGAAGCTTGAAGGGTTAAGAAGAGATCTAGCTCTGTGCACTAGATTTCAGCGCCCATTCCGTAACGCTGGTGGGGCGAACGATTCTGCGCCACCCATCTTTTTTTCTTCTTTGGCTTGAAACCTTTTTCTTTTACAGAAGAAGAGAGGTGTGGTGTGGTCTATTTTGTTCATCATATATTTACTCATTGAGCTATGCCCGGAGGTTATAGCAGAAATTTCACCAAACTTTACTAGAGGAGATTTTTCTATGATCCCGATTGGTGGCAGGTTGCAGGTTGTAACACTTCAAGTCACACCACTGGAAAAGTTCTGGGTTTTCTGGTTTCTTGTGTGAGATTCCGCATTTGCTTCTTAATTCACCAAAGTCGCCCACCTCCATTAAAACTTAGATTGAAATTTAAAGCTTCTGTGCTCTCTGAAACCGAGCCAAGCGTAGATGAGTCTGCAAAATACTTAGCACCCACTTGAGACCTAAAATTAAGTGGATCGTTGAACACGTAGGATCGGAAGGCCTTCTATGTATGGAAAAGCGTGACTGGATGGAATACGAGCATTTTTCCAATAGTGGGCGAGTCACAGAAAAAACAACTGATATCGACAAAGTTTAAGAGAGCTCTGGGTAAATTACAATTACCTGTGACCAGGGACCTAAACCACGGAAGTTTCGCAAACAGTCAAGAGTGTTTACGATCTTTTTCATCATTTTTTATAATTTTTTCTATTTCTATTTGACGGCGTACAAGAATTTTTCTATTGTACAGTCATATGTGGCGATTTTTGAACAATTGCAAAGATAAGGAGAGCACTGAAATCTGAAAACACCATCCTTTTGACTTTATACATATATGTATATAGTCGCTCTTTTTAACCATCAAAGGTATTTACTTCTATTAAGTAACAAACATTTTCTGTCCAATTGACCAATATCCCAAAAAACGCAGTAAATATATATATGCGCAAACAAGCACACATATGTGTATGTGCTTACGGTACATATGGTATAAGGCGGTAATAAATACATAGCTTGCATGGCACTCTACATTTTGTACACTTTCAGTTGTTAAGTAGTTAAGTACATAAGTACAGTGCTGGCGCAGAAACAAATCAGCAGCTTAAAAAGTGCTAATTTAACCACCTACCAAGCAAAAATTGTGATCACATATCTACAAACATACATACATACACATACATATGTACATATGGTACATTCAGCAAATATGCGATTACAATATTTCCGTTGCTAAAGCGCGTATAGCGTGCTAACCGCATTGCAACAGTAAAGAAGCAAAAGTAAATAAAATACCGAAATAGAAAACAAGTTCACCCGCATTGCAACCGAATATAATATATGCATGCATGTATGAATGTGTGCATATGTGGCGGTGGAATGTAGCCGCACTGCTACCAACTCAAAACTACTTTCGAACTAGTCAGCCAATAACAACTCGACGCTATACATATATTCACATGAGACTCCTATATATGGTATATAGCATGGAGAAGTTTTGAGTTACAATTCAATTTCAATTGTCAGACTTTGGTCAGAAATATACTACTTTTATACTAGTTCAAAATTCATTAAAAACATTACTAGTTCAAAGTAGACAAAAAAATACTATTTAAATTTTGAATAATAATTATTGATTAACAAAAAAGTAAAATAATAGGTATGTGCAGAGAGCATATCAGGTTCTGCGGCTAACGGTTGCATGTTAGGTCATAAAATGATCGTGATCGATCACCATATATCAAACTTCATGATATGACAAGATGAATTGGTTTATTTATGTCTACCTGTTCGTTCATCTGTCTGTCTGTTCATTCTTACTCGCTTACGATTACTCAAGTAAAGATTGAGATATGTCGACCAAACTTGATTCACACATTCCTACGGACGCCATTGTAAATGGTTGAAATCCTACTTAGTTCACGCAGATCACCCCTATAATGATGATGTTGGAAAGTACAAAAATCGTCATTAGTAACAGGTGTTGGATGGAAAAATAGGAGTGGGAGTGGCATCACCCACTTTAGGGTCCAAAAGTATATCTCATATACCACTGGGCAGGCTGGGTAGAGTTTCTTAAAATTTTATACTTGTAAAGCCCATGGTCCAGTTTGAAAACTAATTGAATATGCTTGCAGTTGGGCAACAACTACGACTTGGTTTCATGCAAAGGATTGCATGCTTTCTACTTCCGCTTGATTCAAGATCGAAAAATTAAGTCATTAATCAATAGAACTCAACCAACTTTGGTAGGTTCATATACGAGGGGATTAACAAAAGTTCGGTCAGTTGGTGACTTTCAATTTGTTTTTGTTAAATCTAAAAATAGCAAATCCTTTAGCTGAGGATAGATCAGTCAAAACTCCACCACCAACGCAAACGGAAACTCGCCATGTGATACTCTTCGGGTTTCGGCATAATTTAGAGCCAATACAAATATTCAGTGAAGGCCAAATTCTGCTATGAAACGATTGCACCGTCTTTGAAGACTATTCCTAAGTGGTTCAGAAGATTCCAGATCGGCCATTTTTCCGTTAGAGGAGGAGCCCCAAGAAGGTCGACCAAAATCTTTCACTGATGATGTCAGTGTAGCTTTGATGAAGTTTAAAATTACCGAAGACCCACGATTGACACAAAAAATAATTGCTAATGAATTGGGCTTGAATGCCATGGCTGTGTCGCGAATACTAAGTAATCATCTGGGATACATGAAGAAACCTGCTCGATGGGTACCACGAATTTGAAATGAGGCCCAAAAAGAAGCTCGGGTGCATTTTGCTCAATTTTTCCTAAACAAATTCGAAAATAGTCAGTCTAGCAACTTTAGTAAAGTCCTTACTGGTGGCGAATCTTCGTTCTATAAGTACGATCCAGACACCAAACAGCAGTCCATGGTATGGAGCCCAACAGGAGCAAACCCACCCGTAAAATCTAAGCAACAAAAATCAGCTGCAAAAGTAATGATGTCAGTTTACTTCACCTGATCTAAAATCGTAGCTGCTATTCCACTGCAAAAAAAGTCGGACGATAACTGCAAAATGGTACACCGAAGAAAGCTTGCAAAAGTTTGAAAAATTTTGTTGGAAAACAGGAAGAAAGTGGATTTGCGGCGCTACTTTTTACATCATGACAACGCGCCGTCCCACCCTGCTGAAATAACGTGTAATTTTATTGTGATCTCTGGGATCGAAAAAATAAGTCCAGCATCGTGTAGCACCTTGTGAATGCTCGTTGTTTCCAAAAATTTGAAACAAAATTAAAAGGAAGAGGGAATTTTTTTTTTTTGGTCAACTTACCGAACTTTTGTTAATCCCCTCGTATATATATAGGTCTAGATATACCACCCATATAACGGGGCTTCATCTTCTAACCAATTTATGTACTCTGGATCGAATAATTAAGACTTCAAAAAACATCTATCAAAAGATGTGAATTTTTGGACTAGTGCAATTTTGGATTATAATTCAAGCAATTCTGCTGCTGAACAGCTTGACAACTCACTGCAGGATTGCTTTCCATTGCTTAGCGTAAGCGCATTATCCAAGGCCAAATTAGTGATGGCGGCCAGCGGGCCGATGCGCTGAAGTAAGTGCTGGCAGGTGGCTTGCACGCTCACTCGCTCGGCCGTTCGGTCAGTCGGTCGGTTGGCCGGTTGGCCGGTTGGTCGGTTGGTCGCTTGGTCGCTTGGTTGGTTGGTTGCATGGGTTTGATTGACTGCATCTGTGGTGGCAGCGGCCGATCAGCTGTTTGATAGAACTGCATTTCGTTGCTGCTGCTGCTGCTTCTACTGCTGTTTCAGCTCAATGTAGCTGGGTTACCGCATACAGATATGCGTGTGTACACGTATGTGGTGTATGTGTGCGTGTGTTGTTGGTCAGCAACATTTTTGAGCCAGAAAATGTGGTTGTGGTTGCAATGGTATGTGAAATGACCAAGCGAGTGTCGAAAAATCGGCAACGAAACACTTAATCGGCAGGTGAGTAGTGATGTGTGTGTGTGTATGTATGTAGCTACATTTCGCAATTACGTAACTCACTTTAATGATGCTCAACTAAACTCGAAACATTTGTATGTACATACATACATACATATAGTACATATGTATGTAGGTCTATATGTGTTAATGCAACGCGCACTTCAGCAGGTAAGCAGCGTCTTCGCAGAGCGCATCAACATTTCTCTGTTACGCGAAGCATCGTTAAGCGTTTCCGCACATTTGCTGCTCGCTGCTGAGCATGAGTTGTTGGCCATATTTAGCTGCGTGTGTGCGTTGTGTGCGTTGTGTGCGTGAGTGTGTGTATTGCCACATTTTAGTCGCTATGATTTTACCAACATTGACATTGACCCAGTTTGTTGGTACTGCCAGTAGTAATGCTGCCTGCTGCTGTTGCTGTTGCTGTTGCTGTTGCTGTTGTTGTGTAGCAGCCGCGTCCGTCCGTTCGTCAGTTAAGCAGTCAAGCCAGTCTCATTCCAACAATCGTTGCGACTGTTCATCTGTCGACGATGTCGTTTTACTGCAATACATTGGATGCTTACATACATACATATGTATGTACATACCTACAGATATATATGGATAGCTGCATACACATTTGATACACATGTGACTGACTGACTGACTGACTGTTTGTGAGTTGCTGCTGTTTGGCTGCTAGTTGTTTGTTGTTGTTTTGTAAATTCATTTTATTTTATTTATTTTTTATTTTATTTCGTTTTGCTTCTCTTTTGTGTTAATTAAATAAATGCGTGGCTTAGTGTGTGTGCGTGTGTGCGTAAAAATTGTTGTACGTTTTTATTTTTATATGTACATACATATATGATATTTAGAGAATATTTCATTTAGTGACAGTATTATGTATATCTACATATACGTATGCTTACCTTTATATTTCCAGTATACCATATACATATATAGACACATTAATGTTAAGACAGAGTCAAACTTCGTTCAGATATAAAATACATATGTTTGTATGTATGTATATGCTTTTAAAATTTTATAAATATTTTTGGAGAATCCACTTTTCAGTTGCCAAACGATATAACGGGTTATTGTGAAATATAATGGTACTACATAAAACACATACATGCATAACAGCGCCATCTGTTGGTGATCTAAGATCTTTTTCTTCCCAAGTATCGCGTTAATCGTCTCTTTCTTTTCGTGAATTCGCGCCGATTGAGGACACCAAACCAAAGCTAGATTCTTTTGGACCTTTTCTTTGCAGAAAAATAGAGAAATTTCCATCCTTTTACTTCTATCTGCTGGTAAAGCGTCGGAAGCTTTCAGAGTCAGAGCGTCAACAAGCAATGAACGCTGCCCTTGGCATATACCAGCAGCTGTACGTGGCGATCTTGGCGATGTACCATACACTGTTCTCTTGTAACGAGTTGTTGATGAGTGCTCTCAGAGAACAGAAGCAAGAGTCGAGGGGAAACGCATTTGGCTATGCATTTGGGATGCGCTAAATCTTATTTGTGCTGAGCCGAGCGCCTCCTAAAATTTTTGTTATGCGTCTTGATATTTTTTCAATAAAATGGAGGGACTTATAGCTTATACTAAGCCGTCTCCGAACAGCTGATGGTTTTTTGATTAGGAGCTTTTATTTTATGTTAGAAATACACTCGGGGGGGTTAACATTCCCTGCCGAGGGCCGAACGTAATTAAGACCATGATTCGAATTCTGGTCTTCCGAATAGCAATAGGCAATACTAACCACTCGGCTATCGATATAGTTGCATTAAATATCGCAGCGAAGATCCGCCCAAGAGGAATGCTGAAAGACACCGTATGTAGGCCAACAAATGGCTACCTTTGAGATTCTTTATATATGGTATACAATAGCACAAGCGATAGCACTTGTCCTCGACGTGTGTCTCTGTACGCCTTTATCTAATTTGGGCTAGTCAGGTCACCTCTTGATGAACGAAGGCCAAACTCCAGCGGTCGTTCATTATTTGCGTCCTATATTAGAGTGAAGTTGGCACACCTTGTGCAACAAGTTCAGTTTATACGTTCGTATGCTTGCATAAACACACATTTCACATAACTTCCCTTGTTTGGATCTCTATGCTCCAAATTTTCGGCGTGGTTACTCTGTGGCTTACAGCTTTCAGTTCTTCAGTTCTTGCTGCCACCACAGCAGTTGTGCTATTTTTTTTTTTTTTTTTAATTTTTATTTTTTGTTGTTGTTGCTTTGCTGGTTTTAACGACATTAAACACGGTCACTAGCGCGCTGGAACATGGACACTTTTCTATGTCGTTTGGCTGGAGCTTGCGTGTGGCAGTAACCGAAAAATAAACTCACACTCAACGAGGACAACGAGGTGGAGTAAAGTTCGTTATTATTTTTAGTACGATGATTTTATGAAGCGCGAATGGGCGATATGCCACAACGATGTGCATATACCATATACGTATATGTATATGTATACACGTATATAGTATTTTGGAGCATTTATGTAATCGTGTGCACTGCATGCGGGTATGAAGCTTTACTTGCTTCTTTTTTGCAAGTGTGATTGTACCACAACGTTAACAAATTAATTTCTACGTGCAAATTAATTCATCTATTTACCATATATTCGTATATACGAGTATAGGCATAAATGGCTTCCAAACACGAGGTGTGGTCACAAAACCACGATATATTGAAAAAGCTGGTTTCCATTATGATTGTGACGAAACCTTCATTCAGCGGGATGTACCACAATCTCTAAATCCAAAATCGAATCGAAGTGTCTTTCCTCTTCCAGCCTTGTGCCGTTCATCGTAGGCACAGCACATTCTAAATATATGCCTCAAATCTTAGTTCTTAGTACAAATGTTAGACACTCCTTAAATTTAGTCAACTCGCAGCCGCACCTCTTATGAATAGACTCTACAATTACGAATATATTGGGTTGCAAAGAAATTTCCTCTCTTTTAGCCGTGACCATCAGCTCTAGAAGGATTGCTTACCGAGCATCTTACCCCATGGTGAGTGGTGAGAATTTTAATAAGGAAATTTCTAAGTCGGACGACTATTGGATACTTGTGATAATACCAGAAGCGGAGTCGGAAGCCCTTCTCCGTGTCGTTAGAGGTTTCAGACTCTCTCTCTCCATCTAACAGCCGTGACTTTAGTACTGCTTTCTGCAGGTTGTACATAGTAGCAAACTGAACGAGTCTGTTCGTGAACGAGAGCAACACAAAATATGTCCGGTCTTCAAAGAAATTGTCAAATTGAAAACTAGCATGTTTTCGTCTTGAAATCCAGCTTACAATCACATTGGTGGTACTTTGAACTGAGTAGACAATTGAAAAGTTGGAGTCTTAAAAAGATTCTGCGGAAGAATTCTGGTACTTTACGTATTGACAATGGTGAATACCGCAGATGATGAAACAGTGAGCGACATGGACGAAGTTTAGCGAATGAGCGGCTATGCTGGATAGGTCATATAGTCCAAATAAACTTCGAATGTTTTCGATGCATTATATATGTATATATTGGCGCTTTCTAACCGCTGAAGCGACTTTCAGCCGAGCTCTTCTTTCAAACTGTTGTGTGCTACTTGATGTTTCTCCAACAAATGGAGGAGCTGCACTTTATTCTAAGCCTCCTCCAAAGGACCAATGGATATTTATGAATAGCTTTTATTTCATGTCAAAAAACATACTCGGAGGGCTTGACATTTCCTGCCAAGGGTCGAACGCAACTGGAAAAATTTATTTTCTATAAATTAGAATGTTTGGTCAGACGTGGATTCGAGCCTTGACATTCTGAATGTTAGTACGCAATGCTAACCGCTCGTCTATTTCGCCTACCGGTAAAAGCTGACTCCCTTGTTAGTGGGACTGGCGTGCTTCTACTGATTCGGTTATGTTATCATCACTTAAGCGGTGTGTATGCCGTTGGAAAAGAATACGTGTAAGAAGAAGGCAGGGTTTCATAGCACCACGTTCAACATAATGATACTCATATGACAGTAAAAATTGGCATTGCATTGAAATATGTGCATACACGTAAGAGCAACCCTAATACCCGAACGCAAGCCCAAACTCAAAAACTGGCTGACATTTAAAATTCTCGACCTGTCTAACGAAAATTCCACGCCACGTCACTTGCTGCTAACTATTTCGCTTAATAATTTTTGTGTTTTGTTTTCATTTTGCATTCTAGTGCTTCACTTTTTCTACACATTTACTAGCAGCTACCGGCTGCCTCCTAGCCCCGTTTTTGTTGTTGTCATGTTAGCGCATTTGCTTTAGCTACACTGTCATTGTTTAGCATTAATTCACACGCGCTGCGAGCGCGTTTATGCAAATTTCAAGCAGCACCTGCTTTCGGCTTAAGCCACAAAAAAAAAAAAACAAAAAGAGACAAAAAAAAACAAAAACCAAAAAACAAAAAAGAAAAAACAAAAACAATTCTGCAACTCAAGCACCTAAAGGTATTATACTGTTAAATTGTGTTTTTTGTTTGTTTTTTGCTTTTTTCTCCCTTTTCCTACTACGCTATGCATATACACGTACCTACGTTGACGGCATTTTTTATGTTTCGCTTTTTTATTTTTTCTCTTAATTTTTTGAGGTTACTTGTAACCATGACACTACTACTTTATTTTACATTGTTGTTGTTAAAAATGCAAAGATATTGTCTTTTATGTTTTTCTTATTCATTAAAGTTTGCTGTTGTTTAAAATGGAAAGCAAAGCAGAAGAGTAGAGCAAAATGTGTTCAGACGAATAAATATGTAGCTATGAAATTAAAGAATCTCTGCAGATTTAAAATTTTCTGATTTCTGTATTCATTATTTATTCCTTCTTAAATTCCTTGTTTTTATTTAATAAAGAAGATATTTCAATAAATTAAATTTTTTATTCTGGGAGGAAGTTTGTAGAACTCTTTTATTTAAGGCAATACTATAACACAACTTTAATCCTCTTTTGAAAAAAAAATAGTCTTCCAATAAGTGGGTTTAAATTATTTTCTAGAGATATAGTAAATATATATGTACATAAGCGGCTGCAATAGCTGAACGCAAACAGAAGTTCGCCATGTGATTCTCTTCGGGTTTCGGCGTAATTTATAGCCAAAACAAATAAATAAATTAATGTCATATTGCACATATAACGATTGCACTGTTTTTGAAGACTATTCCTAAGTGGTTCCGAAGATTCCAGATTGGCCATTTTTCCGTGGAGGTTAACAAAAATCCTTTGCTGATGACGTCACTGTAGCTCAGCTGAAGTCTAAAATTGAGGAAGACCCACGATTGACACAAGAAGGGATTGCTAATTAATAAGGCTTGTATGTCATGGTTGTATTGCGAATATTAAGTAATCAGCTCTGTCCCTGCATTATCACAATGAGCCCTCTAAACGCTTCGGTGGGTTGACAGACATACACTGTATCTACCACGGTAGATCTGATTATATTAAAAATCACTCTAAAACTATGAAATGAAGCTTTTTTCGCTGTTGACTTCTAAGAAAAAAGTAAGGCTTATTTCTTGTATTCTATTCTATTCTTAATCGAAGAAGCTTCGTATTTTGTTATTGATGAAATCATCAAAGGTGATCGAATTTGTAATGATTTTTAAAATCACTGTAAATTTCAAATTATTCAGTAAAATGTTATCTTGTGTGTACGTGTATGTATGTGCATATATAATCAGTTGGCAAAATTTCCATATATTTTATTACAAGATAGACAAAAGGAATAATATGTGAATTTAAATTTAAAACATTTATATATTTTTATACGTATGTACGTGTGTAAGCTGTCATAATATGAATTTGTTAAAATATAATTTTATTATATAATTAATATGCTCTGTTTTTACTCCTCTTTCTATGCTTGTGTCCGATAATTTTTCATTATATTCGTACAGTGTTATTCGTTTTGCGGTTTCGAAAACTAACGTAAATAAAATGCTTTAAAAAAATATTTTTTTTTCACAACTTTTTTTTATTATAAAGTTTGAGCCTCGCCATTATTTGTCAAAAACTATGACATAAAAACGATAACTTTTCGAATTTTTGCAAACTTCGATAAATAAATCTCCAACACTCTTTGGCACATACTACATTAGACGTCATCTCAGCTATAACTATAAGCGTGCTCAAGAGTTAAAGGTTTATCCACATGAACACAGTTCTTTCGCTATAAGGCCATATTTGCTCGCGTTGTTTGGCATTTGGCACCATCTTTGTTGAAACCACATATTGGCCAAGTCGTGCTCTTCAATTACAGGGCAAAAATAGTCGATTATCATACGACCATAACGCTACAAATCGACAATGACAGTCTCGACGTTATCGGTTCCAAAGAGATAAGGTTCAATCATAATTCCATACCAAAGAGCGGACTAGACAGCAAGTGCTTTCGAGTGTAATTCTTTACTTGAAGATACTTGGAACCCCAAATGCCTCGTCGTTGAGTAAAATTATGTTCGAAAAATTTGCGTCCATTGCTTGCTGTTCAAGCATCCTTTTCAATGCAGGCCGTTGTGAATGGTCAGCTTGCTTCAGTTGTTGTGTGAATAGTAATTTGTATGGATGTAGGTGTAAGTCCAAGTGAAAAATATGCCATAATTTGCCATAAGAGAGTCCAAGCTCGTGAGAATGTCGAGAAATAGAAACATTAGTGTCTTCTCTTACTAACTCTTACTAACAGTAGCGACATTTGAAGTGGAGCGAGCGCAAAATGATGATGCACTGGTCTTACAATATCTGTAACCGATTTAGTCTCCTCATATTTCTTTAAAATTTTACCTAATTCAAAAACACGAAACGCGATTTGAATCACCATTCACGGTTTTTAAGTGATCAATTCTCACAAATGCTGGACTTTCAACTAAAATGAAACAGGTTTGATTTGACAGTTAAGTTTGAGAGATGTCAATATATAGCCCTATACTTTTGAAACCGCAAAATGGATAATTGTATATTTTAATATTAAATTACATAGATGCATCTATTAAATATTCATAAAATTGAGATGCCAAATTTATTAAAAGCTCAAAATGTTTCGAATATTTGTCCTTACGGCTTATTATTAGAAATATTTAATTATTGTATGCTAAATATTACACTTACCCACCTATGAAGAGCTACTACACATACATTACATACAATAACTTTTAGCTTTAGCTTTTCATTTAAATAAATATTATTAATTTTTGTAGCAATAAAATATGCTGAGTTATAGATAAGATAATACAATTTGAATTTCAATTGACGAAAAATAATTATTAATGAATTTTGTGTGAGATTGAAGTATGCTGAAGAGAGAGGGTCTATTAATTAATTCTTTTACATTTTCTATAGAAAACTTCCAAAATTGACTTATGTATATTTTAAAGATTTTTTTTTTAAATACTTGTTTATTGTTTAGGAAAAATACTATCTTCCCAACAGCGAATTTACTGTTTACTATAATTTAATTGTTGTGATATCAATCCGCAAACACATCTTCGCTTGCAATATCACAACCATAGATTAGGTTAGGTAGAAGTGGCTGTCAGGCATCAAACGGATCTACTGTGATAACCCTGCTAGCAACCCTCCGCTAGTCAAACCAAGGTGTAGAGTTAGCCAAAAACTGCAATTTATATATGTTTGCAACCACTTGACTTGTGGGAAATATAATCTTAAGGTTGCCGCCCCTGGAGACTTCAACCTACTACTTCAAAGTACGGAACATTCGTAATACAGGTTTCAGGTTCTATCTCATCTGTTCAACTTCTGCAGAAATTGTTTAATGGTATGCTCAGCAGCTCTTCGTATCTATCTAATAGAAAATGCCCCGTAAGAAGAACCATCATTACAAGTATGACATACGTATTTAATTATTTTAGCAGAATAAGCTCTTTCGTCCTTCTTTCACCTAGAGTTGAGCAAATCTCTTATATGTATTGAGCTTGCGAATGAAGGCTTTTCAATGATGACGAAAGCGGAAGGGAAGTGTACTCCCTTGTAAGTTCGTCAGCCACCTCTTTACGTGTTATGTTACTATGTCTACACACTCATATTAGGTTCAAAGAAAACTGCTTAACCATCACCTGCCGTTTCTGTTATTATTGTGAAAAATTTCAGGACTCTTAGTGCTGGACTGGATATCGGAGAAGAAATGGAAACAATTCACCGAAAGTACCATTATATCTAGACAATTAACAGTCAAGTGTATTGTTGTAAGTTCTGTTAGGAGCACGCTACAGTGATTTCATAGTCAAGTTCCTTAGTATAGATTCCACTACTGACTCTGTTGTTTCATTCAAATACTCTCTGCGTCAGTAGGTGTTTTCCGCAATGCTTCACAAACACATATAAGTGCTGTCCTCTGCTCTCTCTAAGAAGTTTCTAGACCATGCCAAACTAACGCCATATTCTAGGTGACATGTCCCTTTTACAGTCCTCCGACTTCTGTGACCATCTTGCTTTTCTATCTAAAATGAGGTCAAGTATTTTACATATGATAAGCAGTCTCGTTCTTGAGAACAGTGGCGTAAGTTAGTATATTTTCTAGTGATAAGAACAAGCAAAAGTCTATTCTTTATACACCCTTCCGTAGACTTACCATATCGCCCTGAGAACAGATACAAAAATCGGAGATTTTGAAGATTGAGTTAACAGCTCACTGCCTCCAGAGGTTTCTTTGCGAAATCAGAACAATAAATGGTCAGTAACTGTATACATACATATAAAACTGAGCATTTATATGTAATAAAAATACTAAATAAATGATAATTCAATGATTAACAAATTATGTTAAAATTTTAAGATCCATAAGTATATTTCTAGAACCTTGACTTTTGCTACACTCTGTACTTGTTTTAAGTATAATTTATGTTTCTTCGAAGTAAAAGGATTATATGTATACGAGTATATATTTTTTACAATATCAAAGCCAATAATGCGTGAGTTAAACCAAACAATAGAGAACATATTTGCTATTAATTACCAATATATAATTTTCATTATATACTTTAGACGTAATTCTACATATCGTATGCAGCTACAAGTGCATGAATATCTGTTTAGGTTTGACAAGAAATCTGTTGCTATTATTTCAACTACAAAACCCTTTTGATATTAGTTTGATTATCTTATTATTTTACATTGATTAATTTCCAGCAATTAAAATTAAACCAGAGGCAAATCTTGTATTTATACTCGTAGGAAGAAGAAGCATATTCTGTAGTCAATATAATCACAGGAAAATATAACATTACAGTGCTGCATGAAAGAAGTGCAGTTTGTATGAGAAAAAGCGTTACGAAATATGCATATGTATATGTATATGTATACTTTTCTATAAATGCCAAAAAAAAAAACAAAAACCAATTGAAAATAACAGTTGATCAGCGTGGTCGTTTTGAACCAAACTGTACCAAAAGAGTCACTAACATTAACATTTTGAAAGCTTAAAACCAGGTATAGGTAGCCAGCGGCCTGTGGAGATCTACCTTTTCCTCTGCCTACATCGACGAAGTCGATCAGTCACAATCCATTTAGGGTTGTTTCGTCATTTGAGACTAAATGTTCAGCCTGATACCCTCCAGGGCCTGTAACTATACTCTAGGTGCTCATAAAAGCCACCTTTGATCACATCGTTCTCCGTCCTCCATTGGATCGTTGGCGCAAATCAGCAAGTTTTTTTCAGTATCAATTAAGCTACCATACATTATGGTTATGATCACAATAAGTATGACATACATACATGCCTTCAAATCATAGTCTTTGGTAAGTTTGGTATGTCATCAGTCATCAAGAGAAGGGTATCTTGACTGAGGATGTTGTCTCTTCTTCATTTCTTCGGAGTCAAATCTTTTTAAAAAAATAATACGTAAGCTATAAAAATACTAATTCACAGTGAAGTCAAAGTAGCGACATCAACAGGTTTTATATGCTTTCTGGCTATATTGTCCTTGTTTCCTACAACCAAAATTAAATCAAATTCTTTTCAGACATTTTTTACTAAGCGTACATATTTTTATAGCACAGTGTACTTACTCGTTTAGCTTTTAATGAACAATATGTTGCTACGCTAGACCACTAAGACCGTAGTAATGCCAACAAAAACACAATAATTTACGAATACGAGTATATACAATACATATATAAACAGGTATACATATATTAATAGATACAAATTAAATGTCCTGTAATTACATATGTGCACTTCTTGAAGTCTACCTCTATGTCTGTGGAAGTGTATGTATGTGTTTGTGTACGCTCATTGTGTAGACTTGTCGATTAGCAGTATTTTGTTGCACAATCAAAGCATAAAACGCCAATATTGTTGACTGCCACTAACTTAGTTGCTGATTTGCTCAACAACACACATCCATACTTACCATACATATGGACAACTTTACATGCTCATCGTTGCTATTGACGCTGATGTTGTTAATATTATTTGTGAATACTGGTACTCACATATGTAATATATTACATTATTGCTATTTATTCTGTTCTTTCTGTACTTGTTGTTCTTGTTGTTATTGATTTAAGATAATATGTACGCATTACAAGCGCTACATTAACTTTACAGCGCTCATAAGCTGATGTTGTACCGATAATGGGTATTATTAAAGTTAAATTGTCAGTACAAAGGATATCTGATGAAGTTAAATGGCGATTAGAGTGCGGCGAAGTGAGAATATTCACGTAGTGCGGGTGTGGGTGTGTCCACCTAACTTTAAGGCCAGTCTTCTCTTACTGCTATTTATTTTTTCCACACTCCCACCTCTTCACACAGAAATTGAATAAATATAATGCACAAAGAAAATAACTTAATTACAAACCAGACCACAAAATTTTTGAATTCCCCAATGATTGAGGTAATAAAGTGCGTTCCGCTTAAGACTCTCCACTCTCACTTGTCGACCTTTGCTTAAATGAGTGAGTGCATTAGCAAAGATTTGCGTGGATTTGCATGGAGACGCATGGAGATGTATTCGTATTGTAATACCTCACTTACTCTTTGCTCTAACTTGCTGACATACTGAGGATTCTAGAGGTGAGTGGTCGGTTGGGTGCGTGGATGCTCTATTGGCAGCACTGACTCACTGGTGAATGTTTAGTAATCAACACTTTCTTCATAAGTACTTGACTTGAAGCTACTGTGCTGCAGCATTCTTGGCTTCTTCAACATCATTAATTAAATATTTATTAATAACGAGCAGCAGTATAAAGCTTCACTAGCATAATGTCTGCTGAAGAGAAGTTAATAGGGAAAATATGAAATCTGTCGGAAAAATAATTATGCTTGTGAAGGTGGAAAGCTTATGAAGTTCATGATTTTCACACAATAAGTTGTTAATACGTTTTTCTATTTCAAACTATTACAAAACTTTTTGTTAGTACTTTTGTATTTACTACTACTTTGCAACGGTTTTACTTGACAGTTCATTTGAGTGAGCACAATACTCAGCTTTCAAGTGCTGCTTTCGCCAGTACAATGCTAAAAATAGTGAAACGGTTTTTTTAAATTTAAAATTACGATGATTTTCTAAGTCCTGCAGGTGTGAACACAGGTATATGAAACAAACAAACTTATCGAAAACACACGGTTTAGTTATCTCATCTCACAGCACACCTGTATTGTCACTAAAGAGTTCTCTACGCCACTGAGCTTGCTGCGGTATTTTTCTACGCTCCTATGTATCTACCGATTGTCATTGTGAACAACACTGTAAAGTTTTGTACGAAAGTTCTCTTATGCGATTCATGCGCTTGACGGCTTTTTAGTTGCTTCTGATATTCTTTTATGGAATTTTCGCTTTATTATTTATAATGTAGAGCCACTAAGTTTGAATAATTTTTAAGCTAACCTTGAGATATATTTCGTTCTACCCAATTTGTTTTGGATTTCTCAAACTAAAAATATATTTTACTGAAAAGGAACAAAACTGAAAAACTTTGGTCGAATATAATAAGACTTGAGTTAGAGAGATTGCCGCTAAAGTTTAGAGAGTGAATAATTCTCTGTGTCTACGAATCAATGCATTGCTATGGAAAGCAGTCAACATGCTTCGGAATGGCGTAATCGAAATGGTAGGGAACGGAAAGAAAACATGTTCAAGTTTAAAGTCGAAGTGGCGTCGGTGGATTTTCGGAGCTCTCGCCAGTAGGTCAGACACGTTAAATAAAGAAAGCAAATTTTTCGAAAAATGCCTAGATTTTCAAGAGAAAAAATCATGGGTTTTGCGCCAAGATAACGCACCATCCCATCTTAGAAATTTATCGTAGCGCACGAGTTTCTAGTTTAAAATTCAATTATCACCACAGAATTAACACCATGTGCACCTGGCTTCGGCCGACTTTTCTCTCTTCTCAAAAGTCAAGGCACCTGTTTTAGGCGATGGGAGACTTAAAAGATGATACGCGACGGATACTTAAGTTGTTATTATACAATTTTTTGTTGATTAGATTATTCTTGGGCATGAGTAAATTAAATCGGAAGGAATATACGAGTATTTCCAAGCCCACACAACTCAATAGTTTTGATCTTTTGGTTGTAGGGGTCTTCCCGGCCCGAAAAGTGTTTGAGCCAAGTAGAAATTAAAGAAAATTTACATAGAAAAAAGAGTTAACTAAACTTTGAAATATGTCTTCCGATGAACAAGTTCAATAGTGCGTCCATGTAACCGGATAGCAGAAGGTTGATAGTTAGTAAGCGTTAGAAAAGACTTTGATCAAGTCTGTAAATGAACGCTGGGGATTCGGGTACACCACCATCGGGAATTTTATTTCAAGTGCCATTCAGTAGGCGGGAGAAGTGTTTCGTCCATAAACTCAGAATACTCTAAAGAAATCACATATTTGGGCTTTGCACGGATACGCAGCGATCTTCACACATTCTGCTTGTCACCGCATTCTTTGAGAGAATTTTTAACCATTCCCAATGTCGGACAGCTTCTGAAACACTTTACACTCAGTCATTTCGGCCTCTTTTTTTTTTTTTTTGTCTGCAAATACGTCTTGTTTCCCTTTTCAGCTCTCGCCGTCCTTTACATCCCGTATGTGTAATAGCCGATCGCAACGTTGGGTACGCAGTCTGTTTTCTCTACAATTGCTTCTGTAGCGTCCGTACTTAAGGAGCTTGAAATGCCTTTGACTCTCTCAGAAAGTGGATATGCAAGTCGATTGGAAAATTAGCTAGTTGATTGCTGGAATGTTCCTTCGATGTTGAACCTTGCTTAAGTTTACTGACGGGTGTTCTTTGCTGTACAGAGGCAGGTGCGTATCTTCGTTGCGACCTGATAGTGGTCCGAGTGGATGGTGGGGCCTCGAAACGTATCTAGTAGTCCGTTCATTGCAACATGATCGATTCGGTTGTGCGATGTTCTGTCCGTTGATAGCTCGAGTAAATCTGCTGCTAAAGGCAACCATATTTCAGCCAAAGTACACTTTAACCATCCAGTGAGGTAATTTGAAAATTAGTATTGTCCATCCGCTGAAGGCTAGTCTAATATGTTCTGCTCTATTATTTTAAAGATGAAAGTACCTATACCAGTTCACTATCTGTTGTTATTTTTACTGTTGGCGAACCATTCGCGCATTCTAAAATTCAACTGAACTCAATTACCGTTGCGCAGCAAGAAGTGACTACTTGTGTACGTGGCAATGAATTGCAGCAAGTGTTTTAGAATGTTTACTACATCTTTCTAGCTATATACACACACGCACATACATATATATAGTTGCTCATAGCATTGCCAATCTTCGCTACCGGATTTCTAGTGCAACCTCCAAGAAGTGTTGGACAAAAAGAGAAATCAAGTAAAATTATTATGGCATTAGCGTCAATACGCTGTTCTGAGTGGGCATTGTTGGTGGCAAGAAGCGCTTAGTTTGCGCGTTGCTCCAACTGCTGCCGTTGTTGTTAACGTCATGTACTCGCATATGAAACAAAAGCGAAAATGAAGAAGAAGTGGAGGAAAGTGGAAAGTGGCAAGTGGAAAGTGTATGATGCAACAATATAATGCTACATAACAATTACTAGTAACTGCAAGTAACAAATTAATGTGGCAAGCAGCGAGCAGCAAAGCCTATGTGCCCAGCAAGCCAACTCTATTTGCCAGGACCCACTTCAATCATCACACTCCCAGCAACCATCATACGCTCCAACATCAGCTTGTTTGCTATTATTTTACCATAGCTTGCATACATACATACATATATTATATTATAACTATTATACATATCTACATATATGTATATTATGCCTGTGCATGGCTCTGCCGGTTGGCTATATCAGCTTTATATATGTTCCTATATGTTTGCATGCAACTTGTGGTACATAAATCGAAACTAACTTGCAACATTTTTCTTTATGTTGCAAATTTAATTGTTGTTGTTATCTGTTGTCTGCTTTTGGTCTACAGCGGCACAAGTGAAATTGTGTACCATATATATGCATGTACGAGTATGCCTGTTTTGAGTTCTTGTTGGTTTGTAAAGGAGTAAGCATTTCGCTTTTTGCGACTGATAAATGTCGCCCTGACAAATTAAATTTTCAAGTGGTTTCTGGCTTTTATCTGCTTTCCGTGCCAGTTTTGCCATTGCACAGGCTCACCCACAGACGCGAGCACTTCTTGCACAAATACAACACTACAGAAACCTTATATCCAAATAAATCCCTGCGAGGCGAAAGCCAACCACAAGTCCTGTACTTACCATGCAAATTGAAACAATTTTATTATAGTTTGATTTCTCATGAGAATTTGGTCGCTGGGACTGTAGCTAATAATATTTTGTTGTTGTTGTTGTTGTTCTGATTCGAATATATATTCCTTTAAGTTGCAGACTGGAAGATCTTTGGTTCTTCACTGCGTATTTTTTTGAGAAAATTTGGAAATATTCTAAAGTAAATAGGCCAGAGTATCCAAGTGGTTAGCGCTCGGATGGTCGGCGTATTAAGCCCTTGCTACCTGGTCTTGACTTTATGGCCCCCGCCACGGGCCTTGTAGTAGCCCATTCCTCATGAACAGTTGATGTAGCACTTATCCTTAATGGCTCACCACAAACAAGGTTCAACGAAGTTAAATCGCAGCTGCAAGGCGACCAGATGATATCGTTGTTGCTGCTAACTACGCGTTGCTTATGTGGCTCATAGCGCAACTCTGTTGTACGTTTTCCACCGAGCTCTTCCTCCAAGTTATGGCGCCCGCAGTAATGAGCTGCGATCCGCCGTTACCTAGTGGCTTTTCATGTTACATGAAGTAAAAACTTAACGTGCACCAATGAACTAGTATTTAACTAGTATAAAGCTGATGCCTATGCGTACAATTAACAGTTCCTTGCATCGCCATGTTATCATTTTCCTTACCGGCCATACATGCTATACACGTACATACACACACGGACAGAATCAAGCAGTGGCACTTGGAAATGTAAGCCAGCTTATAGCGCCCCAGACACACGCTCTTCCCGTTTAGTCAGCATCACACAAATATTCGTACTACGAACAAGCAGTTTCCTTGCATGCTTTCCTCTTTCTTTTTGCACCATTTCGTCCTTTCCGTTGCCGACGTTGACTTTTGCTTTGCTCAAAAGTTTTCGCTTTGTGTTACAAACAAACAAAAAAAAAAGAGCCAAAAAAATAAAAATAAAAAATTTGGTTGCAACTATTTATTCTATGCGGGTTAGGAACTATAATGAGAATTAAAAGCAAGACTGATAAATACATAGAAAAGCAACAACCGAAATTGCATTGAAAGCAGGAAAAAAATTGTAAAGAAACGGAATTTGAGATATTTTGTAGTAATTTTGTAACAGTGTTTTTGTATTTGCATTTACGTGGCTGCCGGTGAGTGTCTGCCGGTGAGAGTGTGTGCTGTGTGGGTGAGCGCTAAGGTGTTCAAGCGTGCAGATTGCTCTGTACAATTATACATACATAGTACTTAACATACACAAGCTCTTGAGAAAGCATTAAATGTCAGTTTGTAAAATTTAGTGGCAAAGACTTACTCGTAGATTAAGGAATATATGTACATACATATAATATGTAGGTATGTACAAAGTAGTGTTTTATTTAATTTTTTTTTTTTGTTCATTCAAATTACAATGCCGTGAAGTACGTGTAATGTTATTTGTATTGCATAAAACAAATTAGGGTTATGTGTTTTGCATAATTTTCGGAATGTGCGCTTAACTGATCCTAAAGTCGGTCATATTTTACTTCTATTTGAATTGGTAACTGGGATAACGAGCTTCTAAAATATATTAGCAGGAAGATAATTTGAATGTATGTACATATATATAACATAGTATAACTGAATTAGCTAACTACATATTAAATTGTATTATATTCTATAGGGCCACACAGGCTACACCCGGAGAAAAAATTCTGCTAGATTAATTTGATTACCTGTTGTGGCAACAGATTTCACAGTTCAAACACTTCCAAACGATTTATCTGTTAATTTAACAGAGGTTGTACTGTTGATTCGAAGTTTAACAGCCTTACTGTCAGTCAGTAACAGTAATGCTTGTTCAACTGACAGTCAAAATTGTTATTTCTTTCTATACTGGAAAATAAAAATTGCATGAAACAAAATATTAGTATGATATAATTATATTATTTATATCCAGAATAAAATGTTAAATTATAGTGTATTGTAACAGGCTGCTGGTTTGAATGTATTTAAAAAATTTATATTCAGTATTCATATTTATTTGTATTAAAGTTTTCCCCAGTATGGATGCAGAGCTCTTGTGGACCAAAGAGCTATCCAATCCTTCCTGAATGGTTACCCTTTCTACCGATTTGTCGGTCATGTACCTCTCAACATGTATAATAATGGCAATTAGTAGCAATGAAATAATAAAAATTCTTGTAATTGAAAGTATTTTTGATTAAATTTATGTACCTGAAGCGACGAGCTATGCATTTTCCAAGAAATGAATTGCATTCGTTTCACTCTGAACGTTCATTTAATTATTGTATATTGAATAATTATTTACTTGAAAACTGTAATACACTTAATTATTTATTTTCCAAACAATAATAACAAATAATAATATTTTACACATAATCACTAATACACCACCGCTGCTTGTTCTGTTAATTGAACAGTATTATTTGGTGTTTCAACATTTATTTCTGTTAATATTCAACATATCTGTTAAGTTAACAGACAAACGAATAAAACAGAAATACTGTTTCTCCATTTCTGTTAATGACCAACAGAACTGTTCAGCAGAAGAATGTTAACAACATTATGATTCAAATTAACAGATTAAAGATTTATTTAACAGTGATATCTGGCAATAATTAACAGAAATGGTCTGCCGAAACAATAGAGATTTTCTATGATTTAACCCATTATCTCGGTTAATTCAACAGAAATGAGTTAATTTATCGATTTCTCATATTAACAGTGCGATCTGTTAATGTAACAGTTTTCACTTTCTTCCGTGTATATGTACTTGTTTTCGGCTAGACATTAGAGAAACTGAATAGGCAGAAGTAAACTCAACAAAAGTCCAAGGTTTGGGTTAGATTAAGGGCACGCCTCATAAAAAGCAGTTCAAAGAAAATAATTTTCAGTGCCTCAGATGAAGGCCCCTATTTTTGATCACGACCACTGGGAACGTATTAAGCACAAAGATTTAAAGGATCTCGGAATATTCGATAGTAAGTCTGGTGAAAAGAAAACTTTAGTAAACTCTAAAACTGAATTTTACATAATGGATCCACCAAAGAACCTTCACTTTTGGTCGTGACTCAAAGCTACAAACGGATTTATTACCGCATCTCGAATAAAGAGTGATCGATAACCTCGAGAGAGCTACTTTGTTAAAAAAAATCGAATACATGCTCTAGTTATTCTGGTATAAGGGTGCTTTAAACCTAATCTCAGACTTAACCTTAACTTTAAAAATATCCTTAGTAAAATTAAGCTTAACCTCAACTTTAACCCTAAACCTGACCATCAAACTTAACCCGAACCTACGCGAAAACCTCACCATAACCATAAACTTAACTTAAACCTTATTCTTAAACTTAACCACAACTTTACCCTTAATATTCACCTTTACCTTAATCTTAAACCTGAACATTAATCTTAACTATCGCCATAACCTTAACCTTAATCTTAACATTAACTTTAATCTGAACCTTTACCCTAACCTTGCGATTGGACTAGGGTGATTGGCGTTAGAAAGATGATATTTGAACTGCTCCCCCAAGACCAAGCTCTTAGCTCGGGAAGGAAGCGTCTGAAGGAAGCAATCGCACAAAGCTTTGGCCAACAGAAGCGGAATTGTGTTTCACCTTCACCAGGGCAACGGCAGATCACTTACATTAATAATGTCTCGTCAGAAGCTCCGAGAGCTTGTTTGGAAGGTTCTTATTTAACCACTTTGTAGGACCTCGCACTAAGTGATAACCATCTGTTCCGGCCTATAGCTAATGATTTGGCTAGTAAAGAAATGGCCTCAAGAAAATAATATAATAAACTTATCAACTTTCTTAAATTAATGTAGATTTTTTATTACAAAAATTCACTGTTATTTACAATTTCATTAACATAAATTTTTTTATATACACATGCTGCTCTTCACTGCATTTTTTTTTGTTTTTTTTTTTGTTTGTTTTTGTAATTCTCTTCGGTTGCTTTTGCTGTCGCTTCAATGACATGTTTGCTTTTCAACATTTTCCGAATAAATACGAATATTCAATGAGCGAACAATTTTATTTTCACACCACAATCCTCATTTTACACAGGACCAGCTACAGTGCATATATGAAAGTATGTATGTACGTGTACATATGTATGTAGTACAGCTTCATGGAATTTTCCTCAAGCGTTAGCTGTTTACTTTAATTATTTTGCATAATTGCAATGTACTTACATATGTACATATATATGTATGTATAAGCATGCACTGGCATGTGCATATGTATGTACAATATATGTATACATATAAAAGTAGCTCTTTCTTACCACTTTTAATTGTTGTCCTTGTAGAGAGTACCTGTTGATAGATATGTGTAGTACCATATATGTACATAAGTTTGTAAAAATTAAAACATATTTTGAAGACTTCGAATATATTTTAATTTTTCAATTAATGAAATAATTGTAATCCGTCTCGTGGTGTATCACTGGATTATCCTTAACAACTTTGAGTATGAAAAACTAAAGAAAGAAATATTAAAGAATATAAAATATTTTACTAAAATCAAAACATACATGAAAATTGCAAGGATATTTGAGCAAATAATAAAGGATTAAATAAATTTCTGAATAATTTTAAAATCTTTTCAGAAAAGTTTACTGAGAAAAAAAAAATAAGACTGAGTTTTTACACATTTGCAAACTAAGTTGTAAAGTTTTAATACATTTTTTAAATGTTTTATTTTATTTTTTCCAATTATTGTGGTTTTATAAGGACTAACGTAGCACAAAACTTTTTTTTGTTTTTTTTTTTTTCAATATAATCCTAACCAAAAGAAGTACTTAACAAGAGAAACTTTGGCTTTAGTTTTGAAATTTATTTTATTTTATTTTATTTTTCTTAAAGCATAACTTAACGTATATTTTGCATCTTAAGTGCTTCTTATAGAATTATCAACATGCATATATATGTATGTATGTGCATTTCAACTTAAAATTGTGCACTTGACTTTGTTGGTGTTAAAGTGCCAGTTCTTTGCTTTAAAAGACATACGCACACACACACAAAATTACAAAAATTGTAGTGTTAATTAAATAGAATATATGTATTTAAATGTTTAAGCAGAAATTTTCTGAGGTACATATAAATATACGAGTATATGTACATTTCTCTTGTATGTATGCATTTAACAAGTCCATACATATACTATATACTCGTACATAGGTATGGTACATTCAATACGAGTATATGCATTTGTGTATATACAGCAATGACAATAAAAACTTCATTCATACGAGTATATGCGTACATACATATGTATAAACCCGACAAAGAAAATTAAATGTGTAGTTTTTTAAATATAAAAATAATATAAATTAAAAAATTTAAAAAGTTAAACAAATGAATGGAGATTTGAAAAAGGAAAAATATTAAAATGACGAGAATATAAAGATATGTTTATTTAAAATATATAAAAAAAGTTCATAAAAACAAAAATTTTTGAAAAAAATTTCAAAATGTTAGAGAAGAAAAAATTAAAAATTTGTTTAATAAAAAAAAAAAAAATATTCCAAACATATATTGGTAAAAAGTAATAATAAATTATTAACATTGATTTTAGTGACCTGTAACACGCGTTCTAAATGCTCGATTGAATCACTCCAGATGGCGTTAGAAAGATTATATTTCGTATCAAAAATAAAAATTAGAAATTGTTGATCACTTAGCAATTTAGGTAGCTGAAAATGTGAAAATGTGTTCATGGTCCTAATACTGTAACAGTCAATAATGCACACCTTTGGTTTCGTCGCTTTGAAACCAAGCTATGATTGACGACCAGGAAGTTTTTGTTGGGTGTTTGGTGGGGTGGGATTTGGCAAGAAACCATCCACTATGAGCTGTTCCTCTATGGGAAAACTCTTATGGTAATTCTAAGGTAAATAGTATTTCATCAGGACAACGCCAGACCGCACACAACGATAGTGACTCGCTGGAAGCTCCATGCACTTGATTGGGTGATTCTTATGCACCCGCCTTATAGTTCGGACCTCGCACCAAGTGATTACCATGTATTTCTCTCTATGCGAATAATTTGGCTGGTGTAGAATTAGCCTTAAGAGAAGTCTGTAAAAAACAACTGTCCCAATGTTTTGCCAATGGGGACAAGGGTTCGTATGAAAGAGGCCTATGGTTGACATAATTCGGATAATTCTAACGATGGTAAATGAAGACCTTAATTTGAGGCAAAAATAACAAGTGACTTGTTTCTTGGCCTAATATGAATGTTGGAATGGCTGACTGCGATCGTTTCGTGCAGAGTAGAATGAAGAGTTCGTTTGGCTGTAGATGATTTCGTGTGTTACTTACGTGGATTACTTATGAGCATTTATTCAAATGTTCTGGAAAGCTTCATTGAAACTCGGTGTTCATGTGAAGAAAGAATTGAGGAAAAATTATATTGATAATTCGATTTGTGGGAAAAAGGTTACAAGAGTACCTCATTGTATAAATTAAAATAATGATTGCTGGTTCTTCAGTTAAGAAGTGGACTTGAGACGGATCTATCTCAGAAAATCCTGTTATTGGTACGATTTACTTGAAATTTTCTGAAATGGACCAGATATCAATCTTATTGTAGTATTCGACTTTTTTCGATATATTTATGTATATTCAATCATATCTGCCACTACTTGACACCTTTGTTTAATTTTTCAAACGAAAAATCGGATATAGTGCAATAACAGACTGGTTCGTTATTGTCCTTTGAAGACCAGTTAAAAGTTTGAATTTTTATAAATCACTGCAGGATAGTTGTAGTACATATTTATTTAGTATTTACGCATATACAAAAGTATGTATTTATGTGAAACCATAGATTTTTGAATTTTGCTGAGGCAACAAGAATTTTGCATTCGAAGAAATATTTTGCGTTTAGTTAGTTTTGCATCGTATGATGTTTATAGTTTTTGTTGTAGTTACTGTTGTTGACTGCAAATGTTCACGGCAAATTAGTTTCTTGCATAAACAAAAATATACATAAATATGTTTGTATGTAGATGCAAACCATAAGCACATAACATTTTTGTATATATGAATATATTATATATATTATATATATTTTATTGTATTGTATTTATATACAATAGATAGACATCTTTAACTTTATATATATTAAAATATATATTTTATAATAAGCAAATATCCAAGTAGAAAACTAACCTAAGATTTAAATTAGTTTGGGCATAAAAAATATTAAAATTAAATCCGGATTAAAAAATGTTAAATAAAATAATGAAATTTTATTTTCCAAAATAAATATAATATATTTTGAAACATTTGTATAAATTTCTAAAAATTATTAGTACCAAATTCATTTAATTATTATAATATTTTTTTTTATTCTCTCTAATGTACACATTTTCTTTAATCCTTTCATTGATGATACTGTTTTCTTGAAGAAATTACTCACCTTTTACCGCGAACTCCACTGTTTTGCCTTGAAATTTTTGCAGCGAAATTCTCGAGCCATCATCACCTATGTCGAATTCTAGGCTGCAGCTCCTCTACGTACCATCACTGTAAGCGTCGCGTACGGCACTCATTTAATTTGGCATAAAAAGATTTCCACTTTCCTGGCCGTAACGTAGACGCCACTGCAGCATTAAAAACAACATAAATCATTCAAGCATTTTACTAGCTCTGTAGCTATGTACATACATACGTGTATGTAGTGAGCACTGCCTGTGTGGCCTCAGGATGTGTTGCAGCTGTTGTGGCTGATAAAATATTCTGTTTGAGTGCGAATGTTTTAATGACGCAAGTATTAAGTTTTCGAGCAATTAAAGCCACAAGAATTGCATAATATTAAATTAAAACAAATTTTTTAGGTCAACAAACAACAACGCACACGCACAAATGCACACATACATACATAGATACTTGATAGATAGACAAGTGCATATTGCGTTTGTGCCCGTCCACTGGGTGTGTACTCGTAAGAAGGCGGAGTTCAATGAAGAAAAGGCGTCTAAGAATGAAAAGTAATGTTTAACGATGCGTATGAACATTTAAAATTTAATTTAATTATTTAATTTAGTTGAATTTTGTTGGAACAGCACAAGCAGCTTAATTTACGTTGACGCTGTCATGTAGAAAATGATATTAAGCCTCGCCTGGAGGTTTGCTTTCAAAAACAGAAACAAAGTTTTCATATCGAAGATAATTTTTATTTGAGCGATTTTTTCATTGAAAAGGATTTTAATTCATCCTTTAATATGTAACTCACTGAGAAAGTGTATACAAAGGGATAAAGAGCACGGAATTCGTTCTGTTTCATTAAAGGTGTAGCGCGACTTTGTTGTCCATTAGGTGGGCAATCGCTTCTCGAACTTCCTCATACGTAGTCTAGAAATGAAACATCTCTTCCAAAGTCATCGATTGGGGTTTTAGGTTTTCATCAACTTCGGTTATTTACTTTTCAGTGCAATTCAGTTGCCTTGAGAAGTGTTAATACTGTCTGCTGTATGGATATTCGAGGACACCAGATATCATCTCCTTGGGCTCCATGAAACCTTCAGAAAGTCGGCGTATTATCTCATAAAAATTTCCAGTATTACCCCTAGCGGCCAGTTTCTCAAGTTATTCATGCTGCGGCCTTTATCTATATTATATCTCTCGAGATATTTCCCTCTTCAACTTTTAGTATCTCTTTAATGTAGCGCGCTTTGGAGTCTGCTGTAACATTATGAGGTAGGCAAACTTGTTTCTCTTCATTGCGGGGAGGCCAATGCTCATCCACCAGCTTTCCTTCCGAAGATAATAGCTAACAAACAGTGTCCTGTGAAGACCCATGCAACTTTGGAAATACTAAGACTCTTGAGGCTGCCGCAAAAGCCGAGTGGTTAGAGGCTCAAAAAAATTTTAGGTCGCTTCAAGTAGGCATCAAGACGTCAAGACCACAAATTGGAGCATGAGCTCTGCCGAAAATCGTTTCAGCAGTTATACAGCACCTTTAACGTCTTTAAAGATTTCCCGGACGGCTCATAAATACATTCTTTGAGTAACAGTTCACGTTCGGCAAATGGCGTATCGTCTTATCAGACAAGTTCCTCTGCCTTATAGCTTCCTCCTGTTGACGAGAACTTTAGTAAAAGGGAGCCTGTTTCGGGTTTGGTTCTGAAGAGACCGGCGACACGCACAATTTTCAAATTTGGAATAAGCGTATTAACCGCTGCTTGACTGCCGCGAAGTTAAAGATAAACATATCCTTGTCCGTACAGTAAGCTTAGCATCTACTGACCACTGGCCAGTTAAATTGAACAGATGTGCTGGTTGGGACTATGGAAAAGATCTTTCCTACCTGACACCGACACTTGCTACAGCTAAGTTAGGCGAAGTAAACATTTTCCGAAATGCGATCTTGGGCCGAACTGTGGGCTAAATGCTCTCCCGACTTCAACATATTTCTTGCAGCTGCGATGGACTTCATTAAAGACGTTGTACATTTTTCTATCGCGAGTCTCGAGCAGATCGTGCTCTATCATTACGCCCCCTGTGTTGCTAATGGATATCTGGTTTAGGAGAAGTAGGGACATTTTTGTCCTCTATTCGATAAATGTCTAGATCTATCTGGTAACAATATATGTCGTTTCCTCCCAACATATTCATAGACAAGGCTTCCCTTCTAGCCAACTCAATTATTCCATTACGAACCAATAAAAACCAAATAAAACAGCTTAAGTACGTACTATTAAAAATTGCACCTTTTTGGGCGAATAACAAAGTGCTTGCCATCTCTTATTAAAGAAGTCTCAGAAATGTGTTAGAGTACAAGCAGAACGTCATAGCAGGCTGGGTCAACAGTGGCAAAGAGGCGAGGCAGAAAGTGCACATTTTGCTGATGAATCCACTGTGTTTTTGTACTGAGCCATAATGGACGGCCGCTCAAATCCTTGAGTTGCGTTGAGGTGAGCCGTTTAACCAACGCCAAGCGCCACACTCAATTCGTTGCCACTGACGTGTGCATTGTGCTGTTCGAATCCAAGAAACTACAGCATGCAAGAAGACACACCGTGTAGCACACTTCCCTTTTGTGTCAGTGAAGAACAGCAAAATTCTTTGGTTATCCTTTCGTTTGTACTGCGCTTCCGTTCGTCAATTCGTTTCTTTTTCTCTCATTTTTTTTTTTTTGTTTATTTTTTTTTGGTTGCGTTCGTTTGCTTTGTGTGCAGGAAAATGTGTGAACAGTGATTTACACGGGGGATACAGTTGCCAATTGTGTAGCAGCGGCCAGTTGTGGATTGTGTAAAGGAAAAAGTTAGACAAGTTTGTGGTTATACAATCACAAGCCTACTAAAAGAAGAGAATCACATGCCACATGTTCATGTAGATAGTTAGAGCATGGAAATGCATGCTCGAATATGTGCATTTGAATAAGTATATATGTGCGTGCATGTGTGTGTGTGTGTGTACAGCACTGATTTGTTCACTTCCTTGTCACGTTGTGTCCGTCGCCTGTCTGAGTATTTAAGGGTCTGAGCATCTGCATGTGAGCAGTGACCGGAATGGCCTTTTCAAGACAGTCACTGCAACGTTTGCAAAATAATTGAGAATTTCTCACAAAAACTTCACACACACACACACGCACACACACATACACAGAACCACAAACATGCAAAGGTGAAATATAAATTGATGTGGTAAAAATATGGCTGTGTTGCTTCCAAGTTTTTTTTCCTTTTATTAATATTGTGGCCGTTTCGTTTGGTTTGGTTTGGTTGGTATAAACAATGCATGAGCCTGGCTGCAACAGCTTGATTGGTGCGGAAGCATGGAAATGACTGTCTGTAGGATTGGTCAGTTGTCTCGCAAGCAGCGCAAGGATATGTCAATGCCTTTTGTGGCAGTCCATACGTACGCCGTATCATTCATTCATTTTCACCTATTAAATTTTTTAATTTCTATATTAAACGAAGTGGATTATTCCATAAGGTTACTTCTTCATGCATGATTATTGTCCATAGTCTTAAGCGCTTAGTACAAGCTAAGTTTTGTAAGTCCGTTAGGCAGCAGCTAGTTAACTACACGTGTAATTCTCCAACCTTCTTAGCATTCCACCGCTAACAGTAGCACCATACGCACACTCTTCCTCCGTCACTCTCTTTTCTCAAACTAACCATGGCAACCTCTGTGTTTCCCTTCTCGTTTACTGCAATCTCTTAAGCGGATTTGTTAAAGTTGGCATTAATTTCCGTTTCATACCGCATACAATACTTGCACTACCATCAACAGCTTGTCGTATGCCACATACTCGTAGAAGTGCGCCACACACACTCGAACCGGAAACTTCAATGCCATGCGGAGACAAAACCAATTTCAAGAAAATTGCATAGTTTGATGAACTAGTTATTTGTTGGGGTGAGTAATGGGGAGATGTAAACATATGTAGAGCTATTTCAAGTGCATGTGAGGGGTAGTGGCAGTGCAGACCAGTAAGCAGAAAACCACAGGAATTATGTTGGATCACGCGTGTTCGAGAGTACTTAGGAAATTGTAAATAAATAGACAAGTACATGTCAATAATTTTACAAAAACACACACACATGACACATGCACATGCAGATTTGAGCATAATTTACGAGTAACCAGAATTATAGAAAAGTCCAAGGCAGTAGATGCATTTCATTGGAGGACATTGAAATTCTAATTTCAGCTTTTGCTCTGAAAGAAGTGCAACACAAACAAGTCATTGCTGCATTGATTAGTTGAGGAAGTTGATGGACCACAGTGAAAATGAATTGAAAATTATTTCCGTTTGCTTTTGCTCAGAGAACCAGTGGAGGGTGGAGGAGTATTCCTTCAACCATGTACATAGGTATACTCTGTGTATAGTTGACACTGCAGTGATTTTCGGCCGAAATCCTCCTTCAACTTGTGGTGTACGTTATGGTGTTTTTCTAACAATTAGAAAGACCAATAGTTTATTTTAAGCAGCCGCCACACAAGAGTTTACTACCGTTCTGAAACCTACCGTAAGACACTGTATCTTTTCGTAGAATTTTTGAGCATTACCTCCGTCTTTATATTTTTCGCATCTTGCTTTGCGAGTTAGGCAGTCTATTTTTTCTTCACCGCGACACGTCAGTTCTCATCGTACCAGCTCTTTCTTTGGCACAGCCGAAAACCAATAGTTTCATTTGCAGCTGCATGTAGGGAGCTTGAAATGCGGTCCAACAGTTCTCTTATATCGAGTTGCTGGTGAGTGCTCTCAGAGAGCTGCAGTGCGAGTCGAGTTAAACATTGTTCGGCTATTTGTTGTAATTGCAACTTTTCGATGTCGAAGCGAGCCCAACGTGATAACAATGAGAATCCACATGCTAGGGCAAATCAATGTGTGGACTTTATACACACTACTTTGCTCAAGTGTCAAAAGGTTGCCGCCCCTCGAGACCTACTTCTCCAAAGTGCGATGCATTCATATTTACGATCTTCTCGTCCTTCTTTCCATCCATGCTGGTCATATTACACTGGCCATATTGCAGCAATTGAGATTCTTTCGTCTAAAGTTAGCATCTGCGATGAACAACTCTCTAAAGGTAAGCTTGCAAGTGAAAATCTATACGCTCAGACTCTTCCTTGATGACGGAATTGGAAAGGAAGTGATCTTTCTTACCAGCTCGTCCGCTATCTCGTTACGTACTATGTTGCTCTGTGTACTGGTACTGGTATCCACACTAGATTCAAAGTGAACTGCCTAGTCATCAAGTATAGTAATCTATGACAACACTCTACCGTTTCTAGTTTTGTTGGGACAGATTCAGTGCTCTTAGTGCTGCCTGGATATTAAAGAAGCTGTTGATGCATTAAAGCTAGAAATTTTGTGATCTAGTGTGAGGCCGAGAGGTTCCACTTGGAATACACCACAATAATCCGATAGCCAAAAGGACTTGCTAATTTCTAGGTTCATTATCAGTAGACCCATCCGTATGAAAGTGAATTGAGTCTGCTTATGCTGGAACAACTCCTTCTCATTGGTTCCCTATTCGGACGAGTTATCTGGAAAACGAGTTATTTGGAAAATTATTTAATATACCTAATTGTTTATATGTTCCCTTAATCTCACTTATTTTCGTCAACTGGGTGCTGCAATAATGAATTGTTCTCAGAATTGCATAACGGAATTTGTAATGCGACGCAAATATACTCGTATAGACGACAGCTGTGAAGAGTCTATTGAATTGGAGATTTTGCGTACAACTACTACACGAACACCAACACCAACACCAACACCAATACTAACACTAACTTATATCCATTATGTCATGCTGCCCTTAACACCTCTTAATTTCATTTCCGTTTTGAAATTTTTACAATTCACTGCATTACACTTGCTTGAAGGACGATCAACAAAGAAGGACGACAACAGTTGAGTTAGTTTACCAAAGTGTTGGTAGTTGAGGAGTTAATAGTGATGGCAAGCGCCAAGTGGTATGTGGTAAGTGGTAAGTGGCAGTTGCGTTCTATCTAAGCTTTCACCTTGTAACTTGGTCAAATAACACCTGTTCAATGTATGTATGTATGCATGTGTATATATGTACATATGTATGACTGCATTACTAATTGACATGCCTGTGAATAAAAGGGCATACAAAGTGCAGTACATACAGATAAATATTTAATATGAAATGCCGTAAGTACAATATGATTTGTAGAAAATTTGCTGAATCGATGTTGATGAAAAACTGAGATTTCAAGTTTGTGGAGGAGGGAATGTTGTTGGAGTTGAGTAGCGGTGGAATGCGCTCTGATTGATTATAAATTATTTATGAAGATTTTTAAAATGCACAATTACATACTTGTGGTATGTACGTGTACATATAGATATTGGACCCAGCAAGCAAGTAGTGCAACAATTGTGTCATTTAGGAGTTATGGGGTCGTCGTTTCGAGCAGCTCGAGCATTTGAGCAGCGAGTACTTGCACATTTGTTCATTGCACATTGCTCGAGCTCGAGTATTTTGAATATTTCGTGTATTTTGAGCATTTTAACTTTCTACTCAGAACGTTTTTCAATAACACTCAATGAAATACTAAAGATATTTTGAGAAATAGAACTTAATATTGTAAAATTTCACACCAATATTTTAGCAGTTGAGCAACGAAGGAGTATTGAGCTGGTCGCCCTGAAGCTCTAGTTGTCATATCCTTATCTAAGTCTACAATGGAAGATTCGTCTTGAATATCACACGCTAACTGAATTTTAAAACACTTTATACACACTTTATATACTCCGCCAAGGGACTTTGGTCTTGGAACCGCCACTTCTAGTCACAAATTGAAGCAGAAGCTCCGGCAAAAATAGCTAAAACAGTCTAAGGACTAAACCTACATCTCCATGCATCAGTTTACTCATTAATTCTGAGCACTCGGAAAACGTTTTCTGGGTGTTATAATTCTGTTTGAAGGGCAATACACAGATTTATAATTAATGTGTAACGAAAATATGAGTGCGAGTGAAATTTAAGAAAGTATGGGTATGTATGGGTGTGAATGAGTGCGATATTAGTAATGGAAATCATAATTTAAAATGTCATTGAAAGCGCAATGCAAAGTTATTACAATTTCACGCTTGAAAATAGTTAAATAAACCGTACAAAAATATTGCTGAGTACAAGTAAAATATGTATAAAATATCCAAATTGCTGTCAAACAATTGTATTTATTTTAATATTACATACATACAAAACATACATACATATATATTTATACTAAATTTTTAACAGTATTGATTATTTCAATCTATACAAAGACACACTTTCGCTACTTTAAGAAGACTAATGAGCTACTTTAATTACTCACTCACTGTAGTTACAACTCGTTTGAATTCCGAAAACCGCTTAAAAATCTCTAAATTCACCTTTTCATCTCTTCGCTTGAGCATTTAACTTCGTTCGCCATACTCTGCCCATTAGTTTTCTGTTCATTTGTTAGTTATTCGCTCAATTGCTCATTTCGCCGGCGCAGCATCACTCACACTCATGAATGTGTTATAATTAAGCGTGAGTAAGTAATTAAAGTTCAGTTAAGCTTCTAAATAACAAATGTGTAATTAAAAGTTTAATTTATTTGTAACTGTGTGGAGGTGGGAAAAAATATCGAAAAACTCGATTTACTGTGTTGTCAAGTTTGAGAAAGTGAAATGCAACAACAAATTCAGGAAGAGAAGAATTTAATTTCGTTTTTCTAAGAAATTTAGAAATATTTAATGAATTAAAAATACATAAAAAAAATTTAACAACACGAAATTTAATAAAATAAATAAAAAATAAATATAATAAATAGAATAAAATAAAATAAATCAAATAAAAAAAAATAAGAAAATAACATAAAATAACGCAAAATAAAACAAATTAAATTAAAATTAAATATTGGGTTGCCCCAAAAGAAACCGTTGATTTTTTTAGAAGAAAGTATATACATATTTTTCAATTTTAGATTTTAGATTTTAGGGTGACCTTTCGCCAGCTATTAAACGCTCATAGAGCTTCTGGCCTTTATCTGCAAACAAACTGAACCAAGTGCGATTTTATAGCCTCGAAAGTTTTACCATTTAATGAGTTCTGTAAAGATCGAAACAAATGGTAGTCTGATGGTGCAAAGTCAAGGCTATATGGTGGATGCATCAACAGTTCCCAGCCAAGCTCTCTCAGTTTTTGGCGAGTGACTAGAAATGTGTGCGGTCTAGCATTGTCCTGGTGGAATATGGCAGCTTTACGATTGGCCAATTCTGGCCGCTTCTCATTGATGGATGTATTCAATTTGTCTAGCTGTTCACAGTAGACATTCGAATTAATCGTTTGGTTCTTTGGAAGCAGTTCAAAATATGCCACACCCTTCCAATTCCGCCGAACTGACAGCATAATCTTCTTTTAGTTTGTGACGCTTCATCATACTTGGACCATGATCGTTTTCGATTGAGGTTAATGTAAACAATCTATATATCCAATCTCCAGTTATGATTTGCTTCAAAAACGGATCATATTCATTGCCTTTAAGATTCATATCACAAGCGTTGAAGCGGCTTGGTAAATGAATTTAATTTCTTTCAATTCATGGGATACCCAAATACCAAGTTTTTTTGCCAGTCCAAGACGTCGTATATGATTATGAACGGTCGATTTTGGTATACTTAATTCCTCTCTAATATCACGCTCAGTTACATAACGATCTGAATCGATTAATGCCTTGATATCGTCATCATCAACATCACTTGGCCGATCTGAACGTGGCTTAGCTTTGAGTGAAAAATCTCCCGAACGGAATTTATCAAACCAACTTCGACACTGTATTTCTTTTAAGGCTTTATCACCAGACAAATGATGCAACTTTTTAGCAACCTGCGCTGTATTTTTGCCTTTAAGGAAATAATAAGAGTAAAATATGGCGAAAATGTTCTTTTGTGGGTTCCATATACAAAAATTGACGGCAAACAAACAAATATAAACAATATTACGCGTACTTTTCTAAAGCAAGCTAAAAGTGACAGCTTATGACTGTCAAAAGAAAAAATTGCCGGTTTCTTTTGAAGTAACCCAATGAATTAAAATTTAGTAAAGTAAAATAAAATTAGATAAAATAAAAAAAAAAAAAATTAAATTAAATTAAATAAATGCAAATGCAAAAAGAAGAAAAATTAGACCAGTGAGAGCTTTCGCAATAAAATGGTGAAAATTAGAACTACTTCGATTACGTCTAAAATCTTCAAAATTTGCCTTGGAATTATTTTTGAATATTTAGATTTTAATTATATTTATAATGTGCTATTTTATTTATGGTAATACAATATTATTCATATTTAATTTATAATTTTTTATTGATAATATCAAAATAATTAATTTTTTCTTTAATTGGTCTCTATTACAGTTATGGCCTACTAGGTGCCTCAGGTTGCGGTAAGACAACTTTACTCTCATGCATAGTTGGCAGGCGTCGTTTGAATTCGGGCGAAATCTGGGTACTCGGCGGTCGGCCGGGATCCAGAGGTTCTGGTGTACCTGGACCACGTATTGGATATATGCCACAGGTGAATTATAAATAATTTTACTCAGAATTTATTAATTTCTTACTCATGCGCGCGGTATAAAATTTTTGAGCATTTTATTTGTTAAACTTTTTTTTATCATAAAATAAATTGTGTGTATATGGTAAAAACCACACCTTAATGTCTTAATGTCACATTTACTTTATATACATATAAAATATATATAGTATAACTGTACATCCTCAACGGCAAACGGGTAAAAGCCACTGCGTAAGCCACTTTTGTGGCACTTAAACAAAAACATAAACAATTGAATGTGGAAGAAGTACGTATAGGTATTTTATGTACGCGTATACGAGTATATATGTAGCACATTTTGTGAGTGTTCGCACGAACTCGCAATTGGTTCGATATTTTTCGTTAAATTGTTTTAAAAAAGTTATTTTGCTTTTATTTTACCAATAAAAGTGCGTTTTAAGTGCTTAAAGGAGAGCTTTAAAAATTCGCCCGTTTAAAAAATTTACGCGCGAGGACTTAAGTTACCGACAAAGCACTTTGCGTATATGGTATATGTACTTTGAGGAGTCCTAAAGTATGTAGTCTGAAATTTTGTGATTGCGAATTTATCATATTTGAGTTGATGAGTCCTACTCATTTTTCGTTTACAAAGGGAACATGGCATTCAAACAGCTAATATATAGAAATAACTTGGCAGTGAATATATCGAATTCAAACAAAATTATTGGAGCGTGACGCATCTAATCTGCATATGAGTTGCCGACTGTTACTTTCTATGACCTAGCCAGCGTAGACGCTGTCTGTTGATTTGCTGAACTATGTCAATGACGCCGTATATCTCGTACAACTCATCGATACGCAAGGATCATAATCTTATGCAAAATTTCTCTCTCAAGATCTCTAAACGCCGACTCATCAGATGTTATTATCATCATATTGCTTCTTTTTTCATGCTGTCCAAGACAAATTGAATCGACAAAGATGTGTTTGTTTCAAATCATTTTTTATGGGTTCTTTTCGGTATTTGGTTAATGGGGAATATCTGACCTATAGTAGATCCAATCAAGCTTCACGGGAGATAAAACGTCTATATTATCGGTATCGATTGTGATTTCAAGTTCCTTATCTCCTGTGATTTCTTCATAACAGAAATTTAGCAAAATGGTGCTCGGTGCTCGTTTCATGAACTCAGTATGCTCGGATCAATGGTCACCATATCGCCTTTCTTGTCCTTACAGCATCCTTACTTTCTAGTTTGATTTTTCACTGCTTGGTATATGTACCATATGTAAAAAGTGCGGCCACAATAGCGGAAAGTTGATAAGTGTATGCTATCGTGCAAGGGTCAAGAGTTCGAAATTTGGTCAGAGCAAAAAATCACTTCCCATCACTTTTTGGTTCATTAGTTATAAATGCAAAATTGTCGTTAAATACTTCTTGCTAAGCTACCAACACTCCTCTTCATACTAATACAATCTTCTCTACCCTTCTGAGCACTAAATTCTTGCGGAAATGGAAAGGAAATAAAAAAGTGGGAAAGGAGTTATACGTAAGTGGTAGTAAGTGACGGCGAAATAGGCATATAAATCTTGAAGTTGGTCATGAAACGAGAGTATAACTCAAACTGGTTTATCAGCCACCAAGGAATACTACCAGCAACCAAAAGCGACTTCCTTAAAAAAGAAAAAAAAGAAACAACGACACCATGCCGCAGCGCACTCTTTACACCGACTTATTACGTTTGCCATTGCGGCTTGTCCATTGTGATGCGTCTACATGAATTTAGTTTGGGATTATGGGCGGATTTGTGAGCGGCAACTCAAGGATGAGCAAGAAAAAAATCACTAAACAATGAAAGCAGCCTCGCGCATACATGCATACACGTACATACACTAGAATATGTGTATACTTACAACCGCAATAACCGCCATTGTTGTAACCGACGCCTTCGGTACGATTTCACTGACATTCATATAACATAAAAATATACATATAAGTACCGCTATACGTATACCATACACGCTTTAGCCACACGTTTCAGTTGTACTTACCATTGTACACTTGTTCGCAGATTTTCGCTCATAAATCTGCCGAATTCAACGCGCACGTCTAACATCACTTTATCCTCGACGACGTCGTCTTCTCGCCCACATTCTCGCCGCTTACTCCTTTAGCGTTTTGCGACACAAAATGTTGCAGTGAGACACTTTCCACGCATTTTATTCATAGAATTTCGCTGAGCTTACTTTACTTGCTGCTTTATTATTACATACGTATGTATTTCCTTTTTCAACATCGCATACGCGGGTGAGTGCTTGTCGGTGTCTGCCGATTGTTGCCATAATAATAAGAAAATTCCCGCAGGCCATGTCAGACAACAAGAGCGCAAAGGAAGCTCCGTCTGAGCGCTGAGCTCCTTAGATGTTTAAATGCGACCAAAATACTATTGAATTTAACGGTGTGGGAAGACGTCGAAGGCGTCAAACCAAAGCGTCTTCGTTGGTGGCATGTTCGTTGCCGCAAATAGCTTATGAACGGCATTTTGAAGATCGGATTAAACGCTTGGTGTCTTTATATATTGCCAATATTTCTTCCACTTGTACCGCACAAACCCACAACCCGTACACATCTCGCACATCTCGCACATCAATTGGTTGGTTTAGAGTTTCGCTGTGGTTATTGTTGTTGTCTCTGTGTTGAATGAATAATGATTTATAGTCAGTTTCTAGTGAATTCAAATTTCTTTTATTGCTTTGTCAATTGTATGGAAACAAAATTTGATTGGTTATTGATAGTAATGGGAAAAAAGTAATAAAAAATAAAAAAGACTAAAAGCAAGTCACGGAAAATTAATAGTTTTAAAATTTCTAAAAGGAAAAAGACTTAAAAACTTAAACATATATTATATCAAATAAGTAGTTGGGAAGTTAATTAATCGAGAGACGAGCCACATTACTTTATTTTTTGGGTATTATTATACTGATGCATTGATATAATATCACATCATCGATTTGATGTGACGAGTGGTTGTGATGTACTGAATTGTTTTAGCGATGTGTGTCGATTTATTTACGTCCTACCATATGATAATAATGTGATGATGTGCTTATATGATGTGATATTGAAGTGACGATGAGCTGATGTGATGTGACCGGTGGTTGCGATATACTGAATCAGTAAATTGATTTTACGATGTGTGACGACTTATTGTGATATACTGAATCCGTACATTATTTTTACGATATGTTGATCTGTTGACGTGCTACGATGTGATATTAATGTGGTGATGTGATATCATGGTGTGATATGTTCATGTGATATGACAAGTTGCTGCGATATATTGAATCGGTGTACGGTATTGTTTTTATGACGTGTTGATATATTGACTTGCTAATATGTGATATTAAAGTGGTTAAGTGTGTTACTGTGATGTGATATTATTGTAATAACATGTTGATATGATGTGATATGTCGATGTGATGTGACCAGTTGTTGCGATATAATGAAATAGTTGTGTTGAACTGAACTGACGTGTTATGATGTATTACTAATGTGATGATGTGTTGGGCACCCAAAAAAGCTGGATGTGTGGGTGGAATGCGAAAAACCCTCATGGACTGAATTTCCATCTGTGAATCGCTATTGAATCATAACAAATTTGATCCATTTCTTTAGTATATCAGAATCAGGACAACGCCAGGCCACACCCATTGATAGTGTCCCGCCAGAATCTCCGAAAGCTTTGTTGGGAGCTTCATATGCGTTCATCTTATAGCCCGATCTTCACACCAAGTGATTACTATCTGTTCCTGTCTATGGTGAGAGATTTGGCTGGTAAAGAATTGGCCTGAAGAGAAGTCTGTGCAAATCGATCGTCCAAATATTTTGCCATTTCTGCCATGTGACACACAAAGCCAGCAATTTAATGCAAAATAATGGTTTACTTTTTCCTAGATCTAATATATTTGTAACACAAATTTTGTATAGTTCAATAGAACTTTATAAATCATACAATTTTTTACACCGATTTTCACCGAAAATATGCGCCTCTTGTTCCTTTATTTCTCATCTGAAATATGTATTCTTTTCACACTTTTTGTAAATTTACACTCACATTTTTCACTTGCTCAATCTACGCCTTTGTTTGCAACGTGTTTTTTCAATTCGTTTTCCTGTTTTCTATTTCTATTTTATATGCCACGCGTACGCCCGCAGGAAGTTGCACTCTATGGCGAGTTCACGTTGCGTGAAACACTAATCTATTTCGGCATGATTTCGGCTATGGCCCGCAGCGATGTCGATGATCGTACGGAATTTTTGTTGAAATTTTTGAATTTGCCAAATGGTTCGCGTCAGGTGAAAAATCTCAGTGGAGGCCAACAGCGGCGTATGAGCTTGGCAGTGGTGCTGTTGCACGAACCAGAGTTGCTTATACTTGATGAGCCGACAGTGGGCGTAGATCCAGTCTTGCGGCAAAGGTAATTGAATAGTGTGCAGTATCTGCCTGCAAGCAACCATACGAACAGACACACGCACAAATTTTACATACATACAATGAACAATTACATGAACATGTTATATATGTATATGTGATTTTTTATTTCATGTGACTTGCAGCATCTGGGATCATCTGGTTGATATAACAAAAACTGGCAATACAACTGTGATAATCACCACACATTACATAGACGAGTGCGCTCAGGCACATGTGGTGAGTTAAAAAAAAAAAGTTATTATACTGAATTTAATTGATTTTTGTTTTTAAGAATATATGTACAGCTTTAAGGCTTGGTAAAATAATAAAATTGAATGTGGTATATTTAGGAGGTAGGAGAAATAATTAAATATCAAATTTGATCGTTGATTCGCCCTTTAACTTCCTTTAGAATTTGTCTAAGTTTGAAAAACTTTAGTTAGGCGCCGTATTTTCCCTGAAAAAGCTAGAGTATTCAAAACAGTACCAGCTGCAGCTCTATATATGATTTGAATACCATAAACCAGCGGCGAGTTTAGCAGTTAGAAATATGGCTTACACAAAGGAAGAGTGGGGCTGCTCTTTATTGCGTCCAGTAGCTGATCAGTAGGTCATTCAAACTGAGACTAATGCTGCAGTGATAGTCTTAGAAGAAATATTTGCCACTGCAGGGAGTACACCTAAATAGAATGACAGTGGGAGAACCGAACACTAGCTGAAGAACGCATCCTTTACGAACAGCATGTAATTTTGAACTTACTTGACAAAGAAGTCTGTCTTCAGTATGCCATGAGGGATGTTAATAGGGTGTGTCCGATTGCCGATTGTGACCTTCAACAAAATCACTCTTTCGGACAGCAAATACAGAAAACCCATGAGTTTTACATAAAGACATCGATATGTAGGCTTAAAAGGTCGAATTGGTTCATGAATTGAAGCCCACATTTTTACCGAAAAATAGTAATTTTCAGATAAATTTCATACTTACTTATACGGCTATGTTTAAAGGCAAAACTGTCGCATTTTGGACTCAAAAAAAAAAAAAACCCGCAAGTAACCATGAAAAAGTCAATTCATAATCAGCGAGTGAATGTTTGGTGCGACATGTGGATCGGCGACATCGTTAGTCCATTTTTTCTCTCTCAAAACTAAGAAACCCCTCCTCATTATTATGCCATGCTCAGAGATTATTTGCTACTAAATATTGAATAGAATGCCATGAATGGATACGTGGTTTCAATGGGATGGCGCTACGTTTCACACAGTCAACGTTACTATCGGTCTATTGCGCACTGTGTTCGAAGGTCCTATAATTGGACGAAATGACGACGCCCCGGTTAGACTCCGTTGAACATTGCTCTGTGGGGGTCCGTTTATGACAAATATGTCACCAAACAGCTAGTCATTTTATGACTTCAAGCCGGTATTAAAGTTGTCATTGTAGCCATAGAGAGTAACATAGCCAAAAATGGGTTCACAGGCAGAACAGCATGAACCATTGTAAATCCAGCCGAGGCAGCCAAATAAATAAAGTGATGTACTATCATCAGTTTAAATGTTATGGGCATTCCAATAAAGGCAAAATCATTGAAAAATATTTATCTTCTATCTATCTTTTTAGTTAAATAATTTTCATAAAGAAACTTATCACTTTCCCCATGAATTTTTTTGGCATGTTGAAAACCTAAACTCAGACGTGAGTTAACTGTGTCATATTTTCACGATTGTCTCCCTGAGGTCATATTACGATTTAATGTTTTTACTTTATATTCTTCACTAACTCGAGAAAAGAAAACCAAATTAACAAGAATATTCTTCACGGCCCTGTAATTTTAACCACTCGTTTCGACCTTTTACTTCCATGACATTTCATCTTTAGTGACAATATGCTATAAAATCTGTGCCAATTTATATCAAATCAACTCCAAAATGGATTAGATGCGCCCCCACGTGCTGTTTGATGGTGTGCGAATTCTTGAGTCTTTTTTCCCATATCATGAACTCCAAGGCCTTCCTCGGCATTTTATTTACACACGAAATGAAATCAAATAAAACATCATTTCACATACATACATACATATGCACATCCAATTGTATTGTTCCTTTACGCAATTTTAATTTAGTGGGAAAAAAATGTTTCGAATATCACAATCAACGGCAGTAAATTAGAGATGTCAACACGGTGACACATCAAATTAGACACAAATAAATTTACGCCAACAACACAACCTTAAATATTTTGCCGCTTCAACCACTGTGTGGCGGTAAATACTAACCTAAATAGTTGATAGCGAAATTGATAGTTGAACAGACTCGTCTGTTCTCCCTAAAAATATGCAACGGAAACTTTATTTACACACATGTGTGGTGAATAAGATACACAGGAAGAGACAAAAATAAATGCGAAGAAAACACAGTTCTGTTGATTTTTTTTCACATACATACACGTACATACATGTAGATAGGTGTATCTATTTGCTAGTGTATATATATAGCTATACAAATAAATATATATTATATGTACGCATACAAAGAGTCAGTGGCAATTTTCGCGTAGTCATCACTTTCGGCAAACTACAAAACAAATACAAATACAAACGAACATAGCAAAAAGTTGAACGGTGTGCATATGTACCATATGTGTGTAACACATATACATGTATAAATGCATGTGTAGATTGGTGTAAGAAAGTAAGACAGAAGAAAAAGCTGACAACGCTTGAAGTACGCGTGCCGCATTTGAGTTGTTTGTTTTATCATTTCTTCTGCTGCAGGCGTAAGCATGTGTACTCATACGTACGTATGTACATACATCCATATTATAATACGAGTAGTAGCTACAACTCACTGTTGCCACCGCTCTAGCGCGTACTCACTCTCATCACCTAATCCCATTGCCTGCCTGCCAGCGTTGTTGGTATGATACATTTACATTGCGTATACGCCGTGCTGAGCCTCTAAGCATTAATGCTCTTACGCTAACTGTTTGCTACACGTTTCTTTACTCATTTGAGGCTGTATGTATGTAGATTTGTGTGCGTTGTAATAGTCCTTATGTTTGTTGTTACTTTTAGTACAATACTTTCCTGGCTTTTAGCTTTTGGCGCTTCGGCAATGTGTTTGCCGAAAACTTTCTATTGATATTAAATTAAGTTGGACGGAAGCCGGAAATTGTAAATAATGTCAATTTCTATGCAATGTAATCCAGTACAAACTTAAGGATTAACTTTTATTTATTAACAGATTTACGCGCAGGCCGAGTGAGTTACTTACTTCCCATTTTTCTTTTGCTTTTATCACTTATATATGTACATACATATATATAAAATTATATAAGCATATGAACCAATTGAAGTGGATTACTATACCAGCAAATACCATAAGTAAGGCTTAGCTCCGGGATTGATCGGAAAAGGAGCATTTGTATGCTCCATTGAAGGATATCTTTCAGAGAATCTATTATTAACGCGGATTCAAATTCCACGCAATAAATTTCAATGTTTTAGGTCGTAATTATTTGGAAAAAAATATATGAAAGGCAAACGTTTCCTTTTATGTTAAATGATATTTTTTAAATTCTAAAATTTTAATTTTTAATTAAAGATATAATCATATATGGTATATGTATCTCAACTATTTATTATCATTTCTATTTTACTATCAAAATAACGTACAAAAAAGTAGAGAGAATTTTAAATGTACACGCGCTTACTTTTTTTGTGGCAATTGTGGCGTTTAGCAAACCTCTCAACGTGAAAATTTGCTTCATCGCTTAGGATAATTTTGCTCGAAAAATCAGCTCGAAATGAGTTGATGTTCAATAATCCATTCAATAAACTCTCTTCGCCGTACATGGCCATTAGGCTACAGTTGTTGTGTTCAATCATTTTGTACGGATCTTTAGTGAGAGAGCTCCTTGAAATTTGCATTTCTTATCTACGATGCCGAAATGCGGTTCCTTGAATTTCACTAACACTTTCACGCACTGCTTCGATATTTTCATTTAAACGACTTGTTTTTGGACGATCAGCGTCTTCAACAAATCCTGTCTCCTGGAATTTTTCAATTAATCGCTTTGATAGCTTCTTTTACTTTTTTCAATACCAAGAAGGGTCTTATAATATAGACGATGTTGATTTAGCAATAATTTATTTTTACTTTTCAAACTTAAACTGCTTGGGTTGTTTCAATAAATAGTCTGTAAATGCAGATTTTGGTATTAGTAAAGTAATAATCTTCCAATGCGTCTAGTTCCGGAATACTTTCTTTTTAAATAAATCTTTACATTTTTTGTAGGTATCTTCATAGCTACATTGGTATGTTATATGCTTACATTTTTTACACATATGTACTATAAATACATTGTTGTACATACACATAGCTGTACCTATACCTACATTTTTGGCACTTTTGTTGCTTACCGCAACAACTACTCAGTCAGCAAAAACTGTTCGCCGATACACATGTGTCCTTAATTAAGGCATTTGTGGTAGTTTTTGCAAGCATTGCTGTTAAATTTAGTTTGTTTCGAAGAAGTTAATATATAAAGAAAATAAAACGTTTATTTCACGGTCTGGCAGTTTAATGTATCATCATTCTCAACGTTCTTTGTATTACTTGAACTCAAATAACGATAATTTCCACTTTCTTCTTCCAACCTCCAAAAACACTACTCGCACTCGATCTTTGAGAGAGAGACTTTAGTTCTTTCAGTGAGTAATCTTTGCTTGTGAAACAAAAGGTTCCCTTAATTTTTGGAAATAAGAATAACACGGATTCTTGTGATGTTTTTAATATCGTGATGCCACCTCAGCAGCTCGTATTATTTTCTCCAGCAATAAATAAAATAAGTCACACGATAAGGAATAAGCTTATGTGAAACCTCGTTTGGTATGATATCGAACGCCTCGGAGAGCTCCTTACCGATCTTAACGTAGCTTTCGGTGCTGCCTAAAGTCAGTTTACACATTCATATAAATTTTACTGAGATAGCAAATTCAATTCCGCTGTCTCTATACCTTCCACGAATAATAAAGTTCACTCCCTTAGATGCTAATTTAATAGATTTTTTACTCAAACCCTCTTTTCTGAACAAATCGTTTGCCATCAGCCGTTCGGAGGCGGCTAAGTATAAACTGTAGGTCCCTTCATTTTTTGGAAAAAACATCAAGACGTAAAACCACAAATTGGAGATGGCTAAATCAACTCAGCGCGTCATTCTAATCCTTTCAGTATAAATGTTCATTAATGCAAAAAATTATTTAAATGCCTAATATTGAAGAATTTGACAAAAAATGTGCAAAAAGTTTTTTCTTAAAAATATTTTATAGCGAATTCCAACTTTACTTGCTTCATTTTTATTATTTTTAAAGGAATATGGTATATTATGTATTAAAAAATATGTTATCGTCCCTCGTAGAATGTCTTAAGAGTGTTTTTCTCTTGATTTCAAGCGCAAACACAGTTTTTTTTTTCGACGGTGACTAAATGGGTTTCCAAAATTACTCTCGTTTTTTTTTTTTTTTTGGAAAATTATCAACTTCGAAGAATATACGGACATTAACTTTCAATCGCGACAGTGTTAATCAACAATTTTCTCTTAATATTATTACCCACTCTGCCACTACTATGTATTTTCAACTAAATCTACTTTATATCTTATTCAATCATTCGCACACTTCCTCTTTTTCCCCCCCTCTCCATTGCTCGTTCGCCATTTCTTTCTTTCACTCTCTCTCTTCAGGCAAAGTCTTTCCTCATCTTCAAAACTTGCTTGCTTTATTTACTTCTCTTTATATCACTTTACTTATCCTTTACGTTTAATTTATTCCTGGGAGTGTCTGCTCATGTTCAAATGGTAATCAATTATTGTAGTTAATTTCCGCACGTCGCATTCATCGCTTTAATATTCAACTTCCTAAATGTTCTAATGCTGCATTCTCGTACATACACACATATAGGTATATGTGTGCGTACATGTGATGCTATAGAATATCGAAGTGGATATTTATAGTGAAAATTTAGTTAAGCATTTGAAAGCACGTACAGAATTCGCTCATTTCTAGTTCAATAGTTTATTTTTTTTTTAAATAAGTGGCAGGGAAGGAGAATATAAAAGGTAGTAGAGCATCTAAAGAGGCTCAAAAAAATACTTACATACTGTGAAGTACACAGTGGTATTGGTTGAGACACATTTTAAGTGCTTATTTAATACTTTATTTAAACAAAGAAACCACTACTCCAGTCAGTACATATTTACAAAATGTAGTGGTTCTTTCACTTAAAAATTTTTATTCCACTTACTAATGTTTGAGTCCAGTTCCAGATTCAGAAATTCAGGTGTTTTATAATTCAATTTAAAACAAGACAAATTTTTTTCTTTTCCTGTAAAAGCTAAATTCCGTATGCAAACTTTAGTCCGCTACTGAATGTATTTAAATGGACCTTTGAAGCTATAAATTAAGATCCATTATTGAGCAAGAAAATATGACTATTTTGTATTTTTTTTTTGATAAAATGGTGAGTATTAAATTAATTTAAATTTTTTGTAATTCTAAAATAGGTGGGTTCTCTTTTTTATGCCCGTGAATGTCCGCCTATGGAAGATTTTTACTATATTTATTTATATGAATTTCACTAAAAATAAAAAGTGCGTTAAGAGAACTTTGCAGCCAAATAAAAATCTGTGAAGATGTTGCTAAAGCTGTGTACTCGTATACTCACCCTGGAGTTTGAATAACTCTCCCACAGAATTTTGTCGCTGTTTCCAAGCTTATAATTGTGTTAAACTTTTAAAGAATACCAGTAATTGGTTTCATGCATATACAGGGTATTTTTTCTAAAAATCGCTCCCAAAGAGATAATAAATTCCATCTGTAGATTTAACATACGCGCTAAAAAGGTCGGGACTCAACGCTTTATATGTGTTCAGCATTTACCAGGTGTGTTAGTTGAAGTTTGCCGGTTTTTTCGATAAAGAAAACACCTAATTTTCAGAGGAATCTCAAAATTTTTTTATTCAAAGTGTTGACCATTGCTTTCTACACATTTTGCCCATCTCTCAGGCAAATTATGGATATCATTCCAAAAAAACTTTTTCTCTTTTGAGGCAAACCATTCGACGAGCCATTTTTCGACTTCTTCAAAATTAGCGAAGCACCGCTCTGCAAGGGAGTGTCCCATCGATGCGAAAAGGTGATAGTCGGACGGGGCGAGGTCTGGAGAGTACGGCGGGTGCGATAATATTTCCCAATTAAGTGTTTTTAATGTGTTTTTCACCAGTTTAGCGGTATGAGATGGCGCGTTGTCATGTTGCAAGATAACTTTGCCAGGTCTTCGGGCCCATTCCGACCGTTTTTCGATCAACGCATGATTCAAATTGATCATTTGTTGTCGGTAGCGATCCGTGTTCACCGTTTCACCAGGTTTTAACAACTCGTAGTACACCACACCTCACTGGTCCCACCAAACACGGCTAAAGCGATTTGGCCTTGCAGTCGATGGGCCAGCTTCACCAGGGGAAAGCCATGATTTTTTTTCGCTTCGGGTTCTCAAAATAAATCCATTTTTTGTCCCCCGTGACAATTCGATGCAGAAAAGATTTCCTTTCGAATCGTCGAAGCAGCATTTCACAAACGTGTTTTCGATTTTCCATTTGCCTATCGTTCAGCTGGTGTGGCACCCATTTTCCATACTTCTGGATCTTTCCCATGGCTTTTAAACGTTGGCAAATTACTCCTCGAGTCACATGTAGTGTTTCTGCCAATTTTAAATTGACGAAACCATGTCTCACATGTTCTAATCACTGGAGCATATTCACCATAAGTTTCTACTAGCAACTACTGCTTTTTTCTTTTGATGAATTAAGAAAAGCAACGAATGCCCCAAATGCGATTTACTTGGAACGAAACTCGACATGTTCACTGAGGTAAACAAATATGATGCTATTATTTTGGCGGAATGTGACTTGCAGATTTTTGTAGGTTAATGTCAATAGAAAAAAATTACATACATGCCAAATCATAGAAATTTATACATATTGCTAGCGACATCTACTAGTAAAACCGGCACACTTCAACAAACACACCTGGTTATGCTTTGCAGAGAAAACTGAGTTAGTCAGTAACAATTGTAGTAAAATTTTAGTAAAAAACAATTACTGGGAGTAATACAAATTTCCACCACCTCCAACTGCAGTAGGTATGTTGCGTTAATTGCTAATAAACCACGGATGTTGGTCCATATTTCCAATGGCAAGAGTCGAATAGTGAGGGGTTGCCACTGCTAAGCAAGAGACTCAAAGTTCAAATATCGCTGTAAAAATTTCTTCATTTTAATTTCCGCGGTAAATACACTAGTATTTAACTAGTATGAAGCTGATGCGAAAATGGTCAATTGATGGTGTTAAGATGCAAACTAGTAGCATTCTAGTTAACAACTAGTATTTTAATAGATACTCGCACATGCAATAACGAATTTACATATGTCAAGCGACAATTATTTGCCGTCTTAAATTATGTTAATAACATGGAACACATAGTTTAATGAAAAATTTATTTTCTGTAAATATTCTAAGTTCCTCTGAAAGTATCAGTATTCTTGGGATTTCCTTTCACTTTTAGTTCAAAAGAAGAGTCACAAATGTAAATGTTTAATTACATAGAAGCACACTCCGATTACCATATGTCCAATCCAAAAGCTTGATTATAAACAAAATATGACGATTTGCTCTCCAAAAAAAACCGTGTTTTTTCTATATTTTTGTTTTTTTATATTTCAGATTTTGATTTTTTTAAATTTTAATTCGGGTCAAAATTTGTTTAAGTTTTTCACTGAAGAAAATAATGATTTTATTAAGAGACTTAAGCTCTTTTCTTCCTTACAATTTAAGATACAACGATATATAAGCGTTATGAAGCAACAACAACAACACAAAGGAATAGGCACACTATGTATTTAGTTAAATGTCCAAAAGTTTCAATCCACTGTATCTAGGAATATGTGCGCCTTTGGTGTTCGAAGTAGTTTTGCCAACTCAAGAGTTAACTTTTTCTCTCATCATTTGTGTTTAGTTGTCGAGTGTAAAAGGCAGAGCAAAGGGAGCAATTGACAAGCACTTGCACACAAACTCACCATCGAAATCCATGTATTCAACTGACTGACCAAAATTGATAGTCGAGTTGAAGTTGTGTACAATAATTGACTGCGGCAGAGGTCAAACCGAACTGTACAATGTGGTTTATCACAAAGTTTACTCAGCCGCAAGTGGCTAACTGGCTGGAGAACACACACAAGCATACAAGCACACAAAATTGCATACAAAAATATATATGTATAATTTTACATCTATGGATATGTATACAAATTCTATTAGAATAATCTCATATACTAATTTTGTTTAATATTAACATCACACCGTACATACATATAAACATATTTACAAAAACTACAAGCAAATGAAGCAAACTGCCAAACAATTGAACAACTAAGCCAAACTTTTAATCTCAAACTTCTCATATTTACGTTTTTTCTTCTTTACTTGTGTTGTGTGTGCTTAGATTGGTCTTTTGCGTGGCGGTCGCATGCTTGCCGAGGAGGCGCCCACGTTTTTGCGTCAACAATACAATGCCACCTCATTGGAGGAAGTCTTTTTGAAGTTATCCGTAATGCAGAATATGGGACGCCGGCGTCGTTCGTCGATTGCACAGGAAATTGTTGAACAAGTCCAAGTGCCGGCTATTTCGAATCCAGCATTGGATATGTCGGATGAGCATAACACAGCCGATATTTCGGGTGAATTTGGTGATAATATATCGATGAATTCGGCAATACGTGATCCGATAACAGCCGCAGAGATGCCTGCTTCACCGTTGCCCATCGATGATGAGCCACCAACAACGTTTTGGCAAGCACTGGATGTGATAACTATGATTCATATGCGCGCTCTGGTATGGAAGAACTTTTTGTGGATGTGGCGTAATGTGGGGTAGGTGTTAAAAAAATATAAAAAACCAAATATTATGAGATGATATAAAGTAAAATAAAATAATATAATGCTAAATGATAAAAAAAAATTATTTAAAATAATATACAATAATAAAATTAAATTAAATAACAATAAAAATTGAAAATTAAACTAAGCAAAGTATACAAAACAATTAGAAAAAAATAATTAATTAAATTAAAATATATAGCTTTATGTAAATTAAATTACATTCAATTAAATAAAAGAAAAAATAAAACAAATTAATTTAATGTAAAATAACATAAAACACAACAAAAAGAATTTAAAATACTAAATTAAAATAAATCAAAGCAAATTAAAATAAATTAAATTAAAGTAAATTGAATTAAATAAAATTATATAAATTTAATTATATTAAAATATATTAAAACAAAATAATATAAAACAAAATAAAATAAAACAAAACAAAAAAATTAAATAATATTAAATAAATAAAATTAAAATAAAATAAATTGAATTAAATAAAGTAAAATAAATTTCGTAAATAATAATAAATAAAATAAAACAAAACAAAATAAAATAAATTAAAATAAAATATATAGATTAAATTAAATGAAATAATATTAAATAAATCAAAATAAATTAGAATAAATTAAATTATATAAAACAAAACTCAATTAAAATATATTAAATGGAACTAAATAAAGTATAATAAATTTAGAAAAATAGTAATAAAAAATCAAGAAAAATAAAATAAAATAAAATAATGCAAAACTAAACAAAATATAATAAAATAAAACAAACTAAATTACATTAAATTAAATTAATTAAATTTTAATAAACTTAAAAAAATAGTAATTAATAAAATAAAATGTAAAAGTAATAAAATAAAATAAAATCAAACTAAATTGAATTAAATAAAATGAGATTAAATTAAATAACACAAAACAGAATAAAATTAAGTAACTAAAAAAATAAATTTAAACATAAATAAAAAAATTAAATAAGTAAATTAAATTAAATTAAATCTACTACATTAAATTAAATTAAAGGAAATAAAACAAAAAAATTAAATAAACTAAAATAAATTAAAATTGCATAAAAAAATTGAATTAAATCGAATTGAATTAAATAAAACCAAACAAAAGAAAATTAAAAAAAATATAATAAAAGAAAATAAATAAATTAAATTAAGAAAAAAAAATAAAGATAAAAAAAAATTAAATAATAAAACAAAATAAAATAACATAAAATAGAGTAAAATAAAATAAAATAAAATAAAATTATATAAAATAAAATAAATTAAATTAAATCAAATTTAATTAAATGAAATTAAATGAACAAAATAAAATTAAAATGATTAAATAAAACCAAACAAAATAAAATTAAATAAAATATAATAAAAGAAAATAAATAATTTAAATTAAATTATATAAAACAAAACTAAATGAAATTAATTAAATTAAATTTAAATAATTAAATAAAGTGTAATAAATTTAAGAAAAAAAATAAAAATAAAAAAAAATTAATTAATAAAATAAATTAAAATAACATAAAATGGAGTAAAATAAAATAAAATAAAAACAAAATAAAATAATATAAAAAAGAAAATAAAATAAATTGACGGTTATATTTTTGTAGTAAATTTTCTTTCATTAATTATTTAAACATTAATTTTTACATGTTCTTTATTGTTTCTTTTATATCATATACAGTGTCATGCTTTTCATTGTCGCTTTACCCGTTGTACAAATTATACTTTTCTGTTATGCTATCGGTCATGATCCCACCGACTTGAAGTTGGCTGTGGCAAATGGTGAACTCTCCGAACAAATGGTTATCGATCAATTTTGTCCTGTTTTCTCCGGTTGTAATCAAACGCATTTGAGTTGTCGTTATCTCGATATGTTGAAATCGAATAAAAGTGCGAAAGTGGTGAGTAACTCAGGACTAAATACACGTAAACATTCAAAGAGAGAGCGAGTGAAAAATCGAGTTAAGAATAACTTTAACGCTAATATTTTTCCAGAAATTTTTCCAAACTGAAGCCGAAGCAAATGAAGAGGTACGACTGGGCAATGCCTGGGGCTCACTAGTATTCGATAAAAATTATACAATCGCTTTAAACGAACGCGTGGAGAGTGGACGTTTCGCGGATAATGCTACCATAGATTCCTCGGATATTAATGTGCGTTTAGATATGTCAAGTGAGTAAATGAATGATACTTGGTTCTTAATTAAATAGACGTCAATTCCTACATTTTTTCAGATACACATTTATAATTTTTATACTGCATTTCGAAATTGAAGTTTTTCACTGTTAATCCTTTGTTTTTGTTTTTTTTTGCTACTCCCACAGATCAACAAATCTCCACACTACTCTACCGTGATCTGCAGTACACCTTTTTCGATTTTGTTGAACATATACTCGGTGAGTGTGATGTTAGTCCGAAGATCGGTCGCATACCCATCAGCTGGGAGCAGCCCATTTACGGCGAGCGTTATCCGAATTTCACCGACTTCGCCGCACCCGGTATCATTTTGACCATCATATTCTTCTTATCGGTAGCCGTGTCATCGGGTTCCATGCTTATTGAACGTAATGAGGGCATGTTGGAACGTTGCTTGGTGGCGGGTATTACCGGCACCGAGATACTTTTCTCACAAGTGTTTGCACAATTCGCCGTCGTCGTACTGCAAATGACTTTTGTGCTAATGTTCGGCTTCGGTTTTTACGGGCTCGCGATTGAGGGTAGCATGTGGCTCGTGATTGGACTCTGTCTACTAAACGGTTTGTGTGGCATGTGTTTTGGCTTCGCCATAGCTTGTGTGTGTGATACGGAACGTACAGCGACCTATGTGGCCATGGGTTTCTTCTTGCCAATTGTCATGTTGTGCGGCATTATTTGGCCCATTGAGGGCATGTATCCGGTGCTGCAAGTCATAACATATTTCTTGCCATTGACTAAGCCAACAGAGTGTCTACGCGCGATTTTGCAGCGCGGCTGGAACTTCTCCGAACCAGCGGTATATAATGGCTACATCTGGACATCTCTATGGATTGTGTTGTTCTTGCTGCTCAGTATATTATGCCTCAAATTTAAAAAGGGTTAAATACACAATACCATCTAGTAGTGTGTATGTGTGTAAGAGTGTTCATGTGTGTGTAGAAGTATCGTAAAAGCGCTGGGGAGTGGCGGAGTGGCGGAGTATGAGCGAAATGACAGCGTTGTGGTACTTTTCGGTTACAGGGTTGTAATTTATAATAGGTAAAAGCGATTAAATTACAAAAATAACATTTATATTATTTAGTGTGCAAACATATGTTTATGTGTTGGTGTAATTTGTCGTTTTACATGGTATTTTGCCTCCTTAGTTTTTAGTGTGGGGGCAGTTGCTCCTTCTGGGCACTTAATGTAGGCAGTAGACATGACAATGATTTTTTTTTCTTGTTCAACGGTAATTTTTGTAGTTGTAAGGCAAAGGGAATTTACACATGTATATATAAATATATATATAGATATATATATATATATATATATATATATATGTGTTATCATAAGGTTTAAATAGCATTTAAGTGGGTTAAGTAAAATAATACAACAAAAAAAGTGTTAGCCAATAAATGTACACTTACACATGCAAATATTTGTAAACACGGATAGATATGTATGTAAGCTTATAAATATGTTCTGCAGGCGTTAATTTATGCAATAAAATTTATACACACAACAATGATAACGGTTTATTTATTACCCTTGGCTTGCTTGATGCCAAAATGTATGCATAATCGCGGAGGCGTGGCATCGGCAGGACATGTTTAAATATTCAAATTATGCTGCTTAATTGGTCGACAAGTTTATTTAATGTAAACTACAACAGAAAAATAATAAAAAATGTTTATGTGTGATGTTTGTGCACTAGAGCATGTAGCCTGTTTTACACATAGGCTGCTACATAATCAATATTTTTTTAATGTATTTTTTTTTTCTTTTCGGAAGCATATACATATTTATTTTCAATCATTTAACTGTGAAACAAAAGTGTTTAATTGAAGGTAAAGCCTCTCTAGAAGTTGCTAAATAAACTCATTTTTTTAAATGTATTGTAGGAATATGGGGAAAGGAATAGAATTTCTATTCAATCATTTCATAAAAAAAATATTCTTTAACTATTATTTTGTTTTAAAAGGGGGGTGATAAAGTCCATTTTTTAATCCATGTTTTTTTTTTTTGAAACACGTCCACGTCTTCCAAAGGATAAGACCTGGAACAGAAAAGCAAAAAGTTTTATTATCAAAAAACTCTGGTCTCTGGAAGTACGTACGGATTTATTTTTTAAGTAATTTTTGTGAACGCTGAACATTTTTTTTAAATATTAATTTTTGGCTAAAAGAATACGCACTAAATTATTAAAAAAAAGTTTACATTTAATCGAGATACGCCAAAACAAATGTATTTGTGAAATGAGTTTAAAGATTTCATTGTACTCAGCACATCGTCCGCGTTTCTGTGCCATATGGCAGGACCAAGATTTGACGCATGGTGAATAACTGTTCAATGGTTGATTTACCAGGTCTAAAGCCACACTGATAAGATCCAATCAGTTTGTCCTATCACACAAAGGAGGCTTGTTCCACGGCTATTGGCGCAGACTGTAGGATCGTCCTTTGTGTGGATTGCGCAGAGCACACTAAGGTTCCAATCGTCGCGCATGCTTCAGTTCGACCATATTCTGCAAAAAAAGCTGATGTTGCACCTTGTCAGCACTTCGTATTTCTTTAAGCAGGCAATCGCTATTTGAACCTCGACGTAGTCGTCATCGTTTGGGGTTTTGGGTACACAATCTCCGGGTCTTTTATTTTCACTTCCATTCAGTAGGTTGAAGGACGAAATTATCACAATTTCAAAGATATAACTTTCAACGGTGACGTGGAAGCCGAGTCGCGAATGCGATGACTGTTTGTTTGATGACAACAGATATGTTGTACCATAGGTATGTCCACGTTAACTACCAGACACGTTGGCTACGCTTTCTTGAACACACTGATCAACTTGTTGACGGAGGCCTTTACACTTTCGCAGATTGAAGGATTCTCCTTTTTGAAGAATAGAAATGTTGGTCCATTTTAGCTGTCATTCAGCAGGTGTTTCCTCCATAAATTCAATATACTCTGGGTAGCAGTCACTAGATCATTTCACTTGGTCAGGCGTCTTGCTTCGCTCTTTAATTCTCGGTATTTGACCCACCAGAAGTGCACGCCAATCCTCAACGTTTCAGTTCTTTTCACGACTTTTACGAATACCAATAGTTTAGTTTACAGCTGTATGTAGGGAGCTTGCAATGCCATCCCACAGTTCCCTTATACCAAGCTGCTGATGAGGGTTTTCAGAGAGAGAGAGAGTGCAAATCAAGTAGAGAAGCGTTCTGCTGTCTGTTATGCTACCAAATTTTACGCTCTCAGTTATTGTTTTGATCGATTTATGACTCAAATTCTCAAATCTGAATAATAGGTCGCCTATTATTATTATTATTATGCTTTAGTTGTGCCAACTCGCTGATTCCGAACGAGACGAAGGCGAAGTATCTACAGTCGTTATACTTGAAATCTTTATATGAAGTTTTTGACATGTTGTTGTTTGACATGCTGCAAGTTGAGTTGTCTATTTGCTGTGATTGTGACACTTCTTCGAATATGTTTGCTGGTGTTCTTTGTGACCAACAGGCTTGCACCTAAGTGTAACGAGTCTTATTTATGACGTAAGAAATAAACAGATAATTTCAATTTTTGGACAAAATATTTATTTATACGTCTATATGAATGATGTCCCCTTCCAAGTGGTTCCTACTAAAGATTTTGCACTTGTGCCAGCGCTTCTCTCAAGTCCCGACACATTACTCAAACTCGATTCGTGAGGTGAGTTCATCCCGGAATGCACTCTGAATGCCGTCTACACCATTATTTTTTTAAAAGACAAGTGACCGCCGTGGCTGACTTATATGAATTCCAGCCGAGAGGCCCAATTTTCGACCACTTTTTGCAGTAATTGGGAACGTATGTTAAGAATAATGCGCCGAGTGTTCACTTCCGAGACTTCAATTGTCTCGGTGTGGAATCTCACGATCTTGGAATGGCTGTTTAGCATATAAGGCCGTCTTGTTGGAATCCAGGGTCATCCACTTCAACACCTTCCGGCTCAGGCACGAAAAGGCCGTTAATCATGACTCTATAGCGTTCCCCATTGACTGTGACAGTATAGGTGACTTTATTTTAAAAGAAATATGGACCAATGATTCTCTCTATTACCTTAGAGTACACCAAACATTGACTTTTTAAGGATGTAAAGGCGTTTTGTAACCGTTGAAGCGATTTTCGGCCAATCTCCTCCTCCAGAATTTGTGGTGTTTATCTTGATGTTTTACCAACAAATGAACAGGCCTCCCATTTATACTATGCCACCTCCGAACGGCTGATGGATTTTTTGTGAGGCACTTTTATTTCATGTCATAAATACGCTCGAAAGGCTTGAAGTACGCTGCCGAAAGGCAACAGCATTAGAAAAGTTAATATCCTATAATTTTGAACTCGAGCCATGGGGTTCCAAATATTAGGTCGCAATGCTAACCAATTTGCTGTTGCGGCGGATATATTTTGCAAACATGATGCTTAATTATTCTTTGTAATACGTATATCAATTAAAATAAACATTGGACCAAATACAGAAAGCCACAACAACGTGTGGCCGGGCCTGTTTGCACATAAATTTGGACACATATGTATATGTACATATGTATGTATAGATATTTACACTAACTCAAATCGTTTATTGATATTGTAACTATTGTATTTTGACCAGAAAACCATATACATACTTACATATTTATATATGTATATAATTTATTAAAAAGGGACACATTTCAAATTCATGTTGTACCACAAAATTTTGACTTTAACCAATATTGGTTAGTAAACTTAGATTTGGTGGTGGGTGACAGAAAATCAAAAAGTTCGAAATAAGTTTATTACTTCCAAGTGTTGCAATTCCGATTTACATACAACAACAACAAATCAGAAAAAGAAACACAAAACCGAAAAAAGTTGACAGCCCAAAGCTACTTAGTCCAGTTCACTTACATCATCCAACTCATTGCGGAAAAGTGACAGGAATGTTGTTAAAATTTGTTATGTACAATTTCGTGTCAATAAAAATATGCAAAGTGAAGTGCTCGCTTACCCAGTAGGAAATTGATTGTGTTTTGTAGTACAATAACACTGCTCAACGGTTAAGTAAGTTCTGTCTCAATTGCATAGGCAAAGACCAGATCAGCAATGCAGTTGCTTCGGGTAGTGTGGCCAGATGTAGCCAACTCTGCTTCATAAATGTTTGGTGGGAAATATTAAATGGTTTCAGGTTTCAAGCATTAAAGTAGTCCTCTCACCATGACTTAGAAGCAAGAGCTCTTATTTGAGATTCATTTGCTGGTGCGTGTCTTGATATTTTTCACACAAATGAAAACGTCTATAGTTTTTATTCGGGTCTGGGTTCGATCTCTCTGTCTTTAACCTTTTGACCAAGGAAGATGTATTGTTAAATTCAAATTCCTGATATGCAAAAAGCCAAGAATATCGTAGAAAATATTTGCACGTGCTCAAGGTCTTAGAACCAACTCATCGGATATTATCAGCACTCAAACTTCTGTAGGCATGATGAGTGGGTTCTGCTTCTTTTTAATTGTCTGCTGGAGGCGAATATATAGTTCATCTTGTCCTTACTCGTTACCAGAGCTTAAGCATAAGCCAGAAATTTTAAACTTTTCAGTGGGATGGGTTCCTTGTAGGAACTCAAATGTTTTGAAAGGATCATTACCACTTCTGTCAGAACTTCTGGCTCGATTCGGAATCAGGTGGAGAAGGATCTGATATTTCCAACTGAGTTGAATTCAGAATTGTTCAATACAACGTCGAACAATATAGGTTTTCGATTACCACACCACAATGGACGGAGCTTGGCTATGGAGTATAGATGCACCCACCGTGTAATCCGAATCAAGCTTCATCTGACAACCATTTCTTTCGATCCCTGCAAAGCTCTCTTGATGATAAACCTCATTTGACAAAGCTCTACGCCGATAAACCCTAAAATTACTGATGGAATTATGAAGCCCGCCGAAAAATGTCAAAAGGTCATAGATAACAGTGGTCAATATGTACTTAATTAATTTTCAATAAAGAAAATTTTATTACAAAAATATGCAAAAAGAACCGCGAAGACTTTTTTACTCAACCAAGATTTGCGTGCCTTCATTTTTTTCCCCGGTCTTTAGGAAAAGTACTCAAATGTCCTATCCGCCATTTGCCATGTATGTAAGGGTGTATAGAAAAATAAATATTTATACTTGTACGCAACAAAGTGAGACTCGAAGTGGACATTTTGAAAATTACCAAAGAAGCCATGCACCCCCTACACGATAACGATTGAGTTGTAGAATGAACGAATGAATGTGTGAATCAATTGTTGGTATGTTCACAACCACAGGCGACTGTCAACGTCAATATGCAAATTTCGTACAAATTGTCAACTTCTCGATGACAGCATTGTTGCAACCAATTTAACGTCATGTTGTCAATATGTATGTGCGTATGTGAATGTGTAGTTAGATGTGGTTGCATGAGTACAAAGAAGAAAAAAAATGATATAAAGCTATTCCTCTTCCCACTTAGCAAGACACTAAGTGTCTGTCTTTGCGGAGCAGGGGGAGAAACTCACAACCGACAAACAAACATGAATTCTTAACAATACACTTGCAGGTATCATAATGGCTTTACACATTAATATATGTACAAGCTTGTCTCACCTATCGGAGTCATCAGTAGAACAAGCAAACAAGCAAACAAGCAGCCATAACGCCTGGGGTTTGATCGAACTTAATTTGTTGCTTTGTTTCTTATTTATTTGAATCTCTGAATTGCTATATTTGTTGCCTCTGTCTCTGCTCAACAAGCGAGTCTCTGCTGCTGCTCATCTACCATTAATGTCACCTCCTTCCTTCGACCTACATGTTGTTCGATAAAGAACAACGAAAATAGATAAGCAAATTGTGTGGGCTGATGAGCTATGGTATATACGATTTACACTCCTACTCAGTGTCTGGCTTTCGCAGGAGCACCCAATTCATGCCAGGGTGCAATTGTGCAAAGTGACAAAGGTAACTAATATATATCTATATGTATGTATCTAGGTAACCTATAGTTCGTGTGTGATATGTGAAAACAAAGGTGAGTAGTTATATGATGGCTGGATTTATGCCATTAGATGGATGAATAATATTGGATACGATAAGGCTACGATGAAAATTATTAAAGTTCCATTGGTACGAGAGCTTAGCTAAGAGAGAGCTATAGCTGAGCCCGCTTTTCTTTATTAATTTTGTATAATATTACTCTTTCTCAGTCTTTGCCTATGGCTGGTAAAAGCTCGAGAAGCTGACCGACAGGAGTAATGATCAAAAATGCCATGGAAAATGCGACGAGTTACAGTAGATTTCAAGAGGTGATCTCAGAGTATACTGAGTTTATAGAAGGAACACTTCTACAGCCTGCGATATGGCAGTAAAAATCAAACTCCAGAGCGATTAGCGAAAGCACCAATTTGAAAACTGTATATGCTTTGCCCAGTTCACAAGAGGAGAACATTCTGAGTGTAGCCTCAGACCTGCCAAAATCTGCCACTGACCAGTTGCTCGCCAAGGAACAAATGTTGGAAATGGCTTGTAAGAAAAGGATCTCTTCTTGTTCGGTGATTTTAAAGTAACGTTCAATAGCAGGTTAAGATGTCACATCTATGTCGCTTAGTCTGAACTTGTTTTCCCCACAAGACTTGCAGATTTGAGTAAACTGACTCTGCGAAATACCAAAAGGTTCTCCCGAATCGGGACGTAGTTCTGCTTTCTCAAAACTAGATAAAAAAAGCACAGCGCATGAGTAAGGCAGTGAACGAGGACAAGACGAAATCTGTCATCAAATAAATAGTCTGTCACAGATAATGTTGTCTGCCACCTAGGAAGCTAAATCCAGAATCACTACTGCCAGCGCAGCACCTAATTGGACTGAGAAGGCAATTAAAAATCATAGTTTTCTCTGAACGAACAAAAACCAAACTCTACAAGTCACTCATCAATCTCCGTCCTACTATATGGTGCAGAAGCGTGGATGATATCGCCATGTGATGAGTTGGCCTTGGGAGTCTGCGAAACGAAAGCTTTGCGAACGATTTATGGTTCTTTGCGCTTTGGTAACGGTGAATATGGTCGAGGATGGAGCGAGAAGGAGTACGAGTTATACGATGGCCTTGATATAGTTCAGTGAATCAATTGTTACTGGCTATGCTAAGTCGTGTCGTCCGTATGGCTGACAATACCCGAGCTTTGAATGCAGTACCTGACAGAGGAAGCAGAGGATGTGTAATGCCCTCAACCGTCTTGTAAATCGGCATCACGAGACCCGAGTCCAGTATGTGCTTCGACAATCCTTTTTTCACGATAATTCCGAACAGAGACTCTCCTCTTGACTAAACGCAATACTGGCGTGGGTTGGGTACCCGGACATAGTGACATCCCAGGTAATTGCATGGCAGATAAACTAGTGAGAGAAGAAACCGTCCTATCCACAATATCACCCAGACACGAAGAAGGTTTACCTTTGTCAAAACATCTTATCCTTCCAGATCGATTTTTCATTAACATAATAACAGGCCACAGCTGTAGAGACGAAGAAGATGAGGAGTCTATTGAACCCTACCTCTGTCACTGTACAGCGTAGACATCTGCGCGACACAAATTGGCTGGGGGCTAGCTTCAGAGAAAAATTGGAAATCTCGTTGCCTTTATAAGGCACACGAAATGGTTTGAACATTTGAGAAGGTGAAGACAGGAGCTTCACAGTGGTATCACAATGGGCCAATTGGCCTAAGTGCGCAGCCGTAGCACTTCAACCCAGCTCATTTCGAGTCGCCTTTGTCGTTATCCGATCCAGGTTCTAAACTCGCTTAATCCACTCCATGTTACGTATAAATGGCTCAGGAACCGAGGCATCTCAATATAATGTTTTTAAAAAATATTCAAAAATCACAGTTCATTGTAGAACCAATTAAATTGTCGTAATAATTGCTAATTGGCAACACTGCTCACTCATAGCCGAAATCCAAGCAATCAAGAGATGTTATTTAGAATTTATAAAAATGAAATTACACTAATTTTCTACGCCTTCAAGATGCCCAAATCCGCAATGAAGAGAGTGTCATTAAGTAAATTGGCAACTATTTAGTTCACTTTCACCTTTGCTATCGGGTAAGTGGACGAAGCCGTTTGGTGCGAGTGTCTAGTGGGTGAGTAGGTGAGTGGTTGGCTGGTGATGTCTTTGCAAATTGCACCGAGTTCATTTATGTGTTGGAGTGCAGGTGGATTGTACTATATAAAAATAAAAGTGTACGCTTGTATGTATGTACATTTCATATACTACAGTGAGTTGCAATAAAAAAGTACACAATTCTTTTTATACACAAAAAAATTAAGTGAGTTGTGGAGTAGAGTGGAGTGGAGGGGAGTGGGAGCGCGGTAGCGAGAGCGAATGAAGGAAATTCCAAATGAAACGAAATGTGTCATGTACTCGCAGTTAACCCCTGGCACATTACGCCCTTCCGACGCCATTATCCTACGTGCTCTTGTTCAACCATCCACACCGATCTCTCCACCTTCACCAATGCCAAGCTGTGATTTTACTTATTCGCACTCATCAAGCTAGCAAACTGACTGCTACGAGAGTTTATGCATATGCTTTATACAAGTATGTTTGTACTAGTATATGGTATGCATAGATATGCGAGTATGTATGTATATGTAGTTGTATATGCGTGTGTCTACTTGAAACTGGCAACTGTTCCGCCAACTCCCAGGTGGATGGATGCAATTTGCTATCAGTCGACACTGAGGCTGTCATGACTGCAGGAATTGAACACGCCAGCAAAGGAGGTAGCAAAGAGTTGGTGTTTGTAATGGCAATGAACAAAGTGGGGGAATGTATGGTGTATGGTATATAAAGTATGTTGTTGTTGTTGCTGTTATTGTTGTAACTCTCGCTCAACCTGGTGAGAAAGAAAAGAAACATGAAAGGTCGTCGAGTAGTATGAAATGTCAAAGAAGTGGTTTGGCGTTGGCACAGCAGCAAACAACGGATACCCCGCTTCACACATACCTACACACACTCTCACCCTCCCATACGTGTACTCACCCTTCTCACCATCAGACAATGATTTGCCCTGCCGTGGCGGTGGTAGGTTGCTTGAGTGCCTGCAGTTGTAGGTGCGACAAAGCGTTTTGGCAGCGCAACCATTTTGTGTTCACGTCGAAACAATTTAAAAGGCGAAACGTGGAAAATTGGCCCTTCAATTGGGAGCGAGTTGCGTTGCGTTGTTGCGAAAAAGCGAGAGAATTATAGCTGCATTATGCGCCCAAATTGCCTGCACGTAAATTTATTTCACGTAAATATTTTATTCATTTCACTTGCACTTATTTATATGCTTCTTTTTTCCCCCCCCACTTTCTTCTTCTTCTTCTTCTTCTTCATCATCTTTTTGCCACTGTTAGCTCACTTAAACTGCGAAAAATTTGTCTGTGTGTATGTGTGTGTGTATGCAGCTTTGCACTTGTGTCCTTTTTCCGCTTTGCTGAGTGCCACGAAAATAAAAGGGGAATGCTGAATTGCTGACAAGGCAGGTGTAGAGTTTGGAAATGTGTACATGTGTATGTGTGTGTGTGTGTGTGTGTGGTAGTGTAAGTCTAGAGTATATTAAACTTTTCACCTCACTTCCATATGTTAACAGTGAAATTTCAGGAGGAGCGATTTGCGCTGCGTATTTGACGCTAATGAGGTCCACAGTGAATTCAAAACTCCGCCAGCAGCAATTCTACAAAAGCTATTCCATATTAAAATACATACATAATAAAATAGTTTCTGAGTAGTATATATTCAGATATTTAGTTTCTGGCTTAAATTTATTGAACTTCTTTCCGAAAATCAGCGCAAAAAATAAACCTGAAAAATCAATTCAATGTTGACCATGAGACAAATGAACTCTTGTTGTCATATTTGCAGCGACCCTGCAGGGAAAAATACTAGTTGTTAACTAGAATCCATCTGGTATGCAGTTTTGCACTAACTAGTTTATCTTCCATCTATTTTCTATGCAAGCGACTGGTATTTTTAACACGAAGAGGTGCTACCGGCTGTCTATTGTTAGTTTATGCATCAGCTTTATACTGATTAAATACCAGTTCATCTATAACAGCAAAATACTTCGGCCCATACCAGGCAGTATCGTATTAGTCAAAAACCTTTTCGGTTGATTCCATATTTTACCGTAAAAAAAACTAGTACAAGTCCATTCTGTGGCAAACTAGTATGTTTTTGTACTTTAAATATTAGTATAATTCTAGTTTACAATAAACTCGTACGACTTAGTCTTCCAAATACTAGTATTAAACTAGTATTTTTGCATACTAGTCTAGGAGATACATTAAACCATGGCTGCAAAATAAAAAGTTGGTCAAAGTCATCGAAGCCTTCCAAGAAAGGAATTAAGTTAGGCGACCATTTCAGCGAGCACCATCGTGTTGGACGGCGACTCATTACATACATGTGTACGTGGGGTGTCAGCAATAAATTTGTAGAATAGTAGCTACGCCGGCGCCGGAATCTATTACGCTGAGCTAAATCTCAAGCTTCAGGAGTACGGCAATATTTTCTACGCGGAGGTCTTCGCATTAGGAAAATATGCTAAGGTAGTTGGAAACGCAGGAAACCCCATAAAAATGTCAATGCATACGTCGATAGACAAGCGGCAGTGAATGCAAAACTACATACACGGTGTGTCCCAAAAATAACCGAACTTTTTGGATACAAAGTAGTAAAATACACATTATATTATCTTTGAAAGTTATTGTTTATTCAAAATAGGTTCCATTTGACTCAACACAACGTTTGGAACGATCAACCAGCGCATGCATAGAGATTTTTATGTCATTTATAGAAATGTTCTTCAGTACCTCGGTTACGGTTGCTTCATTTTTTTTAATTTTTTTTTTAATTTTTTAAACTTCAATTTCAATTTTTTTTCAAGTTTGACACAAAATTTTATATTTGCTCTTTTTTTTTTGGAACCATTAGCACACTTTTGGTTTTATTTTAATGGCTGTCACTTTTACATCTGTCATCCGACTTACATGAAGTCAGGTGCGTTTGAGAGAGGATGAATGTATCTTTTTAATGTTGCAAATTTTCAATAGATGGCGCTGTATGTTGTATGATTTAAATATAAAGTTCGGTTATTTTTGGGACACACCGTGTACTACTCATTATGGATTCTTATGAGGAGCTTTGACTTCATGTCAAAAATACACTCGGAGAGTTTGACATTCCCTGCCGAGGGGTAAGCGCAGCAATTTTCTTAGGGATTAAGAGACCGATCAGTAGCACGCGACTTAAAGACCTAAGAGCTTTGTTGTTCAAAGGTTTGTGGCAGTATATAGCGTATCTTTGCTTTAGCAGGAGACTGCTTTTCCAACATGGAAGTAAACTAGGGACTGAACTATTCGAAGAAAATGCTCCAAGGCTTCGATTTACACGAAATGCGAGATTTTCCATAAATTATCAAGAATAAAACTCTGCCCCCCTGGAACTGGACCAGAGACCTACCCATTTGAAAAAAAAAAACTGTATGCCATGAATGGAATGCGGTTTCTCTTAGTTTTTTCTGAAAATGTCATTAACCGCATATAGGTATGTACCTATATATGTACGTTTTATCCTTTTAGAGTCAATAAATTCCCTCAATACCATTAATCATTTGAAAAAAAGCACTATTTTCCAATTTTCTTACATACAAAAGCAAACGTGATAAACCATTAATTACGAGAATTAATGGTCTTAAACGTTTGCGCTGACTGAACTAGTGCATTCAAAACCAACAACAAATGCAATAAAACCCACTACTAGCTTAAGCGCACAAACAAACAGAAGTTAAATGAATGTGGTTAAATGAGTGAACGAAAAGAGAAAGTTTTTTCCACACCATTTCATAGTTTTCGATTTGTTAATAATGACATTCTGTCAAGGCGGAGTTTACCAGCAGAAACGCCATTACATTTGCATTGGTTATGTTCATAAATAAAAATAAAAATAAAAACTAATATAAAATAGCGAAATGAAACTAAGTTCTGGCGAGACCGAAAAGAATTATGTAAACCATCAATATTTCATATCGGAGCAGCAAGAGGGCAAACCACTTAGTTATTTCGCATTACTGACAACAAAATATCAAAGATCCAATGACTTACAGTATAAATACATATATGTTTACTAGAAGTAATGATGGAAGTTTAAGTGGAGCCACTTCAACATATTTGGCTTAAGAGTTCGTGAGGTCTGCTTGCAGGGTCCCTTCAACAGAGTTGTAACTGCAAGCAGGCATGAGGCTTGAAGCGTCGGGCGAGAAGGTCGATGAGACCAAATATAACTTCGATGAGCGCTTTGTCCCGACATTAAAATTGTGCTTCGGGATTTTAGCGATACAGTGAGCAATTTTGAGTTAGTATCTTTAGCACAATAGTCGCTAAATTAAGCCTTCACGGCGAGATATCTATTAATAGGCTGATCGCCTTTAGCGTAGGCCAAATAATGATTATCTAAAATATCAAATTCCGACACAAAATATTCATCAAGCTACTTAATCCTTACCGGATCAGCCAAATTGTGATAGATGAAAGCTTTCAGCGTTTATAAAGTGCCATTTTATGAGAGTCCAAACCCCACCGTCCACGAATTCTTCAGACTTTATCAGTAATGAGATTAGATCTGGTCGGTCCACTATAAATATTCACCATGCGCCATTTCATGGAAAAGAAAATAATCAACGTGCATGTCATGTCTCAAACTGGTATCCCTGCAAAACTTATATGGAGCGCTGCTAGATCTTCTTTCTCCTGACTGAGCAAGGGAGAGAAGCGTATGCGTTCGGTAGAGAACAAGACGAATCCCTTATATCCACGTCATCAGAAAAGCAGTCAACGTATTCCCGACCCGGATTACACGCCACTGTTAAAAACCATAGCTTGTAAGGTATAGACGATTTTGTCTATCTAAGAACCTGCATAAACACCAAAAACAATTTCAGCATTGAAAAGTAACGCTTGAAATCCGGTGTTACTTTGAGTACCATAAGCAATCGAAAAGAAAAGTCTTATCTAAGCAAGTAAAGACCGATTCCCCTTACGCCCATCAATACCGTCCTATATTATGATGCGGAAGGTTGAAGGATGCCAACATCCGATGAGGCGCGTTATGAGTTTTCGAGAGATGGGATTTGCGGAAGATTGTTAGTCCGAAAGGATGAACTGTACGAGATAAGTTCCAGTGAATTAAGATACAGTGAGAACGCTGGCTTGCTCATGCTGCCCCTATGAATGAAAGCATTACCGCTGCGTAATCGACGTAGTATTCTCCTGTGGAAGCAGAAGAAGAACAACACCTCCAAACTGTTTGAAGGATCAGGTAGAGAGTGACCTGGCTGAACAAAGCTAAAATACCGTTAAAAATAGTGCAGTTGAATACTTAGAGCAAAACAAATACGCCATAATTCCATTGAAAATAATTCGAAAAGCTATTAACCGCAGAGCAACTACTGCCCAAGCCGACACTACTACTACTACTACTACAAGTGCCTAAGCTTGACAGTGGCTCAACCACAACAGTTGTGTCAATTCATAATTAAAATTATTGACCCTAATCCTTCAAACAATTTCATAGCTCAGCCTCAGAAATAATTCATTGCATACATAATGAACTTAGCGTCAGGCCACAATCGGCAGACAGAAACCATCGTCCCCGCACTGGCAACCAAGTATGAGCACACAGCAGTGAGTAGTGTGAAGTAAACTGTGAATATTAAGTAATCGCTGTGGAGAGTGCCACCAATTCAAAGCTCTTTCTTCGCGTTTCTCGTCCACACAGCCTTCTCCACCATTCCTTTCATGCTACTGTTATGTGCCTTAACCAATTTCAACGACGCGCTTCAATAACATTTAACTACTGATGAAGATGGCGATCTGCCAGCGGTGTGATTCTGTTCTTGCTGCTCTCTTTGATTAGCATCAACAAAATTAGTACTACACATTCCTTTTGCAGCCTCCACGCTGCTGGGCATACGCAAGTAGGCGGCTATTGAAGTAAAGTTCTAAGCTCATAGAATTCCACGTACATACTCGTACACAAGTAAGTACATACGAGTCCATGGAATGGAAAATGTATTGACTGACGTTGTCTGTGACGACGTTGAACTGATTTAGACCAACTGATGACCGACTTTCAATAAAGTCAGCTGGATATTTGTATGCAGTTTACTTACTACACAAGCAACAAAACAGGCTCCGACATGGAGTGCGCAAATTATCGATTGTGGAGTCCGTAGTCGATAGTTCGTATGCTCACCATTAACTTTTCTTCATCTTTGGCGTAGTCAACACTTACGCGATTATAGGTGTGCTGTCGCTCCCGCTCCAAGGCGGGACTGCTCTTGAGATACAAATGCTAAACTGTTGCAGTTGAAGTGGATTTCGACGGAGGTTCTTATAGAACATGCGTTATGTGTTCTAAAGTAATATTTTTCCTACAAATAGACAGAGCCTCTAGATGACTGTTGCTGTTGTAGCGGCTATCCATCACACTGTTTAGGAGCAGGCGAGGTTAGTCGAAGTCATCAAAGTCATCTAACGGAAGTTCCAGGAAACGAGCTATTTCGACGGCTTCGGACCAGAAGGAAAGGATGGTTAGATGAGTGGGTTTTAAAGGGCTTGCAAAGAGATGGTTAGTGTCGTGCGGGGTTCCGTTGCAAGCAGGGCTTATGTTGTAATATGTTGGGGTCAGGTCTGCATAAGTGGAAGGCAGCTACCATTCATCGTCTGAGAATATGCTTTATTGAAATGAAGTTGAAGAAGTTATTGACAGAGTCTCGGTGAATGGCGTTTAAAGCCTGTCCGTACGACATGATGTCCAACGGTTCTTGTATATGTTGCTGCATGAAGTCTGTGTAGTCAAGTACTCACTTTTTGTAGTGCATGGGTAGTGGTTCAGTCTGAAGTAAATGATATTGCTACCACAGCATTGTGCTGTGTTGGACTTTCACATCAAGTTTGAGCCGGTACTTTTTCGTCAAGCTAATGAAAAGGTTAGCAGAGCATATTTTTAGCTATAGTTGTTGTGCAGTAAAGAAGTGCGAAATGTTGCCAAGATACCAGTTTACCACCCCATGGAACCCTGGTTTAATATTGCAGAAGTTTAACCTTGAAATTCTATAGATTACTTTCGACTACTCAGGTAGCCCATAGTCTACCGCGGTATAGATGAATCCTCAATGTCTGATAGTAGCTCTGAATGGTAGCGGGTGTCAGACAGATCCATTGCAACCAGAAAGTTTCCGGTGCAGTGCCGGTTTTGGTTAAGTCTACACACTCTCTCTGTCGCTATTCAGGTCAGGTTACTGTAAATTTCTGAATACTCTGGTCGTGCATAGCTCATTATTAAGGTATCAATGGAATCCACTTCGGTCTGGCTATGCGAGTCATTGCAATACGTTGCAGGGTTGGGATATTTCAAAGTCCCAACAGCGTAATGGGTTATAATGGATTTGTTGGGGATCACTATAGTGATCAGCTAAATTTTTCAAGGTGTTGTTATGTCAAACGCAACGTCAGCCGGGGTGGGTTGTAGATCCTTTTTTTGGTTTCTTAAAAAGATATCGATAACAACAGTCTTAGGTTATCGATAGCACCGTATCATTAGTTTTCCAACTCTACTCCAGCAGTAGCAGCAGGCCACAGCCGTAACATTTAAGATATGCAAATCACTGAACAACAGTTATGTGTGTAAGTCGGCGGGAAGTCCCAGAAGAGTTTTGCTGCTTGAGTGCGAAGCAATTGCGGTGAAGTAGACTAATGTAAGCTATACATACTTCACCCACACACATACTTAGCCACCCAACCAAATACATGTCTGGGACTAAGGGAAGCACTCAGTAAGTTAAGTTGATTGTATATGAGTGTGAGTGTGAGTGTGAGTATTCATGATATTGTTAATAAAAATTCTTACATTGTCTTCGGAAAGTTTATGTGCGTAACTTTCATAAGTGGTGCGCAATCTAAAAGTGGCAGCAGTAGTAAGTAAATGGAAGTTTCCATGCATACCCGCACACACACACACACGCACACGACCAACAGCACATTGATATGCCATGCACATACACACATACGTGTATACAATATTGTTTTGTGCTCATTTAGCATTTGGCAGTACGCACGTATCCTTGCGGTATGTTGTTACCAACTCTGATACATACATACATCCCTACATAGTGTGTATTTATGTGGACCCATATGCATGCTATGTACGTGTATGTGTGTGTATGTGCGCAGTTAGCATGTGAAAGAAGATGCGCGCGGCCGTTGATATGCAAGTGCCTGCCATTAGGGAGCAGTGCGATGTGCAAGAACGCATAATAAATTGAATTTATAGCGAGAGATTTACCCACATACATATACAAATATGCCACACATGATCACGCAGTGACAGAGATAGACCTACAAATATGTTTATCGTCATGGTTAACATGATTAGCCAAGTCATTCAGCCTGTTCTGTTAGCTGTGATGTACCATACGTAAAGTAGGCTCTTGACTCTAAAAATATTCGAAAGAAATTATGTAGACGAATAGTAAGCTACTAACAACAGTCCTTGGATATGTGTTCAATCCTGACCAAAAAATAAAAAAAAAATAAAATAGAGAATCCAAGGTTATTTACTAAACTCGACAGCGAATGTCAGCGCGCCATACGTGTTTCTATTCTTAGCCGCTCTGCGCCACTCGGAGACACCCAATGATCTTTCCAACGACATAATTTAGCCAGCATAGACACTGTCTCTTAATTCGCCAAATATCTCGCACACTTATTCGTTCTATCGTCTTCTGGGCCTGTCATCCACCACCCTTCTGTACCATACATCTTGTAATATATAATGTAAGAAATGCTGAGATTTTTAGGTAGATAGACGAGATAGAGCTTAGTACTTGTTTGTCGAGAGGGTCCTGTACTTTTTAATTACCTGGTCAGTCAAATGTACCACCTCTTGACAAAAATTATTTCGTGTTGGATTTCAAGGCTGACATTGATGTTGGTCTGTATGTATATTATCTGGGACTACAAAGCTATGAATGTCGGCAGTGACGTGGGAGCTAACCCACGAATGCAATTATTGTTCGTCCTCGTTCCCTGCCAGACCCATACACTTCGCATTCTTACCCAGTCTGAAGAAAACAGAGCTTGTAGAAGTTAAAACCCTCTCTGTTTAGCTCTGCACATTGTATTCTTTTCGCCGGCATTAAGTAAAGAATGTGACACGAAAGAGAGTCACCCGGTTTAGTATGGAACGGCTCGGGAAGGTTTTTTGTTGATTAACGAAAATATACACTAACGTTAAAGTTTTGCTGTTAGAGGTGGGTGCGTGTCTTCGCTGCGGCAGGATAGTGATCCGAGCCGATGTTGAGTTCTCGGAACATACGCACATCTAGAACACTGAAGATGTGTTGTTCGTCTGTCACAACATATGGTAATCGGTTTAGTTGCGTGATCTTCCACCTGGAGACAGTCAAGTAGCTTGATCAATACTCTTATGAG